>CAWTZC010002457.1:0-156376 GCA_963919715.1 Microtus obscurus
AAAAAAGGGCAGATGGTTGGATAGCTTGTTGCCCAAATTGTATTAACTGCCTCCAATCTTGGAATTTTTGTTTGTGCATAAAACCCATAAAGGGTGATGAAATTGTTCAACCAATACAAGATCACAAAACAGCTCACCAGCAACAAGATGCTGTGAGTGGCTCTGAGCTCTGGAGATTGCTGGCTGGAGAGGCTTGTGCTGCGGAGATACTGGGCTCTCTTGCGGTGACTGTAGAGGAAAATTACCATGTACAGGCTGGTCCACATCATGATGGCCACAAAAAAGAGATCGTATATGAATATGATGCCCATAAATGATCCTGAATTTTGTTTCCCAAAATTCCTGTTTTGACAGTAAGCATGCAAATATCCATCTCCAGCTTGAGTAGAATTGCTTTTGGCTATTACCATTTCAACCATATATCCATAGATGGCCAGGTTAATGAGCCAGGAGCAAAGTAAGGAAGAAAACGTCCACGTTGAGAGTTTGTGCTTAAGCCAAGCCCACTGAGAATTACCAGGAGTGACTGTGATGACTTGAAATGTGCTTAGAATAGAGGTGGTACTGATGGACAGACCCCGGGTAATTCTGTATATACATAAAACTGCCTTACAGCCAATATCATCCAGAAAATTGGGTACTCCAAAGGATGACACAATATCCGGTATCAAAATGAACAAGATCATCACCATATTAGCTATTGTTAGGTGCATGAAAAGCAGATCTATCAACTTTTTAAAATGAGGCTTAAAGAAGAAAATGTAAATGTATAAAATGAACAGTGATGTGTTCCCTATGACACCAACGCATAACTGAGATATGAGAAAGACCCCCAAGACGGCATTACTTATAAACATGATGTTCGTCAGATGTGTTACGCCTGGAGTGACAGATAAATGGACTGCATCATAAATCTATTTTTGAAACGGCAATTATGGGAAAATATAATGATTGCCAGCTCAGAAGCAGAGCTGATGAGTGATGAAATGTCCAACTCCTTTCTTTTCTTTTTCTTTTTTGTCTTTTTGGACAAGGTTTTTCTAAGTATCACAGGCTGTTCTGGAACCTGGAACTTTCTCTGTATCCCAATCTGGTCTTGACCTCACAGAGATTCACCTACCTTGGCTTGTCAGTGCTGGAATTAGAAGACTGTGCCTGACCACCTGGACATGTGTCCAAATCCTTTCAAGGTTAGGTCCACAGAGGACCTCTTAACAACTGTGTTCCAGGTATTCTTGACCATCTTAGAGGATAGAATAAAGTGTTGGAAAGTAGGCAGTAGAATGAACACTGTTATGTCAGGATGAAGGATGTGTTGACCTAGGTGAAAGCCAAATTTGCATGTTATAAGAATTTTAAAAGTTATGTATATTTGTGTATGGGCACCTTTCCTGTATGTCTGGGAATCGAACCCTGGCACTCTGGAAGACCAACCAACAGTCTTTAACTGTGAAACCATCCCTCCAAGCCCCAGGAATTTTCATTCATCAGTTGATATTGTTTCCATGTTTATAATAATATTTGTTTCTAACACATATATAGTAACATGTGTACTTGAACGTCAGTGTTTTGGCTGCAGATACGTCTCTGTAACTTAGTGATGAGTAAATACTCAGACTTTCCATGTGGGACTCTGCCTCTCATTTCACCTTACAGGGTAACCAGTACGTCCTGAAGCATTTCTTTTCATTTGTCTATTTCGCTGACAACTTAGAGCTGAGCTGCTGATACGCAGACACTGACAGCTAGGGTGAGACTGCGTATCCCACAGTGTTGAGCACATCTTCACAAAAGTGTGCTTCCTGTGGGATTGGGTCATTGACACAGTCTGGCTGATTCTGGCTGATAGCCCACTGTAACAAAGAGTTATATATTTTGCAACACCTGAATTTCATTTCCATTAGAAGATTCTTCTGTTTTACTGTTGCAGAAGCAGAGATCTCAGGTCCACAGTTACACAGAGAATGGCAAAGACATGATACTCATGAAGTTTAACCTTAAATTTTACAACATAGTGATATCACCCATGTTCAATGGATTTGGGGGAGTTTTACTGTATATTAATTTTAGAGCCATTCCTCCACTGATCTAATTATTCTGTCACCTGAAACACAAACCTTTTTTCTTTGCAGACATCTGTAAATACCTCAGCACTCTCTTTTATTCTGACAAGGTCTATTAGACTTTTCTCAGTGTACCCTTCTGAATTTCTCCATGCACCTCAAATCGCTGCCTTGACAAGAGTCCCTACCTAGCCAAGGTATTCTATTATGAGTGATCAACATTTAAATTACTTAATGAATTCCACTACACAGAGATATTGTTCTTTTACAATCCCAGTCATTCCTTATATCAGTGTTCAACTTGTTTCATGACTTGTCATTGTTTGCCACTGTCACAAATTATATAGTTAGACCGCACCCACCCTCCTCTAAGCTTTGAAAACACATCTCATCTCTACTGTGCCATATGGCTTTGCTGACCCAGTTATTTCTTGCATCATTCACATCATCCCAAGTGTTATCCTGGATTGATTGTCATCCTCCTCGCCATTCAACAGAATTTTTTTTATTACTCATCTTTTCTCCTTGCTCTGCATCTCCCCTTAAATGCCCTAACTTTTCATAATTTTGTTACTCAGCATGGTCCTGAAAATTCCCTCCAGCAGCCATGTTATTACAATTTTTTCCTGCAAAGAATAAGAGTTCTGGGATAAAATGTGAGGCTGTCATCTGAACCCAGATGAAACAGACTCACACTATGACTTGCACAGGAAGATACTATCAATGGAAAATGGAATCTAAAAAGATTATCAAGTCCTATTTTTGACATTCAAAAAAAAATGAAACTTGCCAGATTGTTGTGGATTCCTAGCCTTTGGGAGGCATACGCAGGTGGATATCACTGAGATTGAGGCCAGCTTGTTCTACAAAGCGAGTTTCAGGACAGTTAGTGGTACACAGAGAAACCCTGTATCAAAAAACAAGAAAAAAACAAACAAAAAAAGGAAATTTGAATACCGATGAATAGACATATTCCTAAACAGCAGAGCAAGTGCTATCTGTATGTCAAAATGATGTGATGAATTTAAAATCAATATTATCATACTTAATTGTATACATGCGTCAAATATTCAAGAATAAAAATTATAATAAAAACTAACCTTGGTAAAGATACAGATGCTGTTAAAAACAAAGAAATATGCTATGCAGATGTGTAAAAATATATGTAAGTAATGAAAACTAACAGTGATAATCTTAATGCAATCACATTCACTTCTACAAAATATAAATGACATATATCATTTGAAATAGGCTATTTGAATTTTCTGAGAGCAAAACTGGAAGTGTTCTCTTTTTTATTTCTGTGAATGAACCTGTCAGCATGTTGGCATATTGGAGGAAGAATGAAAAAAATCCACATTCTCTCTGAGTGCTAAAAGATTCACCATTTTACATCAATTCAAATCTATCAAGCACAATGGAGAGGATAAAGTTCCCTTGTGCAAATGATGAGAGCGTCACTATGAACATGGGAAACATTAGTTTTTACAGCATTGCATACACTGTATTTGAATTCAACTTAATTAAGAAACATGCAAAATTTAAAAACTGGAAAGACATTTTCAAACTAAAAGAAAATTTTCATCTTAAATAAGTTTTCTTTCACAAAAGAAATGCTAAGGGGACACACTTATACATGCAGTCAACCAACTTCTGCAGTAGCATAAAACTCAAAATTGAGAATAAAAATGTACAATTATCATCTATACATATTCAAGCTTAGAACATTAGATAAGGCATAATGATCAGAAGAGATATGTTGGCATTTTTTTCAAGACAGGGTTTCTCTGGGTAGCCCTGACTGTCGTGGAGCTCACTCTGTAGACAGGACTGGTTTTGAACTCACTGAGATTGCTTGCCTTCCATTGCTGGAATTCAAAGTGTTTGTTACCCACCCACCTTGATGGGAAATCTTAACAACAGCTTCTTGCAGTTAAGCAAACGAACAGATAAAAGAGAAAATGGGATATAAAATTTGACCTAGAGAACCTGGAGCAATGGCTCAGTGGTAAAGAACACAGGCTGCTCTTTCAGAGGATCTAGGTTCATTCCCAGAACCCATATAGCAACTCATAACTGTCTATACCTGCATTTCCAAGGGATCTGACCATCTCATCCAGATATGGACGCAGGCAAAGCCCAAACGGACATAAAACAAAAATTAAATAAATTATTTAAAAGGAAAATCTTTAAAAATATTAAGCTGGACAACTGGTCACCTCAGTGTAACAAAACTGCGCAGTGTAACAAAACTGCTGTTACAGGACAGCAGCGATCGTTTGCCATGTGGCACACAGGAATTGAGAAGCCAATGTGACTATGTAGCCAATATCAAAGAAAGGGTCATCAATGGTCTAGTTTGCTCTTAGACTAATTTTATGTGTATAATGCTGTATTATAGAGAAACTTAGTAGGGCTGGAGAGATGACTCTGAGATCAAAGTGTTTGTCATGTGAGCACTGGAAAGTGAGCTCAAACACCAAGCACCGATGCAAAGGCTGAGTGTGGTGGGTTAGACAGGCTGGTGACAGGTGGATCCCTGAAGCCCATTGAGCAGCTGATTGAGCCAACTGATGTGCTCCAGGCTGAATGAGAGATCCTGTTGCAAAAAAATTAGGAGGAGGTAGAGGAAGGCACATGATGTCAGTGTCTGTCCTGTACACACACGAACAAACAATCACACAGTCACATATGTGCATATACCTCACACAACAGAAAGTGAAAAACTACCAATTCCCATCATGTTAAAAACAAATGAATATCTTGGCAATGACAGAATGAAAAAAGTTCATTGTGAAAATGAACTGTAGAGTGTCTCTTGTAGAAATGTGTGTGTGAAATAGATAAAAGACGTTAGGAAACAATAGAATTATATTGAAAGTGATTTCAGATGAAATCTAAAATAAAGGAGCAGAATAAATAAAAGCAGAACAATAGCAAGCAACAGAAATATACAGGAAACATAAAGCCAAGGCCACCACCTTGAAGGGAATACTGCAACACTGCTCTGTGAGACTGCACTGTTGTCCGGGAGGAAAGACAGAGACTCGGACAGAATGCTGCATACAGCGTCTCGAAAACGGCAAATGCATCTTCAAAGATTATGTTATGACTACCTAGGAAGATATGGGCTTTAAGAGGAATGTGCAAAATCCTATAAGATGTAACATTCCTCCAAAGATTTTAGAATTCTAAAATGTCATAGATGGGCAATATTCTCATGAGATTGAATCATTGACTAGATCATATGAAAACGTCTTAACGAAGAATGAAAACGGGGGCTTGAAATGTCTCAGTGGTTAAGAGTACTGGCTGGTCTACCTGAGAGCCTGGCTTTGGTTACCAACACCACACAGATGGCCTTAATTGTCTGTAATACCAGTTCTAGGGCATCGGACATCTCAGACTGTTTTATTGGGGCATTGGACTCATGTGGGGGCACAGAGATGCATGCAGGCAAATCACCACACAATAATATACATGAATAAAAATTAAAAACAAAAAATGGTAAAAGTATTTATGAAGATCAAGGGAAGTATTATACAGAAAAATAACAAAGGGGATAGACTTAATTGACAGAGAAGTAGGGGAAATATAAATCTAAAAACAAATCAAAACACCCAAAGTGTAGGGATGGTAGACGGGGGGGGGAGGAGGGGAGACAGCAGTGGAAAGGTTGCCATACCTCCCTCTCACTGTGAGTGCTGAGGCTGTGAAGTCTTATTCAGGGCAGTGTGAATCCCACAGGCGCAAAGCCTCATAGGCAAGAAGTGTCTTGGAAAAGCTGCCTAGCAGGAGCCATTACTAAATAAGGTACAAGATAAGAGGAGTCTTCTTCCCAGTGGACATGGACTAGCTTGTCACCGATGGCGCCAGTGACCTTGTTAACTGTGCATCATTCTGATGCACTCCAAGGAAAATTTCATTCTCCCAATACAATGTGGGTCCCATGGTAATCGACTAAACCAACTAAATAAGAATGCAGTCTCTGTCTGAAGATGTGTGTGATTTTCCCAAGTTGAACTACATCAGAAAGTAATCTACAGTCTAGAATATCATTAAAAGTTTTCACGCAGCTGTGGAGATTATCACAGCCATTATACATTTCTTTCTCTGTCTTTCCCTCTTTCTCCCTCCCTTTCTTCCTCTGTTTCTCTCTCCCTTTCTCCCTCCCTTTCTTCCTCCCTCCTTCTCTCTGTCTCTCTCTGTGTGTCTTTCTCTCTTTCTTTCAAGATAGGGTTTCTTTATAACAGTCCTGGCGGTCCCGGAAATCTCTCTGTAGAGCAGACTGGCCTCTACTCACAGAGATCTGCCTCCTGACTTCTGGGATTAAAGCCATGCACCACCACTGCCTGGTTCGCTTATATTTCTTTTTAAAATTATCATTATTATTTTATTTTATGTGTTTAAATGTTTTTAGCATGTAGGTCTTTGCCACACTTGCATACAATGCTCACAGAGGCCAGAAGAGGGCATTGGAACCCCCCGGAACTGGAGTTACAGATGGTTGTGAGCCACAATGTAGGTCCAGGGACTCAATGAAGCCAGGGTCCTCTGGAATAGCAGCAGTGCGCTTAATTTTTGGGCAATCTCTCCAGCCCTAGCCCCTCATCTCTAATTTTATTAATTTTGTTCTTTTCTCTCCATCATTTCAATACTTTGGCTACAAATTTGTCAATCTTGTTGATTGTTTTCAAAGAACACTGATTGTGTTTTTGTTGTTGTTTCTATATCATTGCTTCAGCCCTGGGTTTAATAATTTCTTGCAGTATACTCTTTTTGGGTGCTGTTTCTCCCAGGACAGCCAGAATTACATTAACAGACCTTGTCTCAAAAAAAAATAATTAATGGAAACTGAACAACTGAATGAAAAATGAGTTAAGACAAAAATCAAGAAGGAAATTTTAAATTTGTCCGAACTGAATGAAAATGAATACACAGCATACCCAACGTTATGGGACACAATGAAGGTGGTTCTGTGAAAGCAACTTCACAGCACTAAGTTCCTACATAAATAAAAATTAGAGAGATCTCATACTTAGCAAAGAGTTCTAGAACAGCAAGAAGAAATGGCACGTGGTCTGGGCCTCAACCTGTGGCCTTGTTGGTGTCTGAGGGCTGGGCCACAACCAGAGCCACACTGGTCTGAGTGGCCTGTGCTGCACCCGGGGTGTTGGTGTTGTTCCACAACACTACTGCTGCCAAGGGCCACATCTAGCTCTCTGTTCCTATAGCAGCCAGGGTCTGAGACAACATCTGTGGTTCTTGTTACAGCCAAAGGCCATGTGGTAGCCTGTGATCAGATCAGCCACCTGTGACCATGTTGGTACTCAGAGGCCATGATGCAATCAGGGCCATACAGATGTGAGTGGCACATGCTACTACCTGGTGCCTTGCTGGCATCCAGGCCAGGGCTGGAGCTGGGTGCCGTGCCTGCGTCTGTGACCCTAATGCTGCCAGGGTCTGTGTTGATGTCCATGGCTCCTGTTGCCATTGAGAGCTATGCTGATTCCCAGGGCTGTCATCTGGGACTGTATTGGTGTCCAATGACCACGGTGCCACTGGGGCTCCGGTGATATCTAGACCCGGGCTGGTACCAAAGACCTTGTCTGAATATGTGTTCTTACCACAGTTAGGGTCTATGTTGAAGTCTGTGACCACATGGAGGCCCAGAGTATAGGTCAAAATCTCTGGCTTTGTTGGGATCTGGGCGCCATGATTCGGCTGGGGTCATTCAGATCTGAGTGGCCTCTGCTTCTACCGAATGCCATGGTGACTTCTAGACGAGAGCTGGAGCTGAGGGCCATGTCTAGGTTCATGGTCCCATCATGCTGAGGTCTGTGTTGAAGTATGGAAAGTCACATGGAGAGGTCACAACCTGTGACCATGTTGGTGTCCGGGGCAGTGGTGCCACCCGAGCCATCCTGATAAGTGGCCAGTGTTTCCACCTGGAGCCAGGTCATCTGGCCCAATTTGCTGCCAAGGGCCATGTCTGGGTAGGTGGTCCACCTGCAACTAGGGTCTGTTGATGTCTGTGGCCTGTGTCATTTCAGGAGGCCATAGGAAGCGTGGGTGGTGAAATCAGAGGTCCAAGTTGAGCCGGCCCCACCCTTCACTAGCCCTGCCTCTCGTTGGACCCTGCAGCAAGAGAGCTGGCCCCGCCCCTCATTGGAGAGTCAGTGCGTGCACTGGGAGAGATGGACAAACCCCGTACCACAGGTGAAAGAGAACTGACCCTGATGGCACGGGCATAGGGGTAGCTGGCTCTGCCCCCTCCTCTGAGGTGGGCAATCGCAGTGGTCTGGTTTGTCCAGCTCAGCCACCACCCGGATCCACAGCCGGGTCTTGAGTTGGCCCACCCTAACATCTACCCCATCTAGGGCCAGCTGAAGCTCGTGAAGTGATTGGTCCTAAGGAATGGTACCTGCAGGATGTCTATGACTAGGTGTGGCTCTGGCATGCCCCAGAGGAGTTTCAGGTAGAATCCAGTGACAACAGTGTACCAAAAACCAGAGGCCTTGAACCAGCCCAGTGACTCATTGCAATGAACATTTGCTAGAAAAGCTGATTAGGAAAACATGGTATATATACTATGTGACATGCCAACTCCTAATGAAACCAGGAAGAATGAAGAGGTGTTGGAGAAACCGGGAAAGAAGGAGAATTGAAGAGATTTGGGGATTTTTTTTTTAAATTTGCTCTGTTCTTGTTGTTCTTTGTTTGCTTGCTTGCTTGCTTTATTTTTTTTTATTTTTTTTATTTTCTCTTAATCCGGGTCACTGCAGGGATGAGGAGAGGATATAGAGAGGATATAGAGGAACTGGGAGGTGAGAAATATTAGAGTTTATGTTTTGAAATTTTCAAAGAACCAATAAAGAAATTATGTCTAAAAAAGAAATTGAAGAGGGCTCAGACTTGTATCTACTGTTGTGTAGGGCTCAGCTGGTAGGCATATCTAGTACGTATAATGAGTTGTATTTTGACTCGATGACAATATGTTGCCAAATGAATTCATGTGCCTTGATCGAAGGCCAAATAGTACTAGAAATCTTATAATAAAAAGTAAGAAAATGAACCCTAGAAGCAAGCAGGCATAAGTATTTTAATATCTCACAAAAGATACTTCAAACCAAAATTAATCAGAATAGATAGGGAAGGACACTACATACTCATCAAGGGGAAAATCCACCAAGTGGATATTGCAAATCTACATGTATGCAACAAATACGAGCGCACTCAAGGTCATAAAAGTAATGCTACTACATTTTAAATCTCATAGTGCCCCTCACACAGTCCTAGTGGGTGACTTCAATAGCCTACTTTCAGCAATATGCAGGTCTCTCAGACAAATTGAAAAAGACAAATTCTATAGTTAAATAACATTGTAAATCAAATAACCTAACAGATATCTACAGAGCATTTTGTCCAAACACAAGAGAATATACTTTCTTCTCAGTAGCTCGTGAAATATTCTCCAAAATTGACTGCATGTTTGGAAAACAAGCAAGTCTCGACAGATATAAGAAAATTAACATAACACCCTGCATCCTATCTGACCACCATGGATTAAAGGTGGATATCAACAAAATAAGCAACACAAAGTATACTAAGTTGTGAAAATTAGGGCCAACCCATGGTGGTGCACTCCTTTAATTCCAAAACTCAGAAGGCAGAGGCAGGAGGATCTCTCTGTGAGTTCAAGGCCAGCCTGGTCTATACAGCAAGTTCCAGGGTAGCCAGAATTACATTAACAGACCTTGTCTCAAGAAAATAATTAATAGAAACTGAACAACTGGATGAAAACTGAGTTAAGACATAAATCAAGAAAGAAATTTAAAATGTATCAGAACTAAATGAAAATGAATACACAGCATACCCAAACTTATGGGACAATGAAGGCAGTTCTAAGAAGCAAGTTCATAGCACTAACTGCCTACATAAAAAAAAAAAACTAATATTGAGCCTATAGTTCATGATCCTTGAGAAGCTAAGTAGTAAGGTGAACTCTAAGAAAAACATATATAGATCCTCCTGGAAAGTTGAAACAGACAAGATTACATGACAAAATTGGGAGTATGGGGGTGGGGGGATAAGGGAGAGTAGAAGGGAAAGTGGAGGGGATAAGGGAAGGAGTGAGGGAACTTGAGTGAATGGGATTGTCAAGTAGGAGAAAGGAGAGAAATGAAAGCAAAAAACATCTTGATTGAGGGAGCCATTATATGGTTAGCAAGAAACCTGGCTCTTGAGAAATTCCCAGGAACCCACAAGGATTATCCCAGCAAAGACCCTAAGCAATAGAGAGAGGGGCCCGATCTTGACTTGCCCTTTAGTCAGACTGATGAATATCTTAAATATCGTCATAGAACCTTCATCCAGCAGCTGATAGAAGCAGAGACAGAAACCCGCATTGGAGCACTGGACTGAGCTCCCAAAGTCCAGTTGAAGAATAGGAGGAATGAGAATATGAACAAAGAGGTCAAGACCATGATGGGTACAACCACTGAAACAGTTTACCTGAGCTAATGGGAGCTTACAAACTCCAATCAGAATGGGAAGGAACAAGCATAGGACCAAACTAGTCCCTCTGATTGTGGTTGACATCTGCATTGTTGGGGCAGACTGAGGGACCACTGGTGATGGCACCAGTATTTATCACTACTGCATTTGCTGGCTTTTTGGGGAACCTATTCTCTTTGGATGTATGCCTTGTTTAGTCTAGAAAAAGTAGGGAGGGACTAGGAGTTTCCCCGAGGCAATGTGCCTTACCCTCTCTAAGGAGGGGATGGGGGTAAAGTGGGAGGGTGTGTGGACGGAATGGGTGGAGGTGAGGGAGTGGGAACCTGTTTTGGTATGTATAATTAAAAGAATATATAGTTTGTTTTCTTTTTAATAAATAAATAAAAGAAGAAAAAAACAAATAAAAAACATTGGAGAGATCTCATACTAGTAACTTAGCAGCATACCTGAACAGCAAAAAGAAATAGCATCCAGAAAGTGTATACTGCAAGAAATTATCAAACTCAGAGCAGAAGCAACGAACTAGAAACAACAACAAAAATAGAAAGTAACAATGAAATAAAAAGTTGATTGTCTCATAGAAGAGAAAGTGGGAAGTACACATGAATGTATTGGCACAGGGGACCACTTCTTTAATAGAAACCCAGTAGTACAGACACTGAGAGAGAGACAATTAATAAATGGGACCTCCTAAAATTGAGAAACTTCTGTAAAACAAAATCATGGTCAACAGGACAAAACAGCAGACTACAAATTGGTTCTTGGAGAACAGTAAACAAGACTGACAAACTTGTACCCAAAATATTGAAATGATGGAGAATTAATAAAATTAGAGATGAGGGTCTAGGGCTGGAGAGACT
Organism: Microtus obscurus; assembly: GCA_963919715.1. Taxonomy (NCBI): domain Eukaryota; kingdom Metazoa; phylum Chordata; class Mammalia; order Rodentia; family Cricetidae; genus Microtus; species Microtus obscurus. Next base: position 11,441 of record CAWTZC010002457.1, read on the forward strand.
GCCCAAAGATTAAGAGCACTGCTGCTATTCCAGAGGACCCTGGCTACATTGAGTCCCAGGACCTACATGATGGCTCACAACCATCTGTAACTCCAGTTCCAGCGATTCCAATGCCCTCTTCTGGCCTCGGTGATCATTGCATGCATGTGTGGCAAAGACTTACATGCTGAAAAATTTTGAACACATAAATTGAAAGAATATTTTAAAGAAATACAAAAGAGCCGAGCAGAGATGGTGCACGTCTTTAATCAGGACTCAAGAGTGAGAGGCAGGTGGATCTTGTGAGTTCAAGGTCAGCCTGATCTACAGAAGAAGTTCCAGGATGGCCAGAGATGTTCCACATAGATATCTTGTCTCAAAAAATAAAATAAAGTAGGAAGGAAGGAAGGAAGGAAGGAAGGAAAAAGAACCAGTGTAATTACTTGTACCTTCTCAGATAATAGTGCAATAAAACTAGAAATCAGTAGCAAGAGAAATTGCACAAAGATGTGAAGGTTGAACAATACAGTTTTGAAGGAACAGTGGGCCTTTGGAGACACCAACAGGGAAGTGTAGACTTTTCTGGCATCAGATGATAATGGCTGCGATAATTTCCACAGCTGCATGAAAACTTTTAATGATTTCCTAGATTGTAAAGGTTCTTTTCTGATGTAGTTCATCTTGGGAAAATCACACACATCTTCAGACAGAGACTGCATTCTTATTTAGTTGGTTTAGTCAATTACCATGGGATCCACATTGTATTGTTAACAAGGCCACTGGCGCCATCGGTGACAAGCTGGTCCGTGTCCACTGGGAAGAAGAGTCCTCTTATCTTGCCCCTTATTTAGTCATGGCTCCTGCTAGGTAGCCTTTCCAAGATGCCTCTTGCCTATGATGCTTCGTGCCTGTGGGATTCACACTGCCCTGAATAAGACTTCACAGCCTTAGCACTCAGAGTGAGAGGGAGGTATGGCAACCTTTCCACTGCTGCTCTCTTCTACCACCATCTACCATCCCTACACTTTGTGTGTTTCGGTTTGGTTTTAGATTTATATTTCCCCTACTTCTCTGTCAGTTTAGTCTATTTCCTTTATTTTTTTCTGTATAATACTTCTCTTGATTTTCATAAATACTTTTACCATTTTTTGTTTTTAATTTTTATTCATATATATTATTGTGTTTTTCCTCCATGTATGTATGTGCCCTACATGAGTGCAGTGCCACAGGAAAACAGAGATGTCAGATGCCCCAGAACTAGCATTACAGACAATTAAGGGCATCTGAGTGGTGTTGGTAACCAAAGCCAGGCTCTCAGGTAGACCAGCCAGTACTCTTAACCATGAGACATTTCAAGCCCCCATTTTCATTCTTCATTAAGACGTTTTCATATGATCTAGTCAATGATTCAATCTCATGAGAATATTGCCCATCTATGACATTTTAGAATTCTACAATCTTTGGAGGGACTTTACATCTTAGAGGATTTTGCACATTCCTCTTAAAACCTGGGTAGTCATAACATATTCTTTGAAGATGCATTTGCCGTTTTCCAGACGCTGTATGCAGCATTCTGTCCGAGTCTCTGTCTTTCCTCCCGGACAACAGTGCAGTCTCACAAAGGAGTGTGGCAGTATTCTGTTCAAGGTGGTGGTTTGGCTTTAGGTTTCCTGTATATTTCTGTTGCTTGCTATTGTTCTGCTTTTATTTATTCTGCTCCTTTATTTTAGATTTCATCTGAAATCATTTTCAATATATTTCCATTGTTTCCTAACATCTTTTATCTATTTCATACACATATTCCTACAAGAGAGACTCTACAGTTCATTTTCATAATGGGATTTTTCATTCTGTCATTGCCAAGATATTCATTTGTTTTTAACATGATGGGAATTGGTAGTTTTTCACTTTTTGTTGTGTGATATATATGCATGTATGTGACTGTGTGATTGCTTGTTCATGTGTGTACAGGACAGACACTGACTTCACGTGCCTTCCTCTACCTCCTCCTAATTTTTTTGAGACAGGATCTCTCATTCAGCCTGGAGCACATCAGTTGGCCCAATCACTTGCTTGATGGGCTACAGGGATCCACCTGTCACCAGCCTGTCTAACCCACCACACTCAGCCTTGTATAGGTGCTTGGTGTTTGAGCTCACTTTCCAGTGCTCGCATGACAAACACTTTGATCTCAGAGTCATCTCTCCAGCCCTACTAAGTTTCTCTATAATACAGCATGATAGACATAAAATTTAGTCTAACAGCAAACTAGATAATTGATGATCCTTTCTTTAATATTAGTTATATAGTCACATTCGCTTCTCAAGTCATAGGTCCTGATGGCAAACGGTTGTTGATTTACCGTAACTGCGCACTTTTGTTACACAGTTCTCCAGTCCTGTCTACTGAGTGAGTTCCACGACAGTCAGGGCTACGCAAAGAAACCCTGTCTTCAAAAAAAATTCCATCATCTTGCTTGTGATCGTTATGCCTCATCTAAGGTTCTAAGATTGAATATGTATAGATGATATTTGTGTATTTTTATTCTCAAATTTAAGTTCAATGTTGCTGTAAAAGTTGGTTGATTGCATGTAGTTAGTGTGTCCCCTTAGAATTTCTTTTGTGAAAGAAAATTTACTTAAGGTGAAAATTTTGTTCTAGTTTGAAAATGTGCTTCAATTTTTTTTAATTTTGCATCTTTCTTAATTACAGTTGAACCCATATACAGTGCTGTAAAGACTAATGTTTCCCGTTTTCATTGTGACACTCTAGCTGTGCGCTGATCATCACTTGCACAAGGGAACTTTATCCTCTCCATTGTGCTTGATATATTTGAATTGATGTAAAATGGTGAATCTTTTAGCACTCAGACAGAATATGGATTTTTTTCATTCTCCATCAATGTGCCAACATGCTGACGGTTTCATTCACAATAAGAAAAAAGAGAACACTTCCAGTTTTGCTCTCAGTACAATTCAAATAGCCTATTCCAAATTATATGTGTCACCTGTATTTGGTGAACTCTGAATGTGATTGATTTAAGATTATCGCTGTTATGTTTCATAAATTACATAAGTTTTCACACAACTGGATAGCTTATTTCTCTGTTTTTAATGCATCTATATATTTGCTGAGGTTAATTTTTACTATAAATTTATTTATGAAAATATGACACATGTATGAAATTAAGTATGATAACATTCATTTTAAATTTGTCACAAATTTTTACATACACATAGCAGCTGCTCTGCTGTTTAGGAATATGCCTATTCCTCATTGTTCAAATTTCCTTTTCTTTTTTGTTTGTTTTTTCCTTGTTTTTTTGAGACAGGATTTCTTTGAGTACCACTAACTGTCCTGAAACTTGCTTTGTAGACCAAGCTGGCCTCAATCTCACTGACATCAACCTGTGTCTGCCTCTCAAAGGCTAGGAATAAAGGAGTGTGCCACCACAATTTGACAGGTTTCATTTTTTCTTTTGAATGTCAAAAATAGTGCATGATAATCTTTTTAGATTCCAAGTTTCATTGATAGCATCTTCCTGTACAAGTCATAGTATAAGTCTGTTTCTTCTGGGTTCAGATGACAGCCTGGCATTTTATCCCAGAACTCTTATTCTTTGCAGGAAAAAATTGTAATAACATGGCTGCTGGAGGGAATTTTCAGGACCATGCTGAGTAACAAAATTATGAAAAGTTAGGGCATTTAAGGGTAGATACAGAGCAAGGAGAAAAGATGAGCAGAAAACAAATTTCTGGTGAATGGCAAGGAGGATGACAATCAATCCAGGATAACACTTGGGAAGATATGAATGATGCAAGAAATAACTGTGGGTCAGCAAAAGCCATATGGCACTGTAGAGATGAGATGTGTTTTCAAAGCTTAGAGGAGGGTGGGTGTGGTCTAACTATATAATTTGTGACAGTGGCAAACAATGACAAGTCATAAAACAAGTTGAACACTAATATAAGGAATAACTGGGATTGTAAAAAGAACAATATCTCTGTGTAGTGGAATTCACTAAGTAATTTAAATTGATCACTCATAATAAATACCTTGGCGATGGTAGGGACTCGTGTCACGGCAGCGATTTGAGATGCATGGAGAAATTCAGAAGGGTACACTGAGAAAAGTCTAATTGACCTTGTCAGAATAAAAGAGAGTGCTGAGGAATTTACAGATGTCTGCAAAGAAAAAGGTTTGTATTTCAGGTGACAGAATAATTAGATCAGTGGAGGAATGGCTCTAAAATTAATTACAGCAAAACTCCCCCAAATCCATTGGACATGGGTGATATCACTATGTTGTAAAATTTAAGGTTAAACTTCATGAGTATCATGTCTTTGCTACTCTCTGTGTAACTATAGACCTGAGATCTCTGCCTCTGCAGCAGCAAAACAGAAGAATCTTCTAATAGAAAATGTAATTCAGGTGTTGCAAAATATATAACTCTTTATTAGAGTGGGCTATCAGCCAGAATCAGCCTGACTGTGTCAATGACCCAATCCCACAGGAAGCACACTTCTGTGAAGATGTGCTCAACACTGTGGGATACGCAGTCTCACCCTTGCTGTCACTCTCTGCATATCAGCAGCTCAGCTCTAAGTTGTCAGTGCAATAGACAAATGAAAAGAAATGCTTCAGGACGTGCTGGTTACCCTGTAAGGTGAAATGAGAGACAGAGTCCCACATGGAAAGTCTGAGTATTTACTCATCACTAAATTACAGAGACGTATCTGCAGCCAAAACACTGACGTTCAAGTACACATGTTACTATATATGTGTTAGAAACAAATATTGTTATAAACATGGAAACAATATCAACTGATGAATGAAAATTCTTGGGGCTTGGAGGGATGGTTTCACAGTTAAAGACTGTTGGTTGTTCTTCCAGAGTGCCAGGGTTTGATTCCCAGGCAATCATATAGTGCACAGACATGCAGGGAAATTGCCCATATACAAAAATACACAACTTTTAAAGTTCTTTTATTTTTTTTTGGTTTTTCAAGACAGGGTTTCTCTGTTGCTTTGGAGCTTGTCCTGGAACTAGCTCTTGTAGACCAGGCTGGTCTCGAACTCACAGAGATCTGCCTGCCTCTGCCTCTCGAGTGCTGGGATTAAAGGCGTGTGCCACCATCGCCTGGCTAACTTTTAAAATTCTTATAACAGCCGTGAGTTCGAGACCAGCCTGGTCTACAAGAGCTAGTTCCAGGACAGGAACCAAAAGCTACGGAGAAACCCTGTCTCGAAAATCAAAAATAAAATGAAATAAAATTCTTATAACATGCAAATTTGGCTTTCACCGAGGTTCTTCAGCCTGGCATAACATTGTTCAGGGTATCGGGTGGATTCTACTTTATTCTATCCTCTAAGATGGTCAAGAATACCTGGAATGCAGTTACTAAGAGGTCATCTGTGGACCAAAACTCCAAAGGATTTGGACATTTCCCCAGGCGGTGGGGGCACATGCCTCAAATTCCAGCACTGAAAAGCCAGAGGTAGGTGAATCTGTGAGGTCAAGATCAGCCTGGGATACAGAGTAAATTCCAGAACAGCCAGTGATACTTGGAAAAACCTTGTCCAAAAAGAGAAAGGAAGAAAGAAAGAAAGAAAGAAAGAAAGAAAGAAAGAAAGAAAGAAAGAAAGAAAAGTAGAAAAGAAGAAAGAAAAGGAGTTGGACATTTCATCTCATCAAGTTACACCTCTGCTCCTGAGCTGGCAATCATTATATTTTCCAACAATTGCCATTTCATAAATAGATTTATGATACACTCGATTTACCTGTCACTCCTGGCCTAACACATCTGACAAACATCATGCTTATAAGTAATTCCGTCTTGAGTGTCTTTCTCATATCTCAATTATGCGTTGGTGTCATAGGGAACACATCACTGTTAATTTTATACATTTACATTTTCTTCTTTAAGCCTCATTTTAAGAAGTTGATAGATCTGTTTCTCCTGCACCTGACAATAGCTAATATAATGACGATCATATTCACGTTGATACCAGATATCGTAGCAACCTTTGACGTACCTCATTTTCTGGATGATGTCGGCTGTAAGGTTGTTTCATGTACATACAGAATTTTCCGTGGTCTGTCCATCAGTACCACCTGTATTCTAAGCACATTTCAAGCTGTCACCGTGACTCCAAGTAATTCTCAGTGGGTTTGGCTTAAGCACAAACTATCAACATGGACGTTTGCTTTTTTACTTTGCTCCTGGCTCATTAACCTGGCCATCTATGGATATATGGTTGAAATGGTAATAGAGAAAAGCAATTCTACTCAAGCTGGAAATGGATATATGCATGTTTACTGTCAAAACAGGAATTTTGGGAAACAAAATTTAGGATCATTTATGGGCATCATGTTCACATATGATCTCTTTTTTGTGGCCATCATGATGTGGACCAGCCTGTACATGGTAATTCTCCTCTACAGACACCGCAAGAGAGCCCAGTATCTCCGCAGCACAAGCCTCTCCAGCCAGCAATCTCCAGAGCTCAGAGCCACTCACAGCATCTTGTTGCTGGTGAGCTGTTTTGTGATCTTGTATTGGTTGAATAATTTCATCACCCTTTATGGGTTTTATGCACAAACAAAAATTCCAAGATTGGAGGCAGTTAATGCATTTTGGGCAACATGCTATCCAACCATCTGCCCTTTTTTAATAATGAAGAATAATAAATTTATTTTGCACTTCATTTCTTCCTTTCCGGCACTGAGAATGACCTGTTTTCAATGTGCACGCCATGACTGAACTGAAACCCACACTTTCTCAGGTTTGAACCTTCTTAATGATTCCCCTGAGAATAAAGAATTTGAATGTGGACCTGAAATACCTGATCTGACCTAGTTATAAACCAGACATTCTGTTTGCTATTAACATTCAAGCACCTAACATTTTTCTTTTTTAATGTATTTATTTATTATGTCTACAATATTCTCTCTACTTGTATACCTGCAGGCCAGAAGAGATAGACTTCATTCCAGATGGTTGTGAGCCACCATGTGATTGTTGGGAATTGAACTCAGGACCTTTGGAAGAGCAGGCAATGCTTTTAACCGCTGAGCCATCTCTCCAGCCCTAACATTTTTTTTTCTTGAATACGACTCTGTGTTCATAATTTTAACACTTTCAACATTTACTACTGACTAAAGTTGACACTTTGGAAAAAAATGAATTCATTTTAAGTATTTTGAACAATAGTCTACTTCTCAATTTTTCTCTATTAAAATACTTCTAATCAAAAATTAATATACACTTTGGAGCTTGGGTTGTTTTTTGTGAACTGTTCTGTCCTAAAGAATGTCTTTAAACCACTGAACAAATAAATTTTCCTATCTTCACTGTTACCTACTTAAGGTACAGCTGTGGGTGGAACTCTTTAGTGATATAACTGACAGGTATAAAATGGATGTCCTAGTACCATCGCTGTCTTAATTTACTGTTTCAGTATGTTTTTAGTTATTTCTCTTATTTTTGAAATTATGATATAACTGCAGCATTTTCCCCATTTTATTCTGCCCTTCAAACCCTCCTGTATATTCCTCTCCTTTTTCTTTCTCAAATTCAAGGCCTCTTTTTTCATTAATTATTGTTACATACGTGTGTGTATGTCTGTGTGCATGTGTGTATGTCCCTATATACATAAATACCACCTGCTCAGTCACTACAATGTTACATGTATGTATGTACTCGGGGCTGACCACTTGGTATTGGATAACCAATTGGTGTGCTCTTTCCTGGGGATGACAATTTCTCCCACTCTTGACTTTCCTTAGTTGTGTACAGATCTTTGTGTAGGATGCAGGCCTCCTAAGTGTAGTCCTCACACAGCATCAATGAAATTTCTCTTGGTGACAATGGAGATCATTACAGAAAACCACAACCTGTCGAAATGCAGAATAGTGAGGCCCAGTCCCAGTGGCCGTATGTGCAGTACAGCTTCTGCACCTAAGGCTCAGGGAACAGTGATGAAGCCAAGTAGAATGTTTAGAGAGCATGAGGTTGAGGGAAATCGGCTGTGATTGTATCAACTGGTAATATCAGAAGTTGCACCCACAGAGTATAACCAACCTAGCTGTTTAATATTTGTTGTATTTTTTCTTTTTTAAAAAATTTAATTAGAATAGAATTACATCACTTTCTCACTGCCTTTTCTCCTTCCATCCCCTCCAAACTACATTTCTCAAACCCTTACTTCTTATGTTCCCCCATACACTCTCAAATTGATAACCAATTTTCTCTTATTGCTCCATACATATATGTGCATATATATACATACACAAATAGATATATATATATATACAATCTGATAGGGCTGTTTCTGTGGTTTCTATAATATTTCAGTGTTGACCATTCTGTATTGAACCACAATGAAGGGAATTCATCCCTAGGTGAGAATAATTTTGTCCATAGGGACAAAAGCACACAGATCACCACAACAGACATCCTACATATAAATCCACAAAGAAACAACCACTTAACTCACAAGAAGCCAAAAATGCAGTGTAGAAAGAAACAACCTCTTTGGCAATAAATAAAGACTGATGATTGATGGGTAGAGAAAAAATGTTGCATCCAAAAATCATTCCCAGTTAGATTTTAAAGCTTGATACAGGAGCCCATATTTTGAAACCATTATAAGAAAAATAAGGGAAAGAACTGCAGGATGTAGACACAGGAAATGCTTTCTGAATAAGACTCCAGACCCTCGACATCCAATGTCAGCCATTGACAAACGTGATCTCAGGTAACAAAAGGCTTCTTGACAGCAAAGGAAAGTAAATGAAGAGATAGCACACAAATGGGACAAAACCTTTGCTAGCTATACAACTGATAGAGGATATATAAAGAATAAACCAAGTTAAAAGAGCTATACAACTGATAGAGGATGTATAAAGAATAAACCAAGTTAAAAGAACTCTTAAGAAATAAATCAAACAACCCAACCAAGGAATGAGCTACTGAAATGAACAGACAGATCTCAAAACACAGAAAAGGAAAGGTCAATGAGCAGCAGGGCAGTGCTCGCCCACACCTTTAATCCCATTACTCTACAGGCAGAGGAACACAGATCTCTGTGTGTTTGAGCCCAGCCTGGTCTACAGAGTGAGTTTGAGAGCATCCAGTAGTACACAAAGAAACCCTGTCTCAAAATAATAATAATAATAATGAGTCAATAAGCATATGTAACAATAATAACTGAAGAAGACAAGATCATGAGTCTCAGATGGAGCTGGAGAGGAACATAAGAAGCGTTGGAGGGGAAAGAGGAAGAGTAGAAATGATGTAAATACAACACTCAAGTAGAAAATTGTAGGCAGAGATGAGGGGAGGATCTGAGAAGAGTTGAAGAAAGAGAAAACATGATCAAAATATAGTGGACTAAAAAACTGAATTAAAAACTCTGTTTATTGTATACTTTTTACATGTATATGTATATTTAGATGCATTAGCCATCAAGTAAATGCAAACCAAAACTATAGTGAAATTCCATCTTACCCCAGTCAGAATGACATCACTTTCTTCCTCCCTTTCCTCCTTCCAGACTCTCCCAGCTGCTCTTCCTCAGACCCCTCCTGTGACCTCCAACTCTCAAGTTTATAGTTTCTTTTTCTTTATTATTATTACATAAATATGTGTATGTATGAAAGTGTGTTTCATCAGTACTTACAAATATAAGAATATATACACACACACAACATGTAGACAGCCCAACCCCACGAAGAAAACTACAGAAACTGATGACAGCTTGGAAAAGGATAGCTACCTTTTCCCAGGTATGGAGCCCCTCCCTCATAATGGGTTGTCCATTGAAGAATGGCCAGTCCTGAAACCATGAACAGAAATAACAACAACCCTTTAAATAAAAACTAAAAACTAAGAAAAGAAAAACGACCTACTTTGTGACCCAGCTGTAACATTCTTTGATATTTATCCAAAGGGCTACACATAAAAAACACAGATCATAAAATGCTTTCTGAAGCTGGGTATGGTGGCACACGCCTTTAATCCAGGAATTCTGGAGGCTGAGGCATACAGATCTCTGTGAGTTTGAGGCCTGCCTGGTCTGGAAAATGGGTTCCATGACAACCAAATGTACACAGAGAAAGCCTGTCTAGAAAGGCATAGATAGATAGATAGATAGATAGATAGATAGATAGATAGATAGATAGATAGATAGATAGATAGATAATGCTTTCTGCAGAAGCATGAGGCCCTAAGTGGGATCCACAGCTCTCAGGCACAGGGTCATGTGTTTGTGGCTGTGGAAATGGGAGTGTGAAGACATCAGGATTTCTGATCCTCCCAGGCAGTCAGCAGAACCACACTGATGATACCCATGTCCCATGGGAGACCTCGTCTCTAAAGGGAAGAGTGAAGGAGGTTCGTTAAGGATACAAAGCTGGATAATAAGGAAGAGCTCTGTGGGTGCTGACCCCTAGAAGTGAAATGGCTGCTGAAAATATGAACTCACAGCAGCTGTGATGACCTTCACAAAAACAAAACAATTAAAAATTCCAGCATGGAGTTGGAGAGTTGGCCCAGGGCTTAAGAGCACTGCCTGCTCTTCCAGAGATCCTGAGTTCAATAAGCCGCCACCATGGTAGCTCACTGCCATCTATAATGAAATCTGGTGCCCTCTTCTGGCCCGCAGCTGTACATGCAGGCAGGATATTGTATATGTGGTAAAGAAATCTTGGGGAAAAACACCTAACTTAGGGTCAATCATGAGTCCTACCCTTTAATAATAAGCTATTGATAGTTGGTAGCTTCTAATAGAGATAGACAGACATTATTCTTTAAGATTGTGGCCCTAGTGAGTTGACCATCCTCCAGTGGACGTCCGCACACCCAGGAGTTTATAAACAACACAAATTGCAACCATCCAATACTTTAAGAGAATGAGAACTTCGTCTCCTTTCATCGCCTGATGAAGGTTAATATTCAAGAGGATGCCTATATGTTTTTCTTTGGGTTCTCCTTCTTATTTAGCTTCTCTAAGATCACGTATTAGAGGCTCAGTGTGCTTTGTTTATGTCTAGAAACCAAATATGAGTGAGTACATCCCATGTTCCTCTTTTTGGGTCTGGCTTACCTCACTCAGGATAGTGTTCTCTATTTCCATCCATTTGCCTGCAAACTTCAAGAAGTCCTTGTTTTTAATTGCTGAGTAGTACTCTAATATGTATATATTCCATACTTTCTTCATCCATTCTTCAATTGAAGGGCATCTAGGTTGATTCCATGTTCTGGCTATTACAAACAGTGCTGCTATGAACATAGTAGAGAAAGAGACCCACATTGGAGCACCAGACTGAAATCTCAAGGTCCAAGTCAGGAGCAGAAGGAGAGAGAGCATGAGCAGGGAGCTCAGGACAGCGAGGGGTGCACCCTCACACTGTGACAGTGGGGATGTTCTGTCGGGGACTCACCAAGGCCAGCTGGCCTGGGTCTGAAAAAACCTGGATTAAAACCGTCTTGGGAAAAAACATAGAGACAATGAGGACTACTGAGATCTCTAGAACAATGGCAATGGGTTTTCGATCCTACTGCACGTATTGGCTTTGTGGGAGCCTAGGCAGTTTGGATGCTCACCTTAGTAGACCTGGATGGAGGTGGGTGGTCCATGGACTTCCCACAGGGCAGGGAACCCTGATAGCTCTTTGGGCTGAAGAGGGAGGGGGACTTGACTGGGGGAGGGGGAGGGAAATGGGGGCAGCGCTGGGGAAAAGACAGAAATCTTAAATAAATAAATAAATAAATAAGAGAATGAGAACTTGTAAGGAGTGAGTGAAAGATCTGGGAGGAGTTAGGGGAAGATTGAGGAATGAGGAGCTGGAGCCATGACTCAGTGGTTAAGAGCGCTGGCTGTTCTTCCAGAGGACCTAGGTTCAATTCCTAGCACCTACATGGGAGCTCACAACTGTCTCTAACTCCTGTTCCAGAAAACCCCACACCCTCACACAGACATAGATGCAGGCTAAACACCAATGTACATAAAATACAAGTAAATAACTTTTATTTAAAAAAGAGAGAAGAATGAAGATAATCAAAAGACAATATATGAATTTGTCATCATAGATCCTTCATGATGTAACTGATGGGACCAGATGCCGAGATCCACAACCAAATATGTCAGACCTCTATGAATCATGTCAAAGAGAGGGTGATGGAATACATAAGCAAGGAAGGTCAAGATCATGATGGGAAAATCTACAGAGACAGCTGATCCAAACTCATGGTAACTCATGAACTCTACACAGACAGCTGTGGAGCCTCCATGGGAAGGAACTAGATCCTCTGCATGTAGGAGACAGTTGTATAGCTTGGTCGGTCTGCGGGGCCCCAGGCAGTGGGACCAGGGTCTATCCCTGGCACACAAGTTAGCCTTTTGGAACCCACTCCCTATGGTAGGATGCCATGCTCAGCCTTAAAGGGGGCAGGAGGGAGGCTTGGTCCGGCCTCAAGTTCTGTACCAAGCTTTGTTGACTCTCTCATGGGAGGCCTTACCCTTTGGGAGCAGTGGATGGGAAGACAGCTGGGGGAGTGAGGTGAGGAGGAGTGGGAGAAGGGATGGGAGGGAGAACTGTGGTTGGAATATAAAATGAAATTTTAAAACAGAAATAAGTTAAATTAAATAAAAGATTTAATAAAAGTATTCTGAGGGCCTTGAGAGATGTCTTAGTGGTCAAGGGCACTATTTGCTCCTGCAAAGGATCCATTTTCAATTCCCAGCACCTAAGAGGTGGCTCACAACTATCTGTAACTCCAGTTCCAGGGGTCTGACCCTCTCTTCTGACCTCCACCAGCACCAGGCAGGCGTGTGGGACACATATAATCATTCAAGCAAAACATTCAAATACATAAAATTAACAAAAGAAAGTATTTTTGAAGGGCTCAATAGATGGTTTACCAGTTAAGACCCCTTGCTGCCTTTCCAGAGGATCCAGATGCAGTTTCCAGAACCCCACGTGGAGGCTCAAAACAGCCAAAAGTTTGTTTCTGATTCTTTGTTTTTGTTTTTGGAAAGAGGCAGCAGAGAAAGAACATGAAGTTGGGTGGGTAGGGATGTGAGGAGGAATTTGGAGGAGTTGGCAGAGAGGAAAAAACATAACCGAATATATTGTATGAAGAAAATAATTTTTAAAAACCCAGCAGGGATGAGAGAGAGGCTCCTAAACCCGCAGGCGTACACATGGAGCTATGGACTGTCGATGGTTACTGGATCAGGAGAGATGGTTCTCTATAGGAGAGTGGCCATTAGCAGACTCACCAGGCCCTAGTGAATGGCCTCAGACCCGTGGGCATAGGGGCAGCACTGAGTGGATGAAATGAGTTAATTTTTTTTTCTTTTTTTTTTCTTAGAACTCTTTTTTTATTAAACATTTCTGCCTCCTCCCTGCCTCCCTTTTCCCTCTTCCCCCCCGCACCCCCCCCGCTCCCCACTCCCTCCCCCTTCTCCTCCCTCTACAGTTCAAAGAGCAGTCAGGGTTCCCTGCCCTGTGGGCAGTATAAGGTCCTCCCCCCTCCATCCAGGTCTAGGAAGGTGCGCATCCAAACAGACTAGGCTCCCACAAAGCCAGTATATAGAGTAGGATCTAAACCATGTGCCATTCTCCTTGGCTTCTCAGCAGCCCTCATTTTCCGCCATGTTCAGAGAGTCTGAGTTTATTCCATGCTTTTTCAGTCCCAGTCCAGCTGGCCTTGGTGAGCTCCCATTAGATCAGCTGCAGCGTCTCAGTGGGTGGGTGCACCCCTCGCGGTCCTGACTTCCTTGCTCATGTTCTCCTTCAGTGCTCCAATGTGGGTCTCTGTCTCTATCTCCATCCATCGCCAGATGAAGGTTCTATGGTGATATGCAAGATATTCATCAGTATGGCTATAGGATAGGGCCATTTTAGGCTCTCTCACCTCAGCTGCCCAAGGACCTAGCTGGGGACATCTCTCTGGACCCCAGGGAACCCCTCTAGAGTCAAGACTCTTGCCAGCCCTAAAATGGCTCCCTTAATTAAGATATATACTTCCCTGCCTCCATATCCACCCTTCCTTTATCCCAACCATTCCATTCCCCCAAGATCTCCCCATCCTCCTCATCTCACACTTCTCTCCCCATCTCCCCTTACCCCCATCCCACCCCACCCCGCAGTTCCCAATTTTTGCCCAGCAATCTTGTCTACTTTCAATATCCAGGAGGATAACTATATGATTTTCTTTGGGTTCACCTTCTTATTGAGCTTCTCTAGGATCGCGAATTATAGGCTCAATGTCCATTATTTATGGCTAAAAACCAATTATGAGTGAGTACATCCCATGTTCATCTCTTTGGGTCTGGGTTACCTCACTTAGGATAGTGTTTTCTATTTCCATCCATTTGCATGCAAAATTCAAAATGTCATTGTTTTTTACCACTGAGTAGTACGCTAATATGTATATATTCCACACTTTTTTCATCCATTCTTCTATTGAAGGGCATCTAGGTTGTTTCCAGGTTCTGGCTATTACAAATAATGCTGCTATGAACATAGTTGAACAAATATTTTTGTAGTATGATAGAGCATCTCTTGGGTATATTCCCAAGTGTGGTATTGCTGGGTCCTGGGGTAGGTTGATCTCGAATTTCCTGAGAAACCGCCACACTGCTTTCCAAAGTGGTTGCACAAGTTTGCATTCCCACCAGCAATGGATGAGTGTACCCCTTACTCCACAACCTCTCCAGCAAAGGCTATCATTGGTGTTTTTGATTTTAGCCATTCTGACAGCTGTAACATAGTATCTCACAGTTGTTTTGATTTGCATTTCCCTGATGGATAAGGAGGTTGAGCATGACCTTAAGTGTCTTTTGGCCATTTGAACTTCTTCTGTTGAGAATTCTCTGTTCAGTTCAGTGCCCCATTTTTTAACTGGGCTAATTAGCATTTTAAAGTCCAGTTTCTTGAGTTCTTTATATATTTTGGAGATCTGACCTTTGTCTGTTGTGAAGTTGGTGAAGATCCTCTCCCAGTCAGTGGGTTGCCTTTCTGTCTTAGTGACAGTGTCCTTTGCTTTACAGAAGCTTCTCAGTCTCAGGAGGTCCCATTTATTCAATGTTGCCCTTAATGTCTGTGCTGCTGGGGTTATATGAAGGAAGTGGTCTCCTGTGCCCATATGTTGTAGGGTACTTTCCACTTTCTCTTCTATCAGGTTCAGTGTGTTCAGATTGATATCAAGGTCTTTGATCCATTTGGACCTGAGTTTTGTGCATGGTGATAGATATGGATCTATTTTCACTCTTTTACAGGTTGACATCCAGTTATGCCAGCACCATTTGTTGAAGATGCTCTCTTTATTCCATTGTATACTTTTAGCTCCTTTATCGAAAATCAGGTGTTCATAGGTTTGTGGGTTAGAGTCAGGGTCTTCTATTCGATTCCATTGGTCGACTTCTCTGTTTTTATGCCAATACCAAGCTGTTTTCAATACTGTAGCTATGTAATAGAGTTTGAAGTCAGGGATGGTAATGCCTCCAGACGTTCCTTTATTGTATAAGATTGTTTTGGCTATCCTGGGGTTTTTGTTTTTCCATATAAAGTTGATTATTGTCCTCTCAAGGTCTGTGAAGAATTTTGATGGGATTTTGATGGGGATTGCATTGAATCTATAGACTGCTTTTGGGAGAATTACCATTTTTACTATGTTAATCCTCCCAATCCAAGAGCAAGGGAGATATTTCTTTTTCTGGTATCCTCTTCAATTTCTTTCTTCAAAGACTTAAAGTTCTTGTCAAATAGATCTTTCACTTCCTTGGTTAGAGTTACCCAAAGATATTTTATGCTATTTGTGGCTATCGTGAAAGGTGATGCTTCTCTGATATCACTCTCTGTATCCTTATCCTTAGTGTATAGGAGGGCAACTGATTTTTTGGAGTTGATCTTGTATCCTGCCACATTACTAAAGGTGTTTATCAGCTGTAGGAGTACTTGGGTAGAGTTTTTGGGGTCGCTTATGTATACTATCATATCATCTGCAAATAAAGACAGTTTAACTTCTTCCTTTCCAATTCGAGTCCCCTTGATCCCCTTATGTTGTCTTATTGCTATTGCTAGAACTTCAAGCACTATATTGTAAAGGTATGGAGAGATTGGACAGCCTTGTCGTGTTCCTGATTTTAGTGGGATAGTTTTGAGTTTCTCTCCGTTTAATTTAATGTTAGCTGTCGGCTTGCTGTAAATAGCTTTTATTATATTTAGGTATGACCCTTGTATCCCTAATCTCTCCAAGACCTTTATCATAAAGGGATGTTGAATTTTGTCAAATGCTTCTTTGGCATCTAATGAAATGATCATATGGTTTTTTTCTTTCAGTTTATTTATATGATAAATTTATTTACATTGATAGATTTGCAGTTGAACCAGCACTGCATATCTGGGATGAAGCCTACTTGATCATAATGGATAATTTTTCTAATGTGTTCTTAGATTCGGTTTTCCAGTATTTTATTGAGAATTTTTGCATCGATGTTCATGAGTGAGAAAGACCTGTAATTCTCTTTCTTGGTTAGGTCTTTGTGTGGTTTTGGTATCAGAGTAACTGTAGCTTCATAAAAGGAATTTGGCAATGACTCTTCTGTTTCTATATTGTGAAATACATTAAGGAGTATAGGTATTAGGTCTTCTTGGAAGTTTTGGTAAAAATCTGCATTGAAACGATCTGGTCCTGGGCTTTTTTAGAAGTAAGGTTTTTGATAACAGTTTCTAATTCTTCGCGACTAACAGGTCTATTTAGATTGTTCACCTGGTCTTGGTTTGACTTTGGTATATGGTACTTATCTATAAAAAAGTCCATTTCTTTTGCATTTTCCAGTTTTGTGGCATACAGGCTTTTGTAGTAAGATCTAATGATTCTCTGAATTTCCTCTGTGTTTGTGGCTATTTCTCCTTTTCATTTCTGATCTTATTAATTTGCATGTTCTCTCTCTGTCGTTTGATTAGTTTGAATAGGGGTTTGTCGATCTTGTTGATTTTCTCCAAGAACCAACTTTTAGTTTCATTAATTCTTTGAATTGCTTTCTGTGTTTCTATTTTGTTGATTTCAGCCCTCAGTTTGATTATTTCCCATCTTCTACTCCTCCTGGGTGAGTCTGCTTCTTTTTTTTCTAGAGTTTTCAGGTGTGCTGTTAAGTCTCCAATGTGTGCTTTCTCTGTTTTCTTTATGTGGGCACTATTGCTATGAACTTTTCTCTTAGCACTGCTATCATCGTGTCCCATCGGTTTGAGTATGTTGTCTCTCTATTTTCATTAAATTCAAGGAAGATTTTAATTTCTTTCTTAATTTCTTCCTTGAACCAGGTGTGGTTCAGTAGTTGATTATTCAGTTTCCATGAGTTTGTTGGCTTTCTGGGGGTAGCATTGTTCCTGCATTGTAACTTTAATCCATGGTGATCTGATAAGACACAGGTGGTCACTAAAATTTTTTTGGATCTGTGATGGTTTGCTTTGTTACCGAGTATGTGGTCAATTTTCGAGAAGGTTCCATGAGCTGCAGAGAAGAAGATATATTCTTTCCTATTTAGGTGGAATGTCCTGTAGATATCTGTTAAGTTCGTTTGCTTCATTATCTCCATTAATTCTCTTATTTCTCTATTAGGTTTCTGGCTGATTGACCTGTCAATTGGTGAGAGAGGTGTGTTGAAGTCTCCTACTATTAATGTGTGTGGTTTGATGTCTGCCTTGAGTTCTAGTAATGTTTCTTTTACATAAGTGGGAGCTTTTATATTAGGGACATAGATAATTCAGGATTGAGACTTAAAGGCATAAACCACGAACAATGCCACACCAGTTTGGGATTACTATTACTAGGGTAGTATTTATTTAAAGAGGGAAAACTTACAGATCACGATCCCGGACAACAGCTCTCTGCACAACTAGAGAAAGAGTCTAGTCGCCAGACCAGCAGGAAGTCAAGAGAGAATGAGCGGAAGGAAATAGAGGCATTATGAATGGAGAGAAACCACTCCCCAATGGGCTGGTATCTCAGCAGCTATTGGTTGGAGGGGCGGAAAGACCTCCTGCAACAGAGACTTCATCCTGATGAATTGTTCCTGTTATGAATATAAAATGACCATCTCTATCCCTTCCGATTGATTTTAGTTTGAAGTCAGATGTGTTAGAAATTAGTATGGCCTCACCTGGTTGTTTCTTAGGTCCATTTGCTTGAAAAACCTTTTCCCAAACCTTTACTCTGAGTAGATATCTGTCTTTGTGGTTGAGGTGTGTTTCTTGTAAACAGCAGAATGGTGGATCCTGTTTTTGTATCCAAGCTCTTAGCCTGTGTCCAAACAGCTTTTATATCAAAACATAAACTGAGTGGGAAAGACACCAGCATTCTGTCTCCTAGGTAACCAGGAGAATGGCTTTTGTCAAGTCCACAACTACCTGTCTGCTGTGTATGCTACCTTTCACATAGGCTGAATTAGCATCTCTAACAGGCATCCTCCAAACTACAAAGAAAGGAGCAACAACATCCTGACCTTTTCTTAGGTAGGGAAGGCCTATTTGGTAGGCTATGTGACCATCCTCAGATACTGACTATGGCTTTAGAGCCTGGCTGCCACACCATATAGAAAAATGGACCTATAGACACCAGGCACAAGATGCCTTCACCTAATCCCCCAGTGTCCTGCAATCCCTGCCTCACCCAGCAAGGCATTTCTGTGGTCCCTGACCTCAGCAGAGATCTGCATGAATCAGGATGAGTGTTGGGATCCTGCTGAAAGTGATAACAGCTCTTGCCTTCAATCAAAGAGCTGTTGTCCTTGATGGAGTGTGATTTCTTGAAGAAGATTCCAGCATAGGGTGGGAAAAGCTGGACTAGATGATGACACAAGGGAAAATACGGATTGGGACCTTGCAAGCTCCACTCCAGCACACCTGGAAGAGTGGGCTGTTTCCAACATGATTTCTACAATAAATGACATCATTCCAATCAAAAATATTTTGAGATGTATCAAATTAAATTTAATGATACAGCCAAGCATGGTGGTATACACCTTGATCCAGAATTTTGGAGACACAGACAGCTGTTTGTGAGTTTGAGGCAAGCCTAGTCTACGTAGTAAGTTTCAGGGCAGTCAGGACTCTGTAGAGAGAATCTACCAAGAAAAAAAAAAGACCGTCAATGATTCAACTGAGGTCTGTAAGCTTTTTTAGTTGCTTAATTTTTATATAAAAATTTTTAATTTTTATTCTTTCATCTATGTATATCATCATTGTGCTTGTATATTTCTTACTGCCTTCTCTAGTATGCTTCTCTTCTCCGACAGGATTTCTAGTCTTCTCTCTGTCTCTCTCTGTGTCTGTCTCTCTTTCTCTGCCTCTCTGTCTCCTCTCTCTTCTCTACAGGGTCTCATTATGCAGAATTGGCTGGCCTTGAACTTGCTCTGTAGTTAAGGCTTGTTTCAAACTCAAAAAGCTACCTACCTATGCCTCCCACATATTGGGATAAAAGAATCCACTACACCCAGCCACCTGTCCTTTTGGACTGTCTCTTGTATGCAGGCCTTGAGTAGGTGAGCACCAATATGGGGTTTTCATGGTTGTCATATCCATGTCATAACCAGCAGAGAGTGTTTCATAACAGTGCTGCCCTGGATCTTACAATCTTTGCCCCTCTCCTCCTGAGTCTAGGAGAGGATGCAATTAGATGTCGTGTTTCTGTATCTGGCCTTAATGACCAGGTATTCTCAACACTTTGAATACATAGAAGTTTCTGTATTAACCATCCACCTCTGATAAGAAGTTTCTCTGATTCAGGCTGAATCGGGACTTGACTGTATAATCATAAATATTTGGAAGGCCGAAAACAGTGTCTGTTTTGTAAATGTGAGCAATCTTAGGGTAGAACTCTATTCTTCAGCAAAGCATGTGATACAACTATGACTAATCCACATATTATGTGGTCAAAATAAAGCTTCAAGTGTGGTTCCATGTTGTCTATGGAATCTTAAAATACACCGTAAGAGCAGATGGCACAATTGTCTCCAATAAAACAGTGCAAGTGGTCTCTGTGGCCCTGCTTGGTCTAACAGCTGCATAATTCCCAACACTGTCTTAAAACTTTTAATGACATTCTCAGTCCTCAAGTTTATTTTCTGGTGTAGTTCATCTTGGGAAAATGCCCATCTTCAGAAACAGACTTTACACTCAGCCTAGTAAAGTTATCTGCGATTCACATTTCATCTGGGAGAGTAAATCTTTTCCTCTCGGGTGCATCAAACGATGCACAGTAAACAAGGTCGTTGACATCATGGGTCACAAGCTGGTTCGTGTCCACTGGAAGGAAGAGTCCTGTCATCCTGTCCTTGATTTAGTCATGGCTCCTGCTACTAGGTAGACTTTCCAAAACCCTTCACATCTGTGGGATCTGAGTGAGCCTCCGAGAGCAAGAGAGAGGTACGATGACCGCACTGCTCCTCTTCCCCCTCTGTCCTTTTGTAGACTTAGGATTTTCTTTCAGATTTCTTTTTCTCATGTTTTTCTCTCAAGTTAATTAAATTGTATCTTCTTGTTTTTCGTAGAAATCCTTGTCTTTAATCCATAATAGTTTCACTCTTTTCCTCCTTTTATGTATTTCCATCTGTTCTAGACGAATATTCAATTTCATGAGGATCATCGCACTTATGTCTTTCTATAATTCTGAAATCTTGCAAAAGAAATTATAGCTCAGAGAAAACTTCCAAAACTCGTTGCATAGATAATTATAATATAATCTTGTAACAAGTATTTGCAGTTTGGCAGTTACTATCCCCAATATTTTTGTTTGTCTGTTTGCTTTTCAAGACAGAGTTTCTCTGTGTAGCCCTAGCTGTCCTGAAACTCTCTTTGTAGACCAGGCTGGCTTCAAACTCGCAGAGAACCAACAGCCTCCTGAGCGCTGTGATTAAAGGTGTGGCACACCACACACAGCAACAACGTTTGAATCCTGATGCTGTCTCTACAAGGACTGATGGACTTTAGATTCATGTCTCATTCTCAGCTGTTTCCTATTACTCTGCTTTTGTCTTTGGATTCAATGCCCTACCTCAGGGTCCATTTTTATTTTCCCTCTTAATGTCATTGAATCTTCAAACCTCTCATCCATTATCCACACATATTCCTGTCACAAGGACTCTGTAATTCCTTTCCTTTTTAAAAATTATTTAAAAATAACTAATTTGCTTTATATCATGTGTATTCATGTTTTGCCTGCACATACATCTGTGTGAAGGTGTCAGATCCCTGAAACTGGAGTCAGAGGCATTTCCCCAGCCCTGTAATTCATTTTCATGATAAGGTTATTCATTACATAATTACTAATATGTGATTTCTGTTTTCAATATACTGAGAAATACTTGTGTAATTTCTCTAAAATTCATAATTACTACAGAAAAGGGAAAATTTTCCACAAAATGAGCTATGACTTTCAGTGTTGTTTATCACCCGCATCCTGTGTGTCTGGTAGAGACAGATCTGTATTTGTGGTGATTGTGCTATGAGAGTTACCTATCTTAAAGATATGAATGGTCTCAAGACCAGGGATACTGGAACATGCCTTTAACCACAGCACTTGGGAGGCAAAGGCAGCCAGTATGTGGCCAGTCTGTAGGGATGAGCCCCACCCCCCAGTGGGTGGGCTCGCTGGGGCAGGCTTTGACTGTTAAATAAGGTGCGCAGACGCTGCGCGGCCCTTGCTTGCTTCCGCTCACCTGTGCTGCGCGGGAACCCCTTGGTTGCGTGAGTTAATAAAACTGTATAACCTTATAGTTATTTGTCTGACTTAATTCAAATCCGCCTTTATTTGGCGCCCACGTGGCTCTGATTGATCCACGCAGTGCAGGCCCGGGCGTGCGCGCTTGGTCGCGGCGCTGGGCTGCACCAGGCAGCACACGGGTTACGGAGCTCGCGCGGGGACACGCGCCGGAACTCCCTAGCCACCCGCCCGCAACCCGCACTGCTCGCCCACCCTGCCGCGATCCCTGCCCGCGGTCCCGAGCCGCTAGGAGCTCACGACCCCCTGCCACCTCTTTGAGCGCGTTTCCCGGAGTTAGCTCAGCCGCGCGGGCCTCCCAGCCTCCGGCCTCAGTCCTGCCCGGCCGGCCCTCCTTGCGTGCCATGGCCTGACAGCCCTAATAGGTTCACCGCCGCAGCTGCAGCCTGGCCCGGTCCCCCACCCCCAGCCGCCCTTTGTTTTAGCAGCCCTTTCAGGTTCCCAGGTGCTGCTCATCTGATTCAAAGCGCCCCTCCCGTCTGGAGCTGTTTCAGACCGGCTCTCCACGTGGAATCAAGTGGACTCTTCTGCCACCTCTGGCAGGAACCAGTCATTGAAGGTAAAAAAATTTTTTTTCATAAGTAAAATGTCGGATAATCTTACAAATTTGAATTTTGATGGTTTCTTTGAGTGTACCATGTGGGACATCTTACAAGAGGTGTCTAGCACCCCATGTCTATGCATCCTTCTGGGATTAGTAATTTTCTTTGGCACCAAATGGTTTGACAGCAAGGATGTGATAGAATCTTTGAGAGACGAATCCAGGATTCTTAAGGCAGAGGTGGAAGGTCTCAAAATCATCAGGTACGATAACGATCTTCTCAAGAATCAGCTTGAACTGCTACAGGAAAATTTAAAAAAGGTTCAGGCCAATATTGAGGAGAGATTTATTACTATGGAAGAAGGATCAGCTGATTTAAACAATAAATTCCAGCGGTCACTTTCTGAAGGAATTGAAACACTAATTGAGAGAACCAAAACAGTTGAATGTGACAATCGAATTTTGTCTAAAACTTGTGACAAATTGGCGGAAAGATTGTCAGTACAAGAAGGCACGGTTTACGCCATAAAAATTATGTCCAAAGATGAGAACTTATCTCTAATGGACAAACTTCATACTTTAGAATCCTCAATGAAGGCTTTGGAACATAATTCTGGACAGGAGATTCAAACATTGCAGAAGGCAATGGTGAATAGAATTGAAAAGATTGAGGAATTTCTAAATTCTGATGAAGAAGAACAAATGGTAGAAAGGCAAATTTTAACTATGCCTGTGGGAAAATCCCTCCGGAAAAATTTCCACAAAACTCTACCCGCCTTTCCAGTAATAACAACAGAAAAGGTGATTGGTTCCAGAAACCCTAAGGTCATCAAGGAGGATATATGGGAGCCTGTCCGTATGAATGATCTCAAAGAAATTAAACGGGCTGTCTTGACTTTTGGGATGCACGCTTCTTTTGTTAAGGAAATGCTAAAATCCTGGGCAACAACAAGCCGAGCAACCTCTATGGATTGGATGCAACTGAGCTCTACGGTACTTGATAGCGGGCCGCATTTAAAATGGAAATGCTTATTCAGGCAAGAGGCTAGACGTTTGGAACAGCAAGAAAGGGCGAAGGGAGGTAACATTTGAATAGATAAAATTCTAGGTGAAGGACTCTTTTCTGACCCTCAGGACCAAGCTAATCTGGACGAGGACACACTCTTCCTATGCACAACAGCAGCCTTAAATGCGTGGGACAGAGTACAAGACCCAGGACAGAAAACAGAATCATTTGTCAAAATTAAACAAGGTCAGAGAGAACCCTTTAGTGATTTTTTACAAAGGCTTACTAAGGCTGTGCAAATAGGGATACCTGACCCAGACACAAGGCGTATAATGATTGAAAATTTGGCGTATGAAAATGCAAATTCGGAATGCAAAAGGATTTTGTGACCTTTAAGGGTAAGATCAGCACCCTTGGAAGAATGGGTCTTACATACACTGGATGTTGATACATTTGATTATGGCACTGAAGCATGGGTGGAAGAAGCAATTTCCAATGGTAAAAGGAGACACCAGAATACCAAATGTTTTAATTGTGGCCAAATGGGTCATATGAAAAGAAATTGTAAACAACGGACTTTCAGAAATAATAATAATGCATCTTCTAGAAATAACAGAAATAGGAGGACTCAGCCTTCAGGTTTATGTAGACGATGTGGAAAGGGCAGACACTGGACGAATGAATGTAGATCTACAAGGGATAGACAAGGCAACCTGATACAGATGGGAAACGTGAGAGGGGGGGCCTCACAGGCCCCCATGGCACACATGGTTCAATCATTTCCAGTTCCAGCAGAGAACGTGCCTCGTCAGGACAATTAGGAAACCCCATGCCTACTGTTACAAGCAATAGTGATCAGAAAGATGAGTTACGTGTGTTTTGGCAAACTTCTATAAATGATCAAAGACCCAAGCTGAGAGTATGTGTAAATGGCATTTTTATTACTGGCTTGCTGGACACAGGTGCTGATGTAAGTATCATTACCCCAGAATCTTGGCATCCATATTGGCCTCTTCAGAATGTGAATGTCCAGCTACTGGGAATTGGAACCCTATCTCGAGTAAGACAGAGCACGAGATGGGTTGAATGCATAGGGCCTGAGGGACAAATAGGAAAATTAAGGCCATATGTAGCCAATATTGCAATGAATTTATGGGGTCGTGACCTATTACAACAATGGAATACCCAAATTAACATTCCTGCTACTTCTAGAGTTTATAGTTCTGAAAATAATATTAAAAGATATTATAAACGGAGAAAACCGGCCATTCGGGCCATACAAGAACAAGCAATTGAAGTCCCTTCAGAGATACCAACAGCCTTGCCTTTAAAATGGTTGACTGAGAAACCAATATGGACAAAGCAATGGCCTCTAGCTGAGGAAAAGTTACAGGCTTTAGAACAGCTGGTACAAGAGCAATTAGATGCTGGACATATAGAAGAATCTACCAGCCCTTGGAATTCTCCTGTATTTGTGGTTAAGAAAAAATCGGGTAAATGGAGAATGGTGACAGATCTCAGAGCAATCAACAAGGTTATTCAACCTATGGGCCCTCTGCAATCTGGAATCCCAATGCCCTCTTTGTTACCAAAAGGATGGCCTCTTATAGTTATTGATTTAAAGGATTGTTTTTTCACAATACCTTTACAAAAGGAAGATAGAGAAAAATTTGCCTTCACAGTGCCTACTTACAATTCTCAACCTTCCAAGAGGTACCACTGGGCCGTCCTCCCCCAGGGTATGTTAAATAGCCCCTCCTTATGCCAATACTTTGTGAACCAACCATTGCAAATAATACGCAGGAAATTCCCCAAATCCATCATCTATCACTACATGGACGACATATTGTTATCTGATCCAAACATGGATACCTTGAGCAGACTGTTTGACGAAATAAAGATACTTTTACCTAAATGGGGATTGCAAATTGCTCCTGAAAAAATACAGAAGGGAGATTCCGTTAATTATTTAGGTTATAAAATAGGTTTACAAAAAATCAAGACACAAAAGGCACAAATTAGGAGAGATCGCCTACGAACTCTTAATGACTTTCAAAAACTGTTAGGAGACATTTCCAGTCTACGACCAGCTATTGGGATAACACCTGATCTAATAATTCATTTGAACAAAACCTTGGAAGGTGATAAAGATTTAAACAGTCCCAGAGAATTAACAGCTGAAGCAGAAAAGGAACTGACAATGATTGAGGAAAAATTACAACATGCACATGTGGACAGGGTGAATCCAGAGCTCGATTGTATTCTCGTCATATTACCATCAAAAATTTCTCCTACAGGAATTTTAATGCAGAGGGATGATATTATCTTGGAATGGATCTTTTTACCACATAAACCAAGTAAGAAACTAAAAACTTATGTGGAAAAAGTCTCTGAGTTAATTATAAAAGGCAAGCTGAGACTTCGTCAACTAGCAGGCATAGACCCAGCAGAAATTATAGTGCCTTTCACTGCTGATGAACTAAGGAAATTATGGGAAGATAATGAACCATGGCAAAGAGCTTGTGCTACTTTTTTTGGGAGACATTAATAACAACTATCCAAAAAGCAAGAGGCTTAACTTCATAAAGAGAACTTCTTGGATCCTTCCTCGAATCGTCCGTGATACTCCAATAACTGGAGCCCGTACATTCTATACTGATGCCAATAAAACAGGGAAGGCAGGTTACAAATCAGAAGACTTGGGTAAGGTGGAACAAAGTCCTTATGATTCTGTCCAGAAGGCAGAATTATATGCCATTCTTATGGTGCTAAGGGATTTTAAAGAACCTATCAATATAGTTACTGATTCACAATATGCAGAAAAAGTTATTTTACATATTGAAACTGCTGAATTTATACCTGATGATACAGAACTAACCTCATTGTTTATCCAGGTTCAAGATTTGATCAGGAACAGGCTTTGCCCTATGTACATAACCCACATCCGATCCCATACGGGTCTGCCAGGTCCTCTAGCACAAGGTAATGCAGATATTGATCAATTATTGATTGGTAGCGTGCTACAAGCGTCTGAATTTCATGAAAAACATCATGTTAATAGCAAAGGCTTGAAGAAAGAGTTTTTTATTACATGGCAACAAGCTAAGGAGATTGTAAAGAAGTGCCCTATTGCTCTTTCTATAACCAAACGCCACTGCCAGCAGGGGCTAATCCTAAGGGCACCCATAGGAATGAAATCTGGCAGATGGATGTGTTCCACTTTGCAGAATTTGGCAAATTGAAGTATGTTCATCACACCATTGACACTTATTCAGGCTTTCAGTGGGCAACTGCTTTAAGTTCGGAAAAGGCTGATTCAGTAATTACTCATTTATTAGAAGCCATGGCTATCATGGGTATACCTACACAGATAAAGACAGATAATGGTCCTGCTTATGTCTCTAGGAAAATGAAACGGTTTTTTGACTATTACAATATCAAGCATGTTACAGGTATACCATACAATCCTACAGGTCAGGCAGTCATAGAAAAATCAAATAGAACTATAAAGGATATGTTGAACAAACAGAAAAGGGTGGAAAACACCCCCAGGAATAGGTTACATAATGCTTTGTTAACCTTGAATTTTCTTAACGCTAATGAGAAAAGGAACAACGGCTGCAGAAAGACATTGGATAATGGAAAAGTATACTGAACTAAATCAACCAGTTTATTTCGAGAATGTGCTAACCTCACAATGGAAGCCAGGAGATGTGCTGCGTTGGGGAAGGGGTTTTGCTCTTATCTCCACAGGTGAGGAAAAATTGTGGATACCGTCAAAATTAATAAAGGTTCGGTATGAAGAAGACAAGACACTTGGAAAAGATAAATAACAATTCATTCACAAGGATGACGAGCATACTAATGGTAAGGAACATAAATAGGTTGGGGGCAGGGTTCTTTTCTTATCTCCACAGATAAATACTGATCTTCAAAAAATTTAAGGGACCCTGAATATTTACTCAGTGATGGATGGAAAATGGTTACAACCCACTAAGGATCAGTAAGTATTGACTTTATATATATATACATATCTATATGTTTTATTGAACAGTTTTTTATAAATATGTAGAGCTGGTTTTGGAGTTGGACTCTGGCCCAGTCCCTCTTCAATTCCAAACCTGTTGATAAGAGATATCTCACAGAATAAGAATAATTATATACTTGGTAAACTTTCTTTGCTTTTTCTCATATCTGTGTCTTTCTTTATATGTCAGTATGTGTCTTTGTTGTTAATGTTTAAATTTCCCATAACAAACAACAAATTTTTCTACAGTAATTTTTGAAGTTTTCAGGATGAAGATGGGGCCCCACAACATCAACTCAATCTGGTTTTTATGACGTCATGATTATATACATATTTTTTCCCTTTTCTTTCTTTTTAAGCGCTAATATTAGACTTGTTTTTTTGGTACCAACTGCTTGAGACAATTTCGAATGGGGCACATTTTTGACAACACTCTGGCCAGACCTTCTAAAGATACACAGAGACTAGTTACAATTTTCTTAGGTCAAAGGTTAATTTGGGAATTTTATCATCATTTGCTTTCACGGGAGCCCCTAAGGAGAACGTCGCCCCCATGTCAGCTTGAAGCAATCTTAGAGGACGACGTCCCCTCTCCCAACAGAGTTTGCCCTCAGGGTTAGGGACATCTTTTAATGGTTGGTTTGGGGCTGAGGGGATGGGGGGATGTTTTATGGAATTAGGGGTATGTAAAAAAAATAAAAAATAAAAAAAGAGGGGGGTTAACTGGTTTGATGTTTGGTATTTGTGAGTTACTGATTTTAGAAAATTGTATTGGTACTGTTTCCTGTATATTGATATATTGTATATTGAATGTGAGTGTTCCTACCTCTATTTTTGTATAAGAATATGCTTATATTATATTGATACAACTACCATAATACAATGTACATTTCTACCTCTGATACTATTTATGTAATATCAATATTGAATGTGAGCTCCTTCCATTGTTTACATTTGATATGTAATGACATTGTTTACAGATGAAGATCATTGTCTTCATATATTGCACAGTTTATTCTTTTAATCTTCAAGTTAGATAGATATTGAGAATTATATGTTTGTCATGTTTATTTTTAGGTTAATCAGGTCTTCTAGATACATAGAGATTATATTTAGTATAGATAGTATAATCTTCAGCCTCTTTAAAGAGATGCAGAAAGTGGCTTTTAATCTAACCTAGAATTCTATGCCAACGAGACACAATTACTCCTGGCAACGCCACTCTACTCCCGAGAGAACGTTGAGCACCAAAGACACTCCACTGGGAGCTTGTCTTCTTGGCAGAACTGGCCTTTGGGTTAAGAAAAGCCCATACCTCAACTACTGACAAAGTTATAAAACAGGATTGTCTTATCTTGCCAAGACAGGGTAGGATGATTCTAAGAAAGTTCCTTGCATCTGATAATGGCATGTCAGTTATGTTTGGCCTTAGCCAAAGTTGGTTGACTCAACATTGCAAACGAGAATTTGGGTGATTGCCCAGGTAGTCAGTTGTCTCTGTTATTTTTGGCACATTTTGGATATCTCTTATTTGTTAAGTAATATTTATTCCCTTCTCAGATCTTTGATGGAGTTGAAGATTATATAACTGTAATTACTCTCTATATTAGTTAGACTCTTTGAGATAGACTGTCTGGTAAAACTTTTGTTCTCAATATTGTTTATTATATTTATTTTTTGTTATTATTGTTTATAGTTGTATTTGGTTTAATTCTGTCTTATTTAGACAAAAGGGGGAGATGTAGGGATGAGCCCCACTTCCCTAGTGGGTGGGCTCGCCTGGGGCAGGCTTTGACTGTTAAATAAGGTGCGCAGATGCTGCGCGGCCCTTGCTTGCTTCCGCTCACCTGTGCTGCACGGGAACCCCTTGGTTGCGTGAGTTAATAAAACTGTATAACCTTATATTTATTTGTCTGAGTTAATTCAAATCCACCTTTACCAGTCTGATCTACATAGTCTGGACAGCCAGGGATACTTGGGGAGACCCTGTTCTAAATGTGTGTGTGTGTGTGTGTGTGTGTGTGTGTGTGTTATACAAATGGTCTCACTCAGAGCACTTAAAGGCTGTTTCTCTCATGTCTGTGAGTTTTGTCAAGTATTGTAAGACTTCTTGAAATATCCCACTGCATGCTTTTGCTTTGTAAATTTCTAGTTTGATATTCTGAATAGAGTTACATGTCATAGTATTACTGTACCTGTTAAATTTTTAAAAATGCCATGCAGCACGGCTTTCATGGGAGGTTTATTGGAAGAGGAGAGAGAAGGGCAGAAAAGGGGACAGAGAAAGGTTCAGAGACTGGTCTCAGGGGTCAAAAGTAGCAGAAGAGAGAGAGAAAGAGAAAGAGATGGAAGGTGGGCAAGACCCACCATTTAAGAGGGAACATAGCAAATGTACACAGGGATTGCTCTAGTAGCTGCTGCTGAGGATGTTTCCTTCAGGACCCCTAGGGTAGGCACTACAGATGCCTGAATCCTAACAGTGAAAGACCCTCGGAGCAGGGTGACTCTCATGAGAGACCATCCTTGCGGCAATCACTCGAGGTTTATTGACAGGACAGGAACCAGTGCACTGGGGCTGAAACTCATTTGCCACGCAGGGATAGAATTCGACCCCGAGTATTTGGGAGAAGGGTATTTAAAGGAAGAAACCATAAGCCTATAACCCAAAAGGAGTAGGGGCGTCATTGAAAAATTCCAAAAATACTAATGATAATCACAAGGGGGTAACTCCCTGTTTCTCAAGATTATAATCTAACTCTATGGTCAGCTAGTTCCTAAAACAGAGTCACTGAACCAGCTAACCTAGATATTTGGTTCTTCTCTCCCTGCTAGATTTTTGGCTCTACTCTTTCTGCTAGAGGGGTCTGAATTTATCCGGGTCTTTGAATTGTACCCAAATTTAAATTTTCTATAATGAAAGACATGGAAATGCAAGGAATGCTGGGAATGGAAAGAGTAGTCTTCCCAGTGAAGAGCACAGCAATTGGTTGTCCAACACCAAATGGTCAGTCCTGAAAACATTCATGCAATAACATTATATAGACTGAGCAGGTCGTATTTATGTACTTAGGAATTCCACACATTGTAGGGCCATGTTATACAGGCCCATATTTTGGTATTGAATGGGGGCCACATTTTTAGGCCACAGTTTGCACCTGGCCACACAGGAGGTGGTCACCTTGCCACCATCCTAAACAAACTGAAGCCATCCTAAACATTACCAGGATATGCTAATGTTGCTCTGCTCCTTCTTTGTAATTGTGGAAGATCACCTGGAAAAGGGTGATCCTTGGCTACCTAGGAAACAGAATATGAATGAACTTTTTGCTCGGTTTACAATTTGGTATAAAAGCTGTTTGGAGAATAAACGCAGGTGAATTTTCAGGATGTGAACTCAGGATTTCATGAGGGACCCTGAAAACTCCTCCCGATAAAATGATGTAGTTGTGTCTTTATTTTCATGCTTCCTGGCTGGTCCAAAAAAATAATTTATGGTCCAGGATGGTCCCAGACCACAATACATACATTATATGAATATACATGACAGCAATTAAAGAAAAGAGGCCATGAATTTGAATGAGAAAAGAGAGAGGACACATGGGAGGATAAGAAGGGAGGAAAGAGAAGGTAAATTGATGTAATTACCTTATAATCTCAAAAGAAAAATATATATATTTAACTTTAATAAGAAGATAAATAATACAATTTGAATGTAAAAAAGACTTGGGATTGCTTAAGAAAGTAATTCCCTTCCCTTATCAGTATCCTTGTGTGGCATTATTTATTTAAGATGACATATTTCTGTTGGTTAGTTAAAACATTTTACTACTATTTTTTATCCATCTTCTGAAATGTTCATACATTTGTGAAACATGTTTGGATGATTTAGACCCATCACAACCTCCTACCCACTCCCCTTGTAACCCCCAAGTCATTCCATTTACTTATTTATTTGTTGATTTGTGTATGTGTTTGTTCAAGGCAGGGTTTCTCTGTGTAGTCCTGACAGTCCCAGAATTCACTCTGTAGACCAGGCTGGCTTCAAACTCAGAGATCTGTCTACCTCTGCGCTTGGCCCCCAAATACTAAGATTAAAGACCTGTGCCATTTCTTTCATTTTATGTCCAGATGTTCTGCTTGCATGTATATCTGCAACCATGTGTGCACTGCCTAAGAGGCTAAATGCCCTTGAACTAGAGTTAATGATGGTTGTTTGCAGCTATGTGGGTGCTGCAAACTGAACCCAAGTTATCTTAACCACTGAGCCAACATCTCCCCAGCTCCTTTGTCATTCTTTTTCCACCTAAACTGTCTACATGTTCATTAACATTAAATCTCATACAGCATATGCAATGTAATAAAGAGTAAGTATCTAATGTTCCCATGAGAACTGGAGTTATGTGCTCATCAGCGTTTACACAATGTAATTGTACCTAACAATGACCTCTGACCTGTTTGCTTTTTTGTTAAATCATGGATATAATAACAGGTAGCAGGAATGTCATGCTTGAGTGATGATATATGCTACATTTGAAATCTGATAGAAAAATCAGACGTTTATGATGTGGGATTCCCCTCTGTATGTGTGATTAATATAAATGAATAAAGACAACTGGCTTGGCCTGATAGGGTAGAACAGAGCTAGGAAGGGAAGACAGAACTGAATGCTTGGGAGAAAAGGGGGCAGAGTGAAAGAGAAGCCATGTAGCTGGAGCCAGACGAAACTTTGGCCAGTAAGGCACAGCCACGTGACAATACACAGATTAATAGAAATGGGTTAAATTATGTAAGAGTTAACCAAGAAGAAGCTAGAGCTAATGGGTCAAGCAGTGATTTGATTAATACAGTTTCTGTGTGATTATTTCAGGGAGAAGCAGCCGAGGAACAAGCAAGCACCCTCCTTGCTACACATTTAGTCTCTGTTGTACAATTTGATTTTTGTTATTGTTGTTAACATATTGAGCCTTTATGAAGGCTTACTGACAAATACCACATTCACAAATTTTATTATGACATTTACACACATCCACAAACGTGACTTTCATTAAACTCTCCCATGGCTTACATCTGTATCAATCTCCAACCTCCATTGCTTACACATGGCTAAGAGTCTCCCTTTGGGTCTGTAAATTTCTCTACCAGATTCCATATGTGATCACATATATGGTGTTTACCTGTGTGAGACTGCCTTATTTCACATAACACAATGACCTCCAGTTCTGTTCATTTCCTGGCAAATAATAGAAATGGTGATAGAAAATATATTTCTCTGAGAATGTGTTCAACACTGGGGCACGTATAGTAGCAACTGCCCCTTCGTGTTCTGCAGCTCTTCACAGGGACCGAGCTCCTAAACTGCTTCAGAAATTTGTTACTGACAGAGGACTGGACTCAGAGACAAAACCCAAGTGGACAATCTACTTTTGGGGAAAATTGTTTTTATTCTTTTCTTTTACGTCTACAGTGTTTTACCTGCATGTATGTTTGTGTGGTATGTGCATGTCTGGAGCCCACAGAGGCCAGAAGAAGGTATCAGATTCTCTAAAATTGGAGTTAAAAACAGTAGTGAGCCCCCAAGTGAATGCAAAGAATCAAACTCGGGTACTCTAGAAGAGCCACTAGTGCTCTTAACTGCTGAGCCAACTCTACAGCCCCATTACTGAGAATATGAAGATAAATACCTTGGGAGAGTGTTGCATGCAATTGAAACTATAAAGATGTTTAAATGTTCATGTTACTGCCTCTGTTTTACACAGTCTTCTTGCCAAAGATCAGACCTTTCAAACGGAAATTTTAAAATACACAAGATGAGCTACTGAATAAAATCTCTATGACATGCAAACTTGCGTTTCCGGTTATTCACAGATCCTGCCATTTAATATAACAGCACGCAGAAAATTTTTGCATTAAGCACACCTGCTTCAACACCTTCTGTCCTCTGATGTTCTCAAGACTCCCTGGCATGTAGTTCCAGGAGGCACCACGTCTGGACCTGAGAAACAAAGGAGTTTGACATTTCTCCAACCTTCTCTCCTCCTGAAGTGTCAATCAGTATATTCCCCCACAAACATTAGTATGTAATTAGTTATAATTGAACCCACTTAGATTTCAGTGAAGGCCTGACAAGCCTAATAATATCAAAAACATCACTGAGGTGATGTCTCCAAGCATAGCCATCTTGCGGGGGTTCCTCGTATCCCAGCTCTGTGTGGGTGTCATAGGGAACTCACTGCTCTTCATGCTGTATGTGTACAGCTTCTTAGTCAGATCCCACTTTAGCAGACCTATCGATCCCATTTTCATGCACCTGGTGGTTGTCAACATGTTGACAGTCATATTCGCTATGATATCATATATCATGTCATCCTTTGGAGTCAGACACTTTCTGGATGATGCCGGCTGTAAGGCAATTTTATATGTGTTCAGAGTCACCGGGGTTTGTCCATCTGCACTACCTCCATTCTAAGCACGTTCCAAGCCATCACCATCATTCCCAGTAACTCTAAGTGGGCATGGCTTAAGCCTAAACTCTCTACATGGACTTGTTGCTCCTTCCTGTTTGCCTGGCTCATCAACCTGCTCATATATGTGCATGTCATTGAGACTGTGGTAGCTAAAATCAATTACACTGATGTTGGTGATGGATATTATCATGTTTTTTGTAAAATAAGACTACTGTATTCCCACACTAAGGAATTATTCCTGGGTGTTATCATAACAGGAGACCTTCTCTTTATGACCATCATGATGTTGACCAGTTTCTATGTGGTGACTCTCCTTTACAAACATCACAAGGGAGCCCGGCATCTCCGTAGCCAAAGCCTCTCATGCAAGACAGCTCCTGAGCACAAAGCCACTCACAGCATCTTGCTGCTGTGATCTTTTATTTGTTAAACAACTCCATCACCCTTTATTGGTTTTATACACATGAAAGAATACCAACATTGGAGGTAATTGTTGTAATTGTGTCGTCATTCTACCCCACTCTCTGCCAATTTTTACTAATGAGCAATAATAAAATAATTTCACAGTTTATTTCTTCTTTATCAATACTGAGGATTACTTGTTTTCAAAGAGCATTTGGTGGATGATATAAAGGCCAGATGGCCTCATCAACAAAGAAATCTTTCTAATGATGTATGTGTTAACGTGAAAGCTGTGTGGCTCTTGAATCCTGGATATGGTCCATGTTAGAATTCGCACAAGTTGTACATTTACCTATTTTAGATTTTTAAAATTATGTCTCAATAAAAAGTATTTCCATAACATTTCAATAATTACATATTTATTGTCCATTTAATATAATACTTTGGAGCTTTGAAGAAAAAGTGGTCATGTTTAACTCTATGTGACACCCACATACATTTTACTCATGATCCTATACACATACAAAGACATACAGACAGACAGATAGAGAGATAGACTTTTCAACATGTGTTTTTTTATTTTGATATTTTGACCAGGCTAAGCTCAGTGAATCTGGCTGAAGAAAGGGAGAGAGGATTGTAGGAACCAGAGGTGTCAAGGAAATCACAAGAAAGCCTACAAAATCAATTAACCTGGGCTCGTGACGCTGGCAAAGATTGAATCAACAACCAAGGACCTGCTTAGACTGATGTAGGCCATCTGCATGTCTCTGACAGCTATGAAGCTTGGTCTTCTACTGGAATTCCTAACAGTGAGAGCAGGGGCTGTCTCTGACACTTTTGCTGTCTTTGGGGACCTTATTTCTCATACTGGGTTGCCTTACATCATTTTAATACACAGGGAGGTGCTTAGTCTTACTGCAAATTGATATACTATGTTTTGTTGATGTCCATGGGAGGCTAGCCCTTTTCTGAACAGAAATGAAGGGGGAGTGGATGGGGTCAGAGGGGGTCAGGGAGTGAGATGAGAAGAGAAAGGGAAAACTGTAGCCAGGATATAAAAATAAGTGATTATTA
Source organism: Microtus obscurus (assembly GCA_963919715.1). Taxonomy (NCBI): domain Eukaryota; kingdom Metazoa; phylum Chordata; class Mammalia; order Rodentia; family Cricetidae; genus Microtus; species Microtus obscurus. Next base: position 46,731 of record CAWTZC010002457.1, read on the forward strand.
TATAGCCTCTTCGGAAATCAATATGGCAGTGTCTCAGAAAATTGGGAATCGATACACCTCAAGACCCAGTTATACCACTTTTGGGCATATAACCAATGATGCTTGATTATATCACATGGACACTTGCTAAACTATGTTCATATCTGCTTTATTCGTAATAGCCAGAACCTTTAAACAACACAGATGACCCTCACAGAAACATGGATGATGAGAAAATGGTACAATTACAAAATATTAATTAAGTATTACTCAGCTGTTAAAAACAATAACATCAGGGCTGGAGAGATGGCTCAGAGGTTAAGAGCATTGCCTGCTCTTCCAAAGGTCTGAAGTTCAATTCCCAGCAACCACATGATGGCTCAAAACCATCTGTAATGAGGTCTGGTGCCCTCTTCTGGCATTCAGGCATACATGTAGACAGAATATTGTATACATAATAAATAAATAAATCAAATCAAAATAGAGTACTACTCAGTTGTTAAAAACAATGACATCAGGGCTGGAGAGGTGGCTCAGAGGTTAAGGGCACTGACTGCTCTTCCAGAAGTCTTGTGTTTAATTCCCAGAAACCACATGGTGGCTCACAACCATCTGTAATAAGATCTGATGCCCTCTACTGGCCTATAGGATATATGTAGGCAGAATACTGTATACATAGTAAATAAATAAATAAATCTTTAAAAAAAATTGACATCAGGAAATTTGAAGATCAATGGTTGGAACCAGAACAATAATCATCCTGCGTGAGGTATCCCAGACCCAGAAAGAGAAACATGGTATGTATTCACTTATAAGTGAATATTCGCTATAAAGGAAGGATATCTGTGCAACAATCCACAGATCCAGAGAGGCTATTTAACAAGGGAGGCCCAAGGGGGCTGCATGAAATTTGCTGGTCAGGGGAAATAGAAGAAATCTCATGGGTGGGCTGGAGGCAGGTAGAGATGAGAACATGCAGGATCGGTTTGGTGGGCGGATGAAGGGGAAGAGTACTGAAAGAGATGACTGGTAGGTGGAGGGATGTAGGACAGATTCTAATTGGTCTTAATGATAAAAACCCAGAGTCAGATATTAGGAGGTAAAAGCTGAAAGATCAGAGAAGCAGAGCAGCCAGGCAAGAGAGTTCTTACCTCTATGAAATCCTCAGACCAAAAAGGGCTGAACTCCTGTCTCCTCCTGCCTAATATTCCTCTCTCTTCTCAGTCATATTACTTCCTGTCTCCACCTCCCCTGAGCTGGAAACAAAGTTACATGCCACCACTGCCTGACCTTTATGGTTCACTATGGTTAGCTCTGCCCTCTGATCTTCAGGCAAGCTTTATTTGTTAGAGCACAAACAACATATCACCACAGAGGGACATTTCAGAGTCAGGTAGAAACCTAGTGGAAGAGAAACTCCCAGGAATCTACAAAGATGACCCCAAGTAAGCCTCCTAGCAATGGTGAATGTGGAGCCTGAACTGGTCATTTCCTGTGACCAGGTGGGACTTCTAATGGAGGGATTGGGACCACGGCCAGTCACACAAACTTTGATCTACAGTCTGCCCTGCTTATGGGATGTGTGGGGCAGGGAGGAGGGGATTGCAGAAGCTGCCAACTAATATCTGGTCCAGCCTCAAACCCGTATCACAAGGATGAACCCACTCCTGACACTGCCTGAAGTGCCAAGGACACAGAGACTGGATATCCCAAAGACCTAGGAGAGAACCAAACACAACTGAAGAGAAAAAGTCAATATAAAGATGCCTAATGATATTCTGCTGTACTCGTGGACTGATGACCATCCCAATTGTCTTCAGAGAGTCTTCATCCAGTAATTGATGGAAACAGATGCAGAGACCCAATGCCACACATTGGATGGTGCTAAGGCAATACTACTGCAGAGAAGGAAGAATTATACAAGTCAAGGAGATCAAGGACATGACAAGGGAACACACAGCAAGAACTAACCAGGGCTCATAGAAGCTCACTGAGTATGGATCTACAGCTAGGGGGCCTGCATGTGTGTGACTTATGCTAGGCCCTCCACATATGTGTGACTGTTGTGTAGATTGGTCTACATATGGGAATCCTAGCAGTGGAAGCAGGGACTGTCTCGAATGCTTTGCCTGGCTTTTGGAAGCCTGTTCCTCATACTGGATTTCCCTGACCAGTCTTATGATGTGGGAGTGTCTTCTGTTTTGTGTTGATTTTCTTGGTTAATAAAGAAACTATCTTGGCCATTTGATAGGCCAGCCTTTAGGTGGGTGGAGTAGACAGAACAGAATGTTGGGAGAAAGAAGCAGAGTTATTCAGACGTCATGGAGCCTGCTGCCAGGTCAGACATGCTGAATCTTTCCTGGTAAGCCACCACCACGTGGTGCTACACAAATTATTAGAAATGGGTTAATCAAGATGTGGAAATTAGCCAATAAGAGGCTAGAACTAATGGGCCAGGCAGTGTTTAAGTGAATACAATTTGTGTGTTGTGTTATTTCGGGTGTAAAGCTAACTATGCAGGAGCCGGGCAGGATGAAAAGCAGGCCTTCCTGCAGCTCCTTCTACAAATGGCACCCAACATGGGGCTCAAACCCATGACCCTGAGATTAAGAGTCTCATGCTCTTGCCTGTTACTATAAATGGCACCCAGACGTGGATAACTGAATCTACAGAAAGCCTGAGAAAGCTTGGGAAATAATAGAATAAAGCATGGCTTCTTGGTAGCAGCAATTTCTCAGATCTGCTCTGCTTGCCAGAGGCAAGCGAGTACTCTCATCTAAGAGAGGCTTCCTGATCAGCTTTAGCTGCAAAACCCTGCAGCTCTTAAGAGGTCCTGCTACAAAACACTTAAATGGTGTTGATAAAAGCTGACTGCATGCTTGTTTGTTTTCAGCCATAGTAGGAAAAAGTTGTGCTGTTTTAAAATGCTGGCATTCTGGCCCATCCTGCCAGGGCAAACTCTGACTCTTTCAGGCAGGCAGTCTGACTGAGTGTGGTCTATGAGCAGAATGCTGCAGCTTGCTTGCTGGCAGGGACCTTGAAACACTGTAGTGTTGGGCCAATGAACATGGCTCTGGCCGGTACCTCAACCACAAGGCTGGAATCACAGTAAGCTAAGGAATGGGCTGGATCTAGCCATCAAAACCATGGCTTCAATCCTACCCATATTGCTTAGTTAATTAAAGGCTCATGTGGTTAGAAAAAGAGAGAGAGATACAGTAAAGATGAAGAAAACCTCTAAATGGTTTACAGTGTGTTAAAAAAATATATGCTGGCTTGGGAGAGAAAAGAAAAAGGTTAAAGTTCTTAAAAGTAAAAAAGAAAAGAAAGGAGAGTAGTTGGGTGTGGTAGTACACACCTTTAATCCTAACACTTGGGAGGCAGAGGTAAATTAACCTCTGAGAGTTCAAGGGGCAGAGTTAGATTGACCTCTGTGACTTCCAGGTGTGGTAGCACATGCCTTTAATCCCAATGCCTGGGAGGCAGAGACAGATAGATCTCTGTGAGTTCAAGGTGTGGTAGCAGGATACTTGATCACATTGTGACTCCAAGATTGCATTATATACTAGAAAACCCTGCATGTCACTGTGGTGTGATTCAGCCCTAGCATACACCTTTAATCCAAGAGATTTCTGCTTGATTATTATAAAGAGGATTAAACAAAATCAATTTTAGAGACAGGCAGTAGTGGTGCACACCATTAATCCCAGCACTCGGGAGGCAGAGGCAAGTGAATCTCTGTGAGTTCCAGGCCAATCTGGAACTACAGCATGAGATCCAGGATAGGCTCCAGAAGCTAAACAGAGAAACTCTGTCTTGAGAAACAACAACAACAACAAAATCAACCTTAGATCAAATGGTGGAGTAAGCAACCAGTCGACAGGAAATAGCCATGGAGAGAAAGAAGAAGTCAGGAGAACAAAGAAAGACAGATAGACAGACGACAGACACAAGAAGTAGAAGGGAGGTACGTTGGTTGGAGAAGTTTATTTAAGACAGCATAGGAGAAAGCTTTTTCTGGGATGTCGGCAAAGGAGGAAGGTAAACTGGGTACTTTCACCCAAGCATCTGACTCCCAGTCTTTATTGGTAAAATTGAACAACTGAGATCTACTGTAAAACTACAGGAGAGACACTATTAGGAGATGTAGCTTTGTTTCAGTAAATATGGCCTTGTTGGAGGAAGTGTGTCACTGTGGGGGTGGGTTTTGAGTTCTGCTATGCTCAAGCTATGCCTAGTTCAGACCACTTCCTGTTGCCTTCAGGTCGAGATTTAGGACTCTCAGCTTCTTTTCCAGCACCATGTCTACCTGCGTGCCACCATGTTACACCATGATGATTATGGACTAAACCTTTGAAAATGTGAGCCATCTCAATTTAATGTGTTTCCTTTATAAGAACTGCCATGGTAATGGTGTCCCTTCACAGCAATAGAAACTCTACCTGAGACAAAGTGTAAGCAGAAGTTCAAGTGCCTCCTCAGCTACATAGCTGCATAGCAAGTTCAAAGCTAGTCTGAGATATAAGAGACACTGTCTCAAACAAATAAAACATAAAAATAATTTCAAAAGAATGTAACAATGGAGATAACATTCCACCTTAGAATGATTTAAAACAGCCTACAGGAGAGACACTATTAGGAGATGTAGCTTTGTTTCAGTAAATATGGCCTTGTTAGAGGAAGTGTGTCACTGTAGGAGTGGGTTTTGAGTTCTCCTATGCTCAAGCTATGCCTAATTCAGACCACTTCCTGTTGCCTTCAGGTCAAGATTTACCACTCATGTGCTTTATGAGCCCAGCCTCAACTATTTCCAACCTCTCTAATGCTTCATGTGCTCTGGAGCCACTGGACCAGATCATGAGCCCCAATGCACATCACAGGATAACCATGTTGTTTTATTTTGATTGCATTTATTCATTTTTTGTGTGCATGTGTGTGAGTGTAGTGTGTCTGTGTCTGTCTGCATGAGTTTATGTGTGTTAGTGTGTGTATCTTGTGTGGTGTGCATGTGTCTTTGCACTCATGCCATGGAGTGGAAGTCAGATAAAACTTCCTGAAGTCAGTTTTTATTTGCACCATGTGGGTCTCAAGGATAGAATTCAGATCACTTGGCCTGGCAGCAAGACATTTACACTACTGAACCAACCTATTCAAATGATGACACACTCCTATCTCTAAATCAATGGCTCTCAAACTGTGGGTCACAACTCCTTTGAGAGTCAAATGACCCTTCCACATGGGTTGCTTATCAGATATACTGCATATCAAATATTTACATTAAGATTCATAACAGTAGGCAGAAGCGACGCGGCGGAGACCAGGCGTGCAGACGCGGCAGAGACCGGGTGTGCAGATGCGGTGGAGAACTGCAGACACCGGCAATCAGAGGAGGTCCACGGGGCTAACGGTGAGCCTAGTCGTATCCCTGAAGACCAACCTGTATAGGAGAGTGTTCTTGCCCCGTGGCTGGACACAGGAAATGAAGCGGGGGCACTCCCAGACCACCTTGATGCCCTGGTTAGCCTGTGAGGGCTGCTACCCTCTGCTGGGGATGCTCCTCCTCGCTGAGACCTCTCTCTCCCTGGCATTTCCCAGATTGCGCCCAGGTTCCTCCTTCATTCCCCCTCCCTTCCGCTGGGCGCAGGATCATCAAGTCTAACCTGTTTGGGTGCTGGATAGGGAGCTCGGGGCAGAGGGCAATGGGAGTTCCTCTGTTTGAGTGGCTGGCCTGCTAAGGGGTAGGACTTTTGTTGGCGAGGTCCCTGGCAAACCAGGAGCCTTGTCCTGGTCCTCAAGACCCTTCTGAGTAGTGAAAGAGATCTTGGCCAGTGGCAGGACCCAAGAAACAGAGAGAAGGCATTTTGTAAGCGGGCCCCTGGCCAGCAGGAAAACCCGTTCCTGTTTTAAAAGACACATTAGATAGCATCGATAGGACGAGATGGGCAGGCGCCAAGGCAAGAATTCACCCAACAATCTGAAAAGCAACACTAAAACACAAGAGCCCAATGATCTCACAACAGAAGGACTTGAACACCCTAACACAGAAGTGGAAAAAATTGACTTTATGAAAGCAATAGAGTCCCTTAAACAACACGTAAAAAACACCCTTATAGAAATAGAGGAGAAGTACGACAAAAAGTTTGAAGAAATGAGTAAAAAGTTTGAAGAATTGAGTAAATACGTGCATGACAGGGTTTCTCTGTGTAGCCCTGACTGTCATGGAACTCACTCTGTAGACAGGACTGGTTTTGAACTCATTGAGATTGCTTGCCTTTCTCTGCCTTCCAGTGCTGGAAATCAAAGTGTTTGTCAGCATTCCCATCTTGATGGGAAATCTTAACAACGGCTTCTTTAGTTAACCGAGCCAAAGGATAAAAGAGAAAATTGGATATAAAAATTTGACCTAGAGAATCTGGCGAGATTGCTCAGTGGTAAAGAACACAGGCTGCTCTTTCAGAGGATCCAGGTTCATTCCCAGCACCCACATAGCAACTCATAACTGTCTGTACCTGAAATTCCAGGGGATCTGCCAATCTCATCCAGACATGAACGCAGGAAAATCACCAAGACATAAAATAAAAATTAAAAAAAAATATATAAAATGAAAAATCTTATAAATTTAAGCTGGAGAACTGATTGCCTCAGTGTAACAGAACTGCACAGTTATGGGAAAATAGAGATCGTTTACCATGCGGCACATAGGAATTGAGAAGCCAATGTGACTATAGAACCAATATCAAAGATAGGATCATCAATGGTCTAGTTTGTTGTTAGACTAAATTATATGTCTGTAATGAGTGCTATAGAGAAACCTAGTAGGGCTGGAGAGATGACTCTGAGATCAAAGTGTTTGTCATGCGAGCACTGGAAAGTGAACTCAAACACCAAGCACCGATGCAAAGGCTGAGTGTGGTGGGTTAGACAGGCTGGGGACAGGTGGATCCCCGGAGCCCATCAAGCAGCTGATTGAGCCAACTGATGTGCTCCAGGCTGAATGATAGATCCTGTCTCAAAAAAAATTAGGAGGAGGTAGAGGAAGGCACACGACGTCAGTGTCTGTCCTGTACACACACGAACAAGCGATCACACAGTCACATATGTGCATATACCTCACACAAAAGAAAGTGAAGAACTTCCAATTCTCATCATGTTAAAAACAAATGAATATCTTGGCAATGACAGAATGAAAAAAGTTCATTGTGAAAATGAACTGTAGAGTCTCTCTTGTAGAAATGTGTGTGTGAAATAAACAATGCAGTTATATTGAAAATGATTTCAGATGAAATCTAAAATAAAGGAGCTGAATAAATAAAAGCAGAACAATAGCAAGCAACAGAAATACACAGGAAACATAAAGCCAAGGCCACAACCTTGAAGGGAATACTGCAACACTGCTCTGTGACACTGCACTGCTGTCTGGGAGGAAAGACAGAGACTAGGACAGAATGCTGCATACAGTGTCTAGAAAACAGCAAACGCATCTTCAAAGATTATGTTATGACTACCTAGGCTTGAAGAGGAATGTGCAAAATCCTCTAAGATGTAACCTCCCTCCAAAGATTGTAGAATTCTAAAATGTCATAGATGGGCAATATTCTCATGAGATTGAATCATTGACTAGATCAGATGAAAAAGTATTAACGAAGAATGAAAATCGGGACTTCAGATGTCTCACTGGTTAAGAGTACTGGCTGGTCTACCTGGGAGCCTGGCTTTGATTACCAACACCACATAGATGCCCTCAATTGTCTGTAATACCAGTTCTATGGCATCTTACACCTCTGACTGTTTTCCTGGGGCATTGCACTCATGTGGGATACAGACATACATGCAGTCAAATCACCCCACAATAACATACATGAATAAAAATTAAAAACAAAAAAATAATTAAAGTATATGAAGATCAAGAGAAGTATTGTACAGAAAAATAATAACAGAGATAGACTAAACTGACAGAGAAGTAGATGAAACAAATCTAAAACCAAAACAAAACACACAAAGTGTAGGGATGGTAGACAGGGGGAGAAGAGAGCAGCAGTGGAAAGGTTGCCATACCTCCCTCTCACTCTGAGTGCTGAGGCTGAGAAGTCTTATTCAGGGCAGTAGCATCGTAGGTAAGAAGCGTCTTGGAAAGGCTGCCTAGCAGGAGCCATGACTAAATAAGGGGCAAGATAAGAGGACTCTTCTTCCCAGTGGACACGGACCAGCTTGTCACCGGTGGCGCCAGTGCCCTTGTTAACTGTGCATCATTCTGATGCCCTCCAAGAAAAATTTCACTCTCCCAATACAATGTGGATCCCATGATAATTGACTAAACCAACTAAATAAGAATGTAGTCTCTGTCTGAAAATGTGTGTGTGTGATTTTCCCAAGTTGAACTACATCATAAAGGAAACTTTACAATCTAGGAAATCATTAAAAGTTTTCATGCAGCTGTGGAAATTATCGCAGCCATTATCGTCTGATGCCAGGAAAGTCTACACTTCCCTGTTGGTGTCTCCAAAGGCCCACTGTTCTTTCAAAACTGTATTGTTCAACCTTCACATCTTTGTGCAATTTCTCTTGCTACTTCTTTCTAGTTTGATTGCACTATTATCTGAGAAGGTACAAGTAATTACACTGGTTCTTTTGTCTTCCTTCCTTTTTTCTTTATTTTATTTTATTTTTAGAGACAAGATATCTCTGTATAACATCGCTAGGCATCCGGGAACTTTTTCTGTAGATCAGGCCGGCCTCAACTCACAAACATGCACCTTCCTCTCCCTCTTGAGTCCAGGGATTAAATGCGTGCACCACCACTTTCCGGCTCTTTAGTATTTCTTTAAAAATTATTATTTTATATTATGTGTTTAAATGCTTTATAGCATGTAAGTCTTTGCTGCACATGGATGTGATGCTCACAGAGGCCAGAAGAGGGCAACAGAATCTCTGGAACTGGAGTTACAGATGGTTGTGAACCACCATCTAGGTCCTGGGACTCAATCAAGCCACGGTCCTCTGGAATAGCAGCAGTGCTCTTAACCTTTGGTCAATCTCTCCAGCCCTAGCCCCTCATCTCTAATTTTATTAATTTTGTTCTTTTCTCTCCACCGTTTTAATACTTTGGCTACAAGTTTTTCAGTCTTGTTTATTATTCTCAAAGAACTAACTCTTTTTTTAAATAATAGTTTTTAGTTAGCTATAAATCTCCACTTCTCTTCCTTCCTCCCCTTTCCTCTTGTACCTTGTCCTGTGACCCCATGCTCCCAATTTCCTCAGGAGATCTTGTCTTATTCACTATCCTATGTAGATTCATGTATGTCTCTCTTAAGGGTCCTCTTTGTTGTTTAGGTTCTCTGAGGTTGTGGCCTGTAGGTTGGTTTTTTTTTGCTTTTTCTAAACATCACTTATGAGTGAGTACATATTTGTCTTTCTTGGTCTGGGTTACCTCAGTCAACATTTTTTTCTAGATCCATGCAGTTTCCTGCAAATTTCAAAATGCCATTTTTTTACCGCTGTGTAATATTCCATTGTGTAAATGTGTCACATTTTCTTTACCCATTCTTTGGTTGAGGGGCATCTAGGTTGTTTCCAGGTTCTAGCTATTACAATTCTGCTGTGAATGTAATTGAGCACATGTCTGTCTTTGTGGTATGATTAAGTGTCTTTTGGGTATATAGTCAATAACGGTATTGATGGGTTTTGAGGTAGATTGTTTCCTAATTTTCTGAGAAATCGCATATTGATTTCCAAAATGGCTATATAAGTTTGCACTCCCACCAGCAATGGAGGAAGATTCCGCTTACCCCACATCCTCTCCAGTATAAGCTGTCATCAGTGTTTTCGATCTTGGCCCTGCTGACAGGCACAATATGGAATCTCAGAGTTGTTTTGGTTTGCATGTCTCTGATGGCTAAATATGTTGGGCATTTCTTTAATATAGAAAGATGCAAAATTAAAAAATGGAAGATCATTTTCAAACTAGAAGAAAATTATCACCTTAAATAAGCTATATTTCACAAAAGAAATGCTAAGGGGACACACTTACTACATGCAATCAGCCAACTTTTGCAGCAACGTCAAAAAATTTGAGAATAAAAATACACAAATATCATCTATATGTCTTAAAGCTTAGAACATTAGATGAGGCATAACAATCAGAAGCAATATGATGGAATTTTTTTCAAGACATGGTTTCTCTGTGTAGCCCAGATTGTCGTGGAGCTCACTCTGTAGACTGGACTGGTTTTGAACTCACTGAGATTGATTGCCACTCTCTGCCTTCCAGTGCTGGAAGTCAAAGTATTTGTCACCCTCCCCATCTTGATGGGAAATCTTAACAACGGCTTCTTGCAGTTAACTAAGCCGACAGATAACAGAGAGAACGGGATATAAAAGTCTGAGCTAGAGAACGTGGAGGGATGGCTCGGTGTCAAAGAACACAGGCTGCTCTTTCAGAAGATCTAGGTCATTCCCAGCACACACATAGCAACTCATAACTGTGTGTACCTGCATTTGCAGGGGATCTGACACTCTCATATAGACATGAACTCAGGAAAAGCCCCAATGGACATAACATAAAAATTACACAAATTATATAGAAAGGAAAATCTTAAAAATTTAAGCTGGAGAACTGATCACCTCAGTGTAGCAAAACTGCACAGTTTCGGGAAATCAGCAATCATTTGCCATATGGCACATAGGAATTGAGAAGCCAATGTGACTATAGAACCAAGATCAAAAAAAGGGTCATCAATGGTCTAGTTTGCTGTTAGATTAATTTTATGTCTATAATGCTGTATTATATAGAAACTTAGTAGGGATGGAGAGATGACTCTGAGATCAAAGTGTTTGTCATGCAAGCACTGGAAAGTGAATTCAAATACCAAGCACTGATGCAAAGGCTGAGTGTGGTGGGTTAGACAGGCTGGTGACCCGTTAATGGTGTCAACTATGGGTGTCATTTTATGGAGTAGGCCTTAAATCTATCCACAAAGTGATTTCTTGCTTTCATGACAATTGTGCCATTATTACATCAGGGGGCATGTATGACAAACATGTCATTATTGTTCCCTTCAGGGTTTATAGCTGGGTATGAGTGATGATTGCCTTTCTTCTTTAGGGACATATCTGTATGTAGTATGTATGTGTATATATATATATATATATATATATATATATATATATATATATATATCCAGCACAATGATCTGAAGTCAGTAGATCAAAGCTTTTATCTTAGTACCTGCTAGATTTCTTCACAAGCTATTTTGTGGTATCTTCAGTGACAGGATCTTCCTATTAGTTTACTATTAGTAAGGACAAGATCTCCTGAGTAAACTGGGAGCAAAAGGACCTTGGGGCAGGGGAGAAGGGGAGGAGAGGCAAGAAGAGGAAAAGAGAAAAATGTAGAGCTCAATAAAAATCAAAAAAAGGATTAAACCAATGTATACAGTAAAACTATCTTATACAAGAGCCCTGATATATTTTAAAAATTATTTATTAGAATTCTGTTCCCTGTAATTTAAAAAGAAAAAAGAAAAGCAAGTAAGACAGTGGGGAGGAAGTGAGTTTTTTTTACATTGCATGTTTGTCTCAAATGCTTCACTTCTCTTGCTCCTTTGGTGCGGCCACAACCTTGGAAAAAGAAAAGGACTCTTCAAGGGCATGGGATTTGATGTCCTTTGGTCAGGGGTCATACATTTGGTATCATGTCATTGAGCAAAATGTTTCCGAGCAATTCAGATACCAGATGAGAGTTACAAATAAGCAGAGAGGAAAATGTAGATTCAGCTCAATAGAGATTCTGTGGAATTCATGGCCAAGAATTTAAGATCATTAGGGTCAGATAGTTTTCAGCCTAATCTGTAGACAGCATCATGGGTAGTAAGTGGAAAGGCATGAAAGGGTTTTGAGGAAGCTACTGGTGGAGGTTACTTGACTGAACCTGATAACTTTGCATTCTGTGCAGAGAGTGGTTTGCCTTCAGAATGTTTTGGTCTAGGGTGTGAGTGTGACTTGATGACTTGTTTTGTTCTAGCAACAGAAAATTTAACTATGAATGTAGCCAGTGACCTTCAATTGGTATGTTCATTTCCTGGTATCATGATAATGCAGACTTTTGTCTTACTCCTACCTTTTAGGGTCAGGAATATTTTAAACAGTTGTTAATTATTCAACTGAAATTCCCTCCCAATACTATCCAATATATTTCTCCATTTTATTATATTCATTTGTATCTTCATATTCTTTACTATATTTCTAAATTCCCAGACCTCTATTCTAGAGAAAGGTATTTCTGTCTATACTGGCCTCCGACAAGGAACTATGAATATCTAGCCTTCAACCCCATCAAAAACCTAAGAAGGGTACATAATATTACCTGAGTAAAGAAGAAATGCAATCAAGCAACTTTAAAAAGATTTAAAAAATGAGCCAGGTGATGGTGGTGCATGCCTTTAATCCCGGCACTCGGGAGGCAGAGGCAGGTGGCTCTCTGTGAGTTCGAGACCAGCCTGGTCTACAGAGCTAGTTCCAGGACAGGCTCCAAAGCCACAGAGAAACCCTGTCTCGAAAAACCAAAAAAAAAAAAAAAATGACAGAGTCACTCAAAGTCTCATTTATAATGTTGGGGCAACCAACTTTGCCTAAGGCCTAGTGTATCTGACAGACCATTTTCAGGGGCAGGAAACTGAAAACACTTTCTTATGCTGTCTTGGCAAGGTTTGGCAGTCTTTTTGCTTGTATTCTGCTTATCCAGTTTGGGCACTGCATTTTGTCAGTAGTCGAGGCAGGGGCAGTTTTTTGAAGGCATTGAAGATTGCCTATCTATGCAGAAAACTATCTCTATACTTCTAAAGAACCTGACTAGTCAAACTATAAGTACTACAAACATGAATTAATATTGACCTGTAATTATATTAACTATATAGATTAAAAACTAATACTTTATAATAAAAATTAAAGTCTTTAAACAAACACGCAGTAAACGAGAACAATAAGCTCAAAATGTAATATATATATATATAAATATATATATGTATCTTGATCAGAGGTAGAAATGTAAGTGTAATATGATAAATATATCCTAAATTTGCATGAATATTCAAGGTATCTTAAGCAGAGGTAGAAACATGTATGCATTCAATATGACAAAAATAACTTCACATAGGTGCACAAATATGGTAAACAGAAATAGGAATATATTAAATATAACAACTATAATCTTAATTTGTATCTATATACAAGAATCTATACCAATATAAATTGTCTATAAATAATAGCTCACAAGTAATATACTAACCTACCTGTTATCTCATCCCAATCAATCCCCCCCCCCCCCTTTTTGAAAAGAGATCCCTAAGCCTACTTCATTTCCAACCCCAACCCTATACCACTTATAACCAAACCTTAGTAGCTGTCCCTAACCCTGAGGACAAACTTTGTTTGGAGAGGGGTATGTCGTTTTCTAGAATTACTTCCAACTCTCATGGGGAATGATGTAATTTCTATGGTATCCTGTAAGAACCAAAATGATGGTTATGTTTTAAGATTACTGTTTGGTATAATTGCAGATTGTCCCTGAGTAGTCAGTAGGATTTTTCTGAAATTCTGATTTGAAGTTCTGGTCAGAATGTTGTAAGAAGGTGCACCATCTCAGCAGGCCAAGTTGGATTCATTTTGAGTAGTTTGTAATACAATACAGATTTTAATGTGGTGCCTTCAGCATAATGACATCATATCAACCAGGTGGAAATAGTTTTTGTGGGGTCCCATCTTCTTCCTGGAGACTTCAGAGATTACAGCAGGAAAATTTATTGTTGATTGTGGAAACCTTAAACAATATTCATATCTAAATGGAAAGTTTGAATATCTATAGACATATATTCACCAAAAGACTTCCCACACCAGAATGTTACCATAGAGACAAAAACAGGCATGGGGCTTTTGAAATTTAGAAAGCAGAGTTTTGATAGGAGCAGTCTCTAGATTTTATCTTTCTTCTGTTTCATGCCAGGTGTTTCCTGATATGAGTCAGAAAGTTTGAAATTTCCTTTTAACAGCGTGCTTGGATTTAGAGTATAGCCACATCCAATTCCAAAGCCAGTTTCTAATTTTAATAATTGGCGATTGTAGACTGCCCTGGCGAGTCAGTTAGTCTAGGGTTGTAACCTGCCTGGCAGGTCAGTTATTCCAGGGTCCCGGAGAGGCGCTATCTGAAAAGACATGGGCGGGAGAGAGGAAGAAGGCCAAGCAAGATGTGTCAAAGCCTCTGTTTATTAGCGTCTTGGTTGCAGCTTATATAGCCCCTGGATGAGGAATTTGGGTTGGGAGGGTGGGCAGGGACATGACCAGGGCAGGAAGGGATCTTGCAGCGAGATGGTCCAAGCCAGTCATGAGGTCTTTGGCCAGGAGGTTACGATCAGTCAGGTCACTATTCCTCGGTCAGGAAGTCACGATTTGACACACCTAGTTCTCTAGATAGTTGGAATGTGGGTCAGGTTCCACAAACAGCTCTCAAGATAGTTGGGTGTGGGGTAGGCTCTGACAACAAACAGTTCTTAATACTGTTGGGGTGTGGGGCTCTCTACAAACTCCCCAGGACAATGGTCCCTGCAATATTTTTTGGGGGAAATGGCTTCTGGGGGAATAGGTGACTACCGCTATATTTATGTAAATAAGATAGTACCCTGCAGAGGATATTGGTCTTATAAGTCAGACTTCTCTTTGCTTGATCACTCTTTCTGGAAAGCTATCTTTTATATTTCTGTCAGTATCTAGATGTCCAAAGTTTCTTGACTTAGAAGATGGGTATTGTCCTGAAAAGACAAGAACAGAACCCTGTCCCAACCTATGAGGTTTCCTTATAACCTCTGGATTATTGTCCATGTGAATGAACTATCATTTCTCTTTATCAAGAGGTTTCTCCTTTGCAAACAGAATCTTGCTTAATTTTGATGGTATCTATAGCTTTTCTTCTCCCGTAGAAACAAGAGGGAAACCCCTTCCCCAACATAGCATATCTCCTGGTTTTCATTCTGAGAAATGAAATACACTGGCTGATTAAATTTAGAAGTCTTTTTCTATTATCCAATGTCTCTCTGTTGCCGTTTTTTCTTTCTTGTTAGCATAAAGAAAATTCAAAGTTAATAAAGCATTACGCAATCTATTTCCAGGGGTATTTTTCATCCCTTTATTTTGGTTTAATATATTCTTTAGTTCGATTTGATCTTTCAATAACTGTCTGATCTGAAGGATTGTGTGGTGTACCCGTAAAAACCTTTATATTATAATAAGCAAAAACTGCTTCATTTTATTAGAGACATATGCTGGACCATTCTCTGTCTTTATTTGTGCAGGTATATCCATGATGGCCATAATGTCACCAGTAACTATGTTGAGAGGTTCTTTATAATCCTTTTGAACATGAGAATATAATTATCACTTGTGGACAGGATATGAGGGCTTTATTCCACTTTAGCTAAGTTTTCTGATTTGTAACCTGCCTTTCCTGATTTATTTGCATCAGTATAGAATGTAGGGGCTGCAGTTATTGGTGTGTCATGTACAAAGTCATGTAGGAAGGAACTAATTAGTTCTCTTTATAAGTCGAATTCTATCACTTTTAGAATAGTTGCTATTAATCTCTAACAAAAAAATTAGTACAAGCTCTTAGCCAGGGTTTATTGTCTTTTCATAATTCCTCAGTCACAAGAGAATGAGACTCTTAATTTCAGGATTATGGGTTCAGGCCCCATGTTGGGTACCAATTTGTAGTAGTACCAAGAGTTTCACAATAGACCAGAATCGAGGATAACAAAGCTTTATTTATTTGGAGATAAACTCACAGTAAGGGTAATGATTCACGTTCCTATGTGTGTACTGGGAGCTGGAACTGAATCCAGCAAATGAGAGGACCATGTATGCTTTTGTTTGCACTTGTAGTAGATGAGATCATGACCAAAGTGGGCCCGGGATCTTGAAGGCCCTTGGCTGAAAGAGTTCTCACAACAGGATTCTAGTCGAGGACAGACTATTGAAAATGTTTTATTTATAAAAAGATGTTTTATTTGAATTCATTACAAAAGTATGGGCAACCAGACTCATAAAGGCAAATGCATGTTCTCTTTCATCTTTGTTTCTTGGATCCAAATCCTCAGATCAAATGGAGGTGATCACAGAAAACCACCACTGGTTGCAATGCAGAAATCAGCAGATTGTGGGGAGTGTAACTCCAAGGGCTACATCTACTTCACAGATCCTGCATCTATGGCTAAGGGGACATTTCAGAAGAAGGAGTGGACATCATTGTAACAGCTAGGTTGTTGGAAGTCTGCTTTGGAAGGGTCCATCCTAGAAATGACTATATTATCAAGACTGGACCAATGAAAACATCAATGGGCATATTAACATGGAAGAGAGAAAATTTTATGGGGTCTCACTCCTAGATAAAGAATTAGAGGTAACCAATGACTCTTGGGAAAAGGAGAATTAGTTTCTCCAAGGGTTGAACCCCCTTATTTGTTGTCCAATACAGACTGATCAACACTGAAATATTATAGAAACCACAGAAACAGACCTATCAGATTGCCTCTACATCTACTTTGTATGTATATATGCATATAAGTGTATGTAACAATAATAATAAAAGAATAATTTCAGAGTTTATCGGGGGATATAAGAGGGAAGGGTTTGAGAGAATGTAGTTGGGAAGGGCTGGAGGGAGAAAAGGAAGTGAGAAGTGATGTAATTCTATTTCAATTAAAATTTTTTAAAAAAGAAAAAAATAAAACAAATTTTAAACAGCTAGGTTGGTGATACTCCATGGGTGCAACTTCTGATATTACCAGCTGATATAATCCCACAGCCGATTCCCTCAACCTCATGGTCTCTAAACTTTCTACTTGTATTCATCAATGTTCCCTGAGCCTTAAGTGCAGAAGCTGTATTGCACATACAGCCACTGGGACTGGGCTTCACTATTCTGCATTTCAAATGGTTGTGGTTTTCTCTAATGATCTCCATTGTCACAAAGAGTAATTTCATTCATGCTGTGTGAGGACTACACTTAGGAGGCCTGCATCCTACACAAAGAACTGTACACAACTAAGGAAAGTCAGGAGTGGGAGAAATAGTCATCCCCAGGAAAGAGCACAGCAATTGGTTATCCAATACCAGTGGTCAGCCCCGAGTACATACATACATGTAACATTATAGCGACTGAGCAGGTGGTATTCATGTATATAGGGACCACATACACACATACACAAATATACACACATGTATATAACAATAATTAATGAATAAAGAGGCCTTGAATTTGAGAGAGAAAAAGAAGAGGCATATATAGGAGGGTTTGAATGGCAGAAAAGAAGGAAGAGAAATGCGGTAGTTATATCATAATTTCAAAAATAAAAGAAATAACTAAAAGCATACTGCAAGAGTAAATTAAGACAGTGATGGTACTAGGACATCCACTGTATACCTTTCAGTTATAACACTAAAGAGTCCCACCCACAGCAGTACCTTAGGTAGGTAACAGTTAAGACAGGGAAATTTATTTGTTCAATGGTTAAAACACATTTTTTAGGACAGAAAACTCCACCAAAAACAAGTCAAGTTACAAAGGGTTTTTTTTAAAATATTTGATTAGAAGGATTTTAACAGACAACAATTGAGTAGACTATTGTTCAAAGTACTTAAAATAAATTTATTTTTCCCAAAGTGTCATAACTTGAGTGGATTATAAATCCTGAAATTATAAAAATTATGAACACAGAGTTGTATTCAAGAAAAATGTTAGCTCCCTGAATTTTAATATCATACAGAATGTCTGAGTTATAACTAAGGTCATATTGGGTATTCGAGGTCCACATTTAAATTCTTCATTCTCATGGGAATCATTAAGAAGTGTTCAAACGATGAGAAAGTGTGGGTTTCAGTTCAGCCATGAAGTGCACGTTGAAAACAGGTCAATCTTAGTGCCGAAAAGGAAGAAGTGAAGTGCAAAATAAGATTATTATTCTTCATTATTAAAAAAAGGCAGATGGTTGGATAGCATGTTGCCAAAATTGCATTAATTGCCTCCAATCTTGGAATTTTTGTAGGTACATAAAACCCATAAAGGGTGATACAGTTGTTCAACCAATACAAGATCACAAAACAGCTCACCAGCAGCAAAATGCTGTGAATGGCTCTGATCTCAGGAGATTGCTGGCTGGAGAGGCTTGGGCTGCGGAGATACTGGACTCTCTTGCGGTGTCTGTAGAGGAGAATTACCATGTACACGCTGGTCCACATCATGATGCCCACATAAAAGAGATCATATATGAATATCATGCTTATAAATGGTCCTGAAATTTGGTTCCCCAACTTCCTGCTTTGACAGTAAGCCTGTAAATAGAAACGTCCAACATGAGTAGAATTGGTTTTGGCCATTACCATTTCAAACATATATCCATAGATGGCCAGGTTAATGAGCCAGGAGCAAAGTAAGGAAGAAAATGTCCACGTTGAAAGTTTGAGCTTAAGCCAAGCCCACTGAGAATTACTGGGAGTCACGGTGACTGCTTGAAATGTGCTCAGAATACAGGTGGTACTGATGGACAGACCGCGGGAAATTCTGTATATACATAAAACAACCTTACAACTGACATCATCCAGAAAATTGGGTACTCCAAAGGATGCCACGATATCCGGTATCAAAATGAACACGATCGTCACTATATTAATTATTGTCAGGTGCATGAAAAACATATCTATCAACTTCTTAAAATGAGGCTTAAAGAAGAAAATGTAAATATATAAAATGAACAGTGATGTGTTCCCTATGACACCAATGCATAACTGAGATATGAGAAAGACCCCCAAGACGGCATTACTTATAAGCATGGTGTTCGTCAGATGTGTTAGGCCTAGATGACAGATAAATGGAGTGTATCATAAATCTATTTTTGAAACTGAAATTGTGGGAAAATATAATGATTGCCAGCTCAGGAGCAGAGCTGATAAATGATGAAATTTCCAACTCCTTTCTTTTCTTTTCTTTTTTGTCTTTTTGGACAGTGTTTTTCCAAGTATCACTGGCTGTCCTGGAACTTGGAACTTGCTCTGTAACCCAAGCTGGTCTTGACCTCACAGATCCACGGACCTTTGTCTTAAGTGGCAGAATTCGAGGCCTGTGCCCACCATCTGGCAAAATATCCAAATCCTTTGGAGGTTAGGTCCACAGATGACCTATTAGCAACTGCGTTCCAGGTATTCTTGAGCATCTTAGAGGATAGAACAAAGTGTTGCAAAGTAGGCAGTCAAATCCACCCGATATCCTGAAAACTGTTATGTCAGACAGAAGAATGTGGTAACCTAGGTGAAAGCCAAATTTGCATGTTATAAGAATTTTATACCTGAGTGAGGTAAGCCAGACCCAAAAAGAGGAACATGGGATGTACTCACTCATATTTGGTTTCTAGCCATAAATAAAGGACATTGAGCATATAATTCAGGTTCTTAGAGAAGCTAAATAAGTAGGAGAACCCAAAGAAAAACATATAGGCATCCTCCTGAATTTTAACCTTCATCAGGCGATGAAAGGAGACAGAGACAGAGACCCACATCGGAGCACCGGACTGAAATCTCAAGGTCCAAATCAGGAGCAGAAGGAGAGAGAGCACGAGCAAGGAACTCAGGACCGCGAGGGGTGCACCCACACACTGAGACAATGGGGGATGTTCTATCGGGAACTCACCAAGGCCAGCTGACCTGGGTCTGAAAAAGCCTGGGTTAAAACCGGTCTCGCTGAACAGAGCAGACAATGAGGACTACTGAGACCTCAAGAACAATGGCAATGGGTTTTTGACCCTACTGCACCTATTGGCTTTATGGCAGCCTAGGCAGTTTGGATGCTCACCTTACTAGACCTGGATGGAGGTGGGTGGTCCTTGGACTTCCCACAGGGCAGGGAACCCTGATTGCTCTTTGGGCTGACGAGGGAGGGGGATTTGATTGGGGGAGGGGAAGGGAAAGAGGTGGCGGTGGGGAAGAGACAGAAATCTTTAATAAAATAAATAAATAAATAAATAAATAGGGGAAAAAAGAAAAAGCTAGACGCATAGGTAGAAAAAGGTAAAAAAAAATTTATAAGTTATATATTTTTGTGTATGGGCACTTTGCCTGCATGTCTGTGCACTCTATGTTTCCCTGGGAATTGAACCCTGGCACTCTGGAAGAACAACCAACAGTCTTTAACCGGGAAACCATCCCTCCAAGCCAGAGGATTTTTCATTCATCAGTTGATATTGTTTCCATGTTTATAACAATATTTGTTTCTAACACATATATAGTAACATGTGTACTTGAACGTCAGTGTTTTGGCTGCAGATATGTCTCTGTAACTTAGTGATGAGTAAATACTCAGACTTTCCATGTGGGACTCTGCCTCTCATTTCACCTTACAGGGTAACCAGCACGTCCTGAAGCATTTCTTTTCATTTGTCTATTTCGCTGACAACTTAGAACTGAGCTACTGATATGCAGACAGTGACAGCTAGGGTGAGACTGCGTATCCCACAGTGTTGAGCACATCTTCACAAAAGTGTGCTTCCTGTGGGATTGGGTCAATATGAATGCCTTTACAGAGGAAGTGCCATTCTCTGAATGGAGACCTGATCTAGGAGCAGAAACCACCCAGGATCAAAGGGATCAGGCCAGATTCCCACAAATGCCAGTGACCTCGCCTTAGAAAATAAACGGGTAGATTTCGGGAATGTACCATTTTTGGTAGATCAAATGTGGCTGCGTGTTGCTTCCACCTGGTACCACTGTGGGGCCTATATGCTTGTTTTATTTATTTATTATAATATATTTACTTAAGAATTTTCTGGTTCCAGCACTGAAGTGGGGAGAATTCAAGGCCAGCATAGGTTGCACAGCATGACTGTGTCTCAAACACCAAAATAGATTACTTTTCTAAGTTTAGATTTTATTATTTTAAAAAGGGGGAAAGTCTCAAGTTATTTAGATTTTTTTGATCTGCTGGCTTCTTCAGTGTGCATATAGAGAAAAGAAGTGTCTCAAAGGAACTTTTCATTATGCTGTTGATCCTGAGGCCAAACACCTGTCTCATGAGAGATTGGAGACAACGGAAGACCATACTGGGGGATATGCTACTGGCATTTACTAGATTACCAAGGAACTGTGACTTCCCTACTACATAGCAGGCTGTGTATGTTACAGGGATCATAAAACTAAGAAACTTTGGAAGCTTCTTTCAGCTTGAAACTCATGAAGTTCTATTGAAACACAACCATTCTGTATATGTAGTGTGTGTGTGTGTGTGTGTGTGTGTGTGTATAGTATCTTTTGAAATATATCTACTATCTGACTCTTGGCAGAAAATGTTTGCCAACCACTATTCTATAGGTAAAACCCTGCCAGGGGAAAAGCACTACTCCATAGAGAAATACTGCAGAACCCTCTTTCAGGAAGATGTCAATTTACATACTATCATTATGAACATACTGATTTTTTTAAGATCCTGGGATCAAACCCAAATACTGATTTGTAATTCCTATTCTCATTCATTCTTTTTTTTAATTTTTTTTATTGGAAAAAAAAGAAATTTCAGCCTCCTCCCCGCCTCCCATTTCCCTCCCACTCCTCCCTCTCCTCCTCCCCTCCCCCCACTCCTCCCCCTCCCTCTCCAGCCTGAAGAACAGTCAGGGTTCCCTGCCCTGTGGAAAGTCCAAAGTCCTCCCCCATCAATCCTGGTCTAAGAAGGTGAACATCCAAACTGGGTAGGCTCCCACAAAGCCAGAACATGAAGCAGGATCAAAATCCGGTGCCCTGGTCCTTGGCTTCTCAGCAGCCCTTATTGTCTGCCAAATTTAGAGAGTCCGGTTTTATCCCATGCTTTTTCAGTCAGAGTCCAGCTGGCCTTGGTGAGCTCCCAAAGAATCAGCCCCACTGTCTCCACGGGTGGGCGCACCCCTTGTGGTCCTGACTTCTTTGTTCATATTCTCTCTCCTTCTGCTCCTCTTTGGGATATTGGGAGCTCAGTCCAGTGCTCCAGTGTGGGTCTCTGTCTCTATCTCCATCCATCGCCAGATGAAGTTTCTATGGTGATATGCAAGATATTCATCAGTATGGCTATAGGATAGGGTCATTTCAGGTTCCCTATCCTCAGCTACCCCAGGAACTAACTGGGGACATCGCCCTGGGCACCTGGGAGACCCTCTAGATCCAAGTCTCTTGCCAACCCTAAGATGGCTCCCTTAATTAAGATGTGTGCTTCTCTGCTCCCCTAACCAACCTTCCTTTATCCCAATCATCCCATTTCCCCAAGTTCCCCCCACCCTACCCTTCTCACATTTCTCTCCCCTTCTCCCCTTACCCCCCCCTCCCATCACACCCCCAAGATCCCAGTTTTTTGCTCGGCAATCTAGTCTACTTCCCATAACCAGGAGGAGAGCTATATGTTTTTCTTTGGGTTCACCTTCCTATTCAATTTCTTTAGGATATCAAATTATAGACTCACTGACCTTTATTTATCTCTAGAAACCAATTATGAGTGAGTACATCCCATGTTCATCCTTTTGGGTCTGGGTTACCTCACTCAGGATGGTGTTTTCTATTTCCATCCATTTGCATGCAAAATTCGCGAAGTTATTGTTTTTTACCGCTGAGTAGTATTCTAATGTGTATATATTCCACACTTTCTTCATCCATTCTTCCATTGAAGGGCATCTAGGTTGTTTCCAGGTTCTGGCTATTACAAATAATGCTGCTATGAACATAGTTGAACAAATGTCCTTGTCATATGATCGGGCATCTCGTGGGTATATTCCCAAGAGTGGCATTGCTGGGTTTGTGGGTAGGTTGATCCCAAATTTCCTGAGAAATTGCCACACTGCTTTCCAAAGTGGTTGCACAAGTTTGCATTCCCACCAGCAATGGATGAGGGTACCCCTTTCTCCACAGCCTCTCCAGCAAAGGTTATCATTGGTGTTATTGATTTTAGCAATTCTGACAAGTGTAAGATGATATCTCAAAGTTGTTTTGATTTGCATTTCCCTGATCGCTAAGGAGGCTGAGCATGACCTTAAGTGCCTTTTGGCCATTTGAACTTCTTCTGTTGAGAATTCTCTCTTCAGATCAGTGCCCCATTTTTTAATTGGGTTAATTAGCATTTTAAAGTCTAGTATCTTGAGTTCTTTATATATTTTTGAGATCAGACCTTTGTCTGTTGCGGAGTTGGTGTAGATCTTCTCCCAGTCAGTGGGTTGCCTTTTTGTCTTAGTGACAGTGTCTTTTGCTTTACAGAAGCTTCTCAGTTTCAGTAAGTCCCATTTATTCAATGTTGCCCTTAATGACTGTGCTGCTGGTGTTATACCTAGGAAGCGATCGCCTGTGCCAATGTGTTGTAGGGTACATCCCACTACATCCCACTTTCTCTTCTATCAGGTTCAGTGTGTTCAGATTGATATTGAGGTCTTTGATCCATTTGGACTTGAGTTTTGTGCATGGTGATAGGTATGGGTCAATTTTCATTCTTCTACAGGTTGACATCCAGTTGTGCCAGCACCATTTGTTGAAGATGCTTTCTTTCTTCCATTGTATACTTTTAGCACCTTTATCGAAAATGAGGTGTTCATAGGTTTGTGGGTTAAGATCCGGGTCTTCTACACGATTCCATTGGTCAACTTCTCTATTTTTATGCCAATACCACACTGTTTTCATTACTGTAGCTCTATAGTAGAGTTTAAAGTCAGGGATGGTAATGCCTCCAGAAGTACCTTTATTGTACAAGATTGTTTTGGTTATCCTGGGTTATTTGTTATTACATATAAATTTGATTATTGTCCTTTCAAGATCAGTGAAGAATTTTAATGGGATCTTGATGGGGATTGCATTGAATCTATAAATTGCCTTTGGTAGGATTGCCATTTTTACTATGTTGATCCTACCAATCCACGAGCAAGGGAGATCCTTCCATTTTCTGGTATCCTCTTCAATTTCTTTCTTCAATGCCTTAAAGTTCTTGTCAAATAGATCCTTCACTTCTTTGGTTAGAGTTACCCCAAGATATTTTATGCTGTTTGTGGCTATCGTGAAAGGTGATGCTTCTCTGATTTCCCTCTCTGCTTCCATATCCTTTGTGTATAGGAGGGCAACTGATTTTTTGGAGTTGATCTTGTATCCTGCCACATTACTAAAGGTGTTTATCAGCTGTAGGAGTTCTTTGGTGGAGTTTTTGGGGTCGCTTATGTACACTATCATATCATCTGCAAATAACGAAAGTTTAACTTCTTCCTTTCCAATTCGAATCCCCTTGATCCCCTTATGTTGTCTTATTGCTATTGCTAAAACTTCAAGCACTATATTGAAGAGGTATGGAGAGAGTGGACAGCCTTGTCGTGTTCCTGATTTAAGTGGGATGGCTTGGAGTTTCTCTCCGTTTAGTTTGATGTTAGCTGTCGGTTTGCTGTAAATAGCTTTTATTATATTTAGGTATGACCCTTGTATTCCTAATCTCTCCAAGACTTTTATCATGAAGGGATGTTGAATTTTGTCAAAAGCTTTTTCAGCATCTAATGAAATGATCATATGGTTTTTTTCTTTCAGTTTATTTATATGATGGATTACATTGATAGATTTTTGTATGTTGAACCAGCCTTGTATCTCTGGGATGAAGCCTACTTGATCATAATGGATAATTTTTCTAATGTGTTCTTGGATACTGTTCGCCAGTATTTTGTTGAGAATTTTTGCGTCGATGTTCATGAGTGAGATTGGCCTGTAATTCTCTTTCTTGGTTGAGTCTTTGTGTGGTTTTGGTATCAGAGTGACGGTAGCTTCATAAAAGGAATTTGGCAATGACTCTTCTGTTTCTATATTGTGAAATACCTTAAGGAGTATAGGTATTAGGTCTTCTTGGAAATTCTGGTAGAATTCCGCATTGAAACCGTCTGGTCCTGGGCTTTTTTTGGTGGGGAGGTTTTTGATAACAGCTTCTAATTCTTCACGACTGACAGGTCTATTTAGATTGTTCACCTGGTCCTGATTTAACTTTGGTATATGGTATTTATCTAAAAAAGTGTCCATTTCTTTTACATTTTCCAGTTTTGTGGCATACAGGCTTTTGTAGTAAGATGTAATGATTCTCTGAATTTCCTCTTTGTCTGTGGTTATGTCCCCCTTTTCATTTCTGATCTTATTAATTTGCAAATTCTCTCTCTGCCGTTTGATTAGTTTGGATAGGGGTTTATCAATTTTGTTGATTTTTTTCCAGGAACCAGCTTTTTGTTTCATTGATTTTTTGGATTGTTTTCTGTGTTTCTATTTTGTTGATTTCAGCCCTCAGTTTGACTATTTCCAGTCTTCTACTCCTTCTAGGTGAGTCTGCTTCTTTTTTTTCTAGAGCTTTCAGGTGGGCTGTTAAGTCTCCAATGTATGCTTTCTCTGTTTTCTTTAAGTGGGCACTAAGGGCTATGAACTTTCCCCTTAGGACTGTTTTCAAAGTGTCCCATAAGTTTGAGTATGTTGATTCTTTATTTTCATTGAATTCAAGGAAGACTTTAATTTCTTTCTTTATTTCTTCTTTGATCCAGGTGTGGGTCAAGAGTTGACTATTCAGTTTCCATGAGTTTGTAGGCTTTCTGGGGGTAGCATTGTTGTTGAATTCTAACTTTAGTCCGTGGTGATCTGATAAGACACAGTTGGTTATGGATATTTTTTTGTAACTGTGGAAGTTTGCTTTGTTACCGAGGATGTGGTCAATTTTCGAGAAGGTTCCATGAGCTGCAGAGAACAAGTTATATTCTTTCCTATTTGGGTGGAATGTTCTATAGATGTCTGTTAAGTCCATTTGATTCAATACCTCCATTAATTCTCTTATTTCTCTGTTGAGTTTCTGTCTGATTGACCTGTCCATTGGTGAAAGAGGAGTGTTGAGATCTCCTACTATTAGTGTGTGCGGTTTGATGGCAGCCTTGAGTTTTAGTATTGTTTCTTTTACATATGTGGGTGCTTTTATATTAGGGGCATAGATATTCAGGATTGAGACCTCATCCTGATCAATTGTTCCTGTTATGAGTATAAAATATCCCTCTCCATCTCTTCTGATTGATTTAAGTTTGAAGTCAACTTTTTTAGAAATTAGTATGGCCACACCTCCTTGTTTCTTAGGTCCATTTGCTGATAAACCTTTTCCCATCCCTTTACTCTAAGTAGGTGCCTGTCTTTGTGGTTGAGGTGTGTTTCTTGTAAACAGCAGAATGTTGGATCCTGTTTGCGTATCCAATCTCTTAGCCTGTGCCTTTTTATAGGTGAGTTGAGTCCATTGACATTAAGGGATATTAATGACCAGTGGTTGCTAACTCCAGTCACTTTTTTAGTCATAGAGTTTGTGTGTTTGCCTTCTTTTAGTTGTGCTGGTGAAGGGTGTCTAGATGTTTGAGTTATTGTGGTCATTGTTGGTCTCCTTGGTTTGTGATTTTCCTTCTATTACTTTCTGTAAGGCTGGATTTGTGGCTACGTATTGTTTAAATTTGTTTTTATCCTGGAAATTTTTGTTTTCTCCATTTATAGTGAATGAAAGCTTGGCTGGGTATAGTAGTCTGGGCTTGCATCCATGTTCTCTTAGCTTCTGCAGTATATCTATCCAGGACCTTCTGGCTTTCATGGTTTCCATAGAGTAGTCAGGTGTAAGTCTGATAAGTTTACCTTTATAAGTAACTTGACCTTTTTCCTTTGCAGCTCTTAATATTCTTTCTTTATCCTGTATGTTTTGTGTTCTGATTATTATATGGCGAAGAGATTTTTTTTTTTTTTTTGGTCCAGTCTATTCAGTGTTCTGTATGCTTCTTGAACCTTCAAAGGAATATCTTTCTTTAGGCTGGGAAAGTTTTCTTCTATAATTTTATTAAATATATTTTCTGTACCATTGAGCTGTACTTCTTCTCCTTCTTCTATCCCAATTATTCTTAGGTTTGGTCTTTTTATTGTGTCCCATATTTCCTGAATGTTTTGTGATGAGAATTTGTTGGTTTTGCTGTTTTCTTTGATCAGTGTGTTAATTTTCTCTATGGTATCTTCAGTGTCTGACATTCTTTCTTCTAACTCTTGTAATCTGTTGGTAGTACTTGTCTCTGTAGTTCCTGTTCGTTTACCCAGATTTTCCATCTCCAACCTTCCCTCGGTTTGTGTTTTCTTCATTACTTCCATTTCATTCTTCAGGTCTTGAACCATTTCCCTTACCTGTTTGATTGCATTTTCTTGTTTCTCTTGGTTTTCTTGGGTATCTTTGAGCAATTTATTCATTTCCTCTACCTTTTTGTTTGTAATCTCTAATTGTTTATGGCAGTTTTTCACCTCCTGTTTAAGGTCTTCTATTATTTTCAAATAATTCACTTTTGAGTCGATTTCTTCTACTTCTTCTGGAGTAGGTTCTACAATTCTTCTTATTTCGGGATCCCTGGGTTCTGGTGATGTCATGTTGCCTTTCAGGTTGTTGGAGGAATTCTTGCATTGGCGCCTTCCCATCTCCTCTTTCAAATGAAGCCAAGAGAGGCCTGGTGTCTTGGTCCTGTCTTTGCTGTGCCTGAGTCTCTGGGTGTATCTTTTCAGTGTAGAAGCAGGGACCGTCCTGCTGAGCTTGAACTCCTCAGTACCCAAACATGGACAACCACCCAGATGGGACTCCTCAGCACCACCCCCAGTGATGTCTCTCCTGGCACCCGGATCTGGTCTCCCTGCTGCTAGGGTGTCTCACGAACAAAGGGTCGACCCCGCTTGGTGCAGGCAGGCCACCTAGACAAAGGAGCCACCACCCTCCCGGATGCCCTCCCAATTCGGACCCTGTCCCAGCGCCCAAACAGGCTGAGCTGGGAGCTGTTGTGAGGTTCAAAGAGGGGAGGGGGGTCAGAGGAAGTGGGAGAGGGCCGTGGATGCAAGCTGGGTGGGACAGGAATGGAGAGGAGGTATCAAGCAGTACAGCCCCTGCAGACTGACCAGGAAGTGCAGAAGGGGTGGGGAACGTCTGAGCTCCCTGTTCCGGGCTGCTGCAGGGGCCAGAAACTCACTCACCCCAGCGATGTCCCTCCTGGCACCCGGATCCGATCTCCCCTCTGCATGGGCGTCCTGCGAACAAAGGGCCGACCCCGCTTGGTGCAGGCAGGCCAACTAGACCATCATTCATTCTTTACAATACTAATTATAACTCCCAAAAATTGATTCCATGCAAAGGTATTTGCTCCACAGTTCAAGAACCACTCATACAAAGAGGTATCTAAAAGCGTATCTATGACTATAAAGTGTATCTATTGAATGACTGTAAAGTCTTTTAATAGTTGTCAGGGTCATGAAGTGGAGCATTAGTCAGCATGTGGAAAGCCTGGGAAGATCTATAATAGTCTTCAAACTTTTTTTTTTGAGACAGGATCTCATGTAAACCAGGCTAACTTTGAGCTTGCTATGCAGCTGAGAATGACCTTGAATTCCTGATCCTCCTGGGCTATGCTCCTGGAGGTATGGGGACAAGAATCCTCTACCCTTCCAGCTTTTGGAACCCACACAAGTGCTCTGATCCTTTCTCTGAATCTTTTACTTTCTTCTCTCCCTCATAAAGATCCTGATGATGATATCAGTCTCCTCACCACTACTACAATCCAGAATTGTCCCATTTCAAGATACTTAATCACATCTGAAAGTCCCTTGAATGTTAGGTGACATATATAGTTCTGATAACTAGGATGTGGACACTTGTGATGGGGTACCAGTTTTCTCACAAAACAAAGGGTTTCTTTCCAAATTGCAACACACATATAGGAAAACATATACACTATGCATGTTCAACATGATGACTTTGCCAAAATAAAATGCATGCATAAAAATTCTAGAACTAGACCAGGTGTCTAAAAAGACCACTACTTTCAAGCCTAGCAGTAGAGGTGAACTTAGTCTGCATTTATATTTAACACACATGGGAATCCCACAATTGACTGCTCTTCTGTTCCTGACTTTGTTGAGGTACATCCACATTGGAAATGGTAATAGTTAGTTGGTTTTTATTCTTGTTTGGTGTCACATTTTTAAGTGTATATCAAAGCCTGTTTTCTTGACACATTGCTGTTGATCTGGGTTTCAGGTTCTGGCTGGTATACATAGTCCTGTTTACATGCCAATCATTGTCTTTTGTTGCCTAGATGCAGGCAGTCATGTTGATTGGGATCTTAAGATACAGGATTCCATAGGTAGGTACTGCCCGGGTTCTTCAAAGTGTCCTTGACATAACTATGGCATGATGGGAACTGTTGTCAGTTTCAATTCTTGAAGTTTCCTGTTTTTCATTTGTTGGTTTATTTAAAAAGAGTTCTGGCTGCACTGCCCAGTCTAGTCTGGAATTCCTGGACTCAGGTGACGTTCCTACCTCTAGAAAGAGCAAAGTAGCTGGATATACAAGGTTTGAAAGCAGAACTGTACAACTCATTGCTTGTGGTTTTGAAAACATGGCAAGGCAAAAGACATAATTGCAGGTAGTGATTGCCTCTGAGTACAGAGGAAAGGGAGAATTCATTAAGGCCTCATCTGGAGATGGTATTGTGAAACCAGAAGCAGACACAAGACAATCTGAAGTGTTTTTCTACGATACTATATTTCTTTACTTCTTGCATGTGTGCCTGTGCATACATGTGTGTGCGCATATGCATAACAGACAGAGAACAGTTTGCAGGAGTCTGTTCTCTCCTTCCACCATGTGGGTTCTGAGAATCCAACTCAGGTCATCAGGCCTGGTGGCAAATGTCCTTACCCACTGAGTCATCTCTTACCAGCCCCTAAATATTTTATTGCTAAGATTTTCTAGTGGTCATATAATAAGGTATATGGTCAGTCACTGGACAGAGCTGGGTGTGGAGGTGTAAAACTTTTTACCAATGTGTAGTGCTTACTGTGTTATATATGCTAGTTCAGTCTTTTGGGGGGTCTTAAGCATGCCAATTCTTTTTCAGCCATACAAGGATCCTATTACCAGACAGAGAAAATGAAACACAGAGACTTATACAAATTCACCCAGCTGATGTATTCTTAAGGCTCTCCACTCTTCTCTATCCTTGAAACTTAATGAGAGGAGGAGAGGGGTGGGAGGGAGGGGGAGAAAAAAAAACAAACAGAACTGAGAATGCACAGAGGGTTGTGCACAGAGGGTTGTGACAGAGGCGCTGGTGGTTCCCTCTGCAGGCCTCCCCAGCCCAGCTGCCCAGCCTTCATCACTGTCAAGCTGAGCCCTTTGCGGGACCGACTCGTGGTGTCTGAGTGCCAGCTGACCCACTCGCACCCCGCCTGCCCACGCGAGTTCGCCTACCACTTCCGCCCGGGCCACTTGCTGGCCAATGCCTGCCTGCCTGTCCGCATCACCAACCAGATCTCCAAGCAGTTTGTGGCCCCTGCTGATGTGCGCCGCCTGCTGTCCCACTGCAAGGGCCCAGACCACGGGGTCCTCGATGCCCTCCAAGTGCTTGAGGGGCTCTTCCGCACAGATCCGGAGGCCAAGGTAGGGTCGCACAGGAGGCAGCATTGGGAGGGGAAAACCACACTGACAGATTTCATGGGTTGTTCATCCATCCTCTTGCCACACATCATTCCTTCATCCGTTTATTCAGTAAGCACCTGGTAGAGTGCTTAAGGTGCAGCCACAGAACACCCGTTAGTGCAAGCTGCCCAACAACTTTCTACCCAGTGCAGACTCTCTGATTCTGTGTTACATTATATGGGAGCCCTAGACATGCATAGCCAGTGAGCACTTGAAATGCAACCAGTACCATAAGAGTCTGAGTTCATTTTAGTTGATTGAAACAGCATGTATGGCTGTTGGCTGCCTTATAGAAGTTCTAGCGACAAAAACAAAAACACCCAGATAGGATGTCAGTTGCATACTAGGAAAAAGAGAATACAAGTGAGGGAAGGGCAATCTAAATTTTTTCAACATGGACTATGCAAACAGAAAGTACATAAATAAGTCCACTGTTTAATGAATGTTTCCAAGGATTATGCCCCTGAATTGGCCACCCAGGAAGCTGTGATATATAATGCAGTAGAGTGAAAAGTATTGTAAAGCAAGCTGGGGGTGTGCAGAAAAATTGTAAGATACTGTTGACTCTCTGTTTCTTTTTGTGCTCCCGGGGATAGAACTCAAGGCCTATTATACGTCAGACAAGTTCTCTACTACTGAACAATACCCCTGCCCCTCACTGAGGAATTCTAGTTAAGTGCTCTACCATTGAGTCATGCCCCAAACCCTCACTGGGGGATTCAGGACAAGCACTCTACCTCTGGACTGCATCTCCAGCCCCAACTTTCTATGCATGCAGAGAGAGGTCAAAGGACAATTTGCCAGAATCAGTTTTTCCCTTCTACCATTTAGGTCCTGGGGATCAAACTCTGGTGCTCAGGCTTGGTTGTGAGCACTTTGACCTGCTAAGCCACCTCCCTGGTGCCTCCACCTCTGTTTTTTGAAGCAGAGACTCTCCCTGAACCTGAAGCTCATTTGACTAGGCTGGCTATCTGGCCAATAAGCTTGTCTCTGCTTTCCCTAAGCCCCCCCACCACGTGCTGATTTTTTTTAATGTGTGTTCTAGGCATCTGAACTTGGGATCCTGTACTTAGTGGCAGGCACTTTACCAACTCCTCCATTTCCCCAGCACAGAACTGGAGTTTTTAAGTAATTGAACTTAAATAGACATCATCACTAGAATGGCTTTTACATCAGGTAGTGTAGAGCTGTACATGCACAGGTAAGTTTGCATTTGTTACATATCCAGTAACAAAGCTATGAGGTCATGAGATATCAGTTGAAGTGTTTTATGTACTTGAACCTTAGTCACCAACCCCACATCTGCCTCTTCCCATCCTGTTACACTCATTCTTTTTCCTAATAACCCGCCTTGATTTTCATTATGTATATTTTCTGATTGTTCATCTGAGAGAAAGCACAATATTGTTCTGTTTCAGTCTGACTTGCTTAATATGATCTCCAGGCCCATCTGTGTCCCTGTAATTGACATATGAGCTAATATTGTTCTTCTTTATGGCTGATTAAAACTCCATTAACATTAGTCCCCACCCTCCCTGCATATGTGTGCATCTGCGTGCAGGAGCATGCACATGCATGTGTATACACACACACCACTCAATAATGCTGTCTATTCTACACATCATTCATTCTTTTTTCTGGTTGTTTCTTTGTTTGAGGCAAGGGCTTATGTAGCCCTGGCTGGCCCGGAACTGGCTTTGTAACTAAGGATGACCTTGAACTCCTGCTGGGAATGCAGTAGTATGCTATCATCCTAGCACACAAATGGTTTGTCTTGCCTTGCATACTAAAGAATACCAAATGCCAACATCTTTCCTTCTTTCTCTGGGGCTTGGTCAGGTCCCATGAGAAAAGTCTTCCCACCTTCTGATTGGTGGTGAAGGCCAGGCTGCCAGAGTCTAGCAACCATGTGGGGAAGAGACTGGAGCTGGCAGTCAGCATGATGCATGCCAACCCTGCATGGAGCTTGGAATCTCCCTCCTTTGTTCTCAGGTGGGCCTGCTGTCCCCAGGGCCAGCAACCTTTTCCCTACTTACAGAATTAACCTCCAGTCACTTGGGAGAGTGACAGCCTGGAGGGAGAGAAGAAACCCAGGGTTTCCAGCAGTCTCACCTGGTCTTATGGGAATGTCCTGTGTTGCCTTGTCCTGATGGGGGATTCCACTACTGGTTTCTAGTACTTCCCACCTGCTCACTTAGGGTTCATAGTTCTTGTGGGTGGGATGACAACCCATTTTCTCACCTGATTTCCAGTTTCTAAGGTAAGTTTTGCACATGGCATCTTTTCACTTGAGAGGTTGAGGAGAGAGTGGGGTACTCAGTCCATCCCCTTGCATAGTTTCCCTCAATTTATAAGTTCATTTATAAGTTCTTTTAAAAGAGTTCTATATTATAAAGCACACCAGTATTCTGAGTTCTTTATTGTCATCCCAAGACTAGATAACAGTGTTCCTTTCACTTTGCAGCAGTTTTCTAAGTAAAGGTACATTGGCTTTACATCACTATACTCAAATGTCCAAGGCCATGAACAAAGTAAGGAGATTCATTTAGTTCATAGTTCTAGAGGTTCAGGCCGAGAATCAGCAGCCATATTGCTTTAGGTCCCTGGCATGATGGTACATCATGTGGGGAGCATGTGGGAGAGCAAGCTTCTCAAGATCCTGGCAAGACAGGAAACGGAGAAGCTGCAAGGCCAAATGGGGTCACAGTCTTTCAGATACATACCCTAATGAACTAAAGACCTCTCAGAAGGCACCAAGGAGCATAAGCCTTGTAACACATACACCATTGTGGGACACTGCTAGTACAGAAAGGCATAAGCTCAGCTCCTGGCCCTTTTCTTTGTATTTCATTGACCATAGCAAGGCATGATGCTGCTTGCAAAGCACATAAAGTACAAATGCTAAGTGCCCAGGATAGAGAAAACTGCAGTCATTTGTCATGGTTTGAATGTGAAATGCCCCCTATAGGCACATGGTCTCTGGTATGTGACACAGTTTGGGGATGTTGTAGAGCCTTAAAGAGATGGAGCATGGCTGAAGGAAGTGGGACACTGAGGGAGTATCTTCAGTCTTTATAGCTTGGTCCAACTTCCTGTTGGAGCTCTGCTTTCTAGCTGCAGTCACAGGTGACCAGCCGCTTCACATTCCTCCAAACCCCAACTCCTGCCATGAAGGACTGTAGCCCCTCAAACTGTAAGCCAAAATAAAATCTTCCTCACCTCAGTTGTTTCTTAGCAGGTATTTGGTCACAGTGATGAGAAAAATAACCAGTACAGTATGCAAAGGACAAAGACAACCTCCCCAAGTGTTGACAATATTTATATCCCATCAGCCATTTTGAGGGAATATAGTCAAAGCTGGCAATGTGATTTATTGCTATTGATATGTTCTGAAAGCTTTCCATACATTATGGTTGTGTTGTTTACAAGCTGTGGGAGAATAAATGCATTATGAATAGGTAATTTAGGTTCTTGGAGCTCCAGTTTGTTCATCTGTAAATGTAGATTGATGATGATGGATGTTGACGATGATGATGATGATGATGAGATTATGACAATGATGATAGACACTATTTTATATGGTTGTCAGGTGAGGGTTAAGTGTGTGTGTCAGAGAATGTGTGAACTTTGCTTTAGGAGATGAACAAATGTCTGTATTCACCCCCGATAGGGCATCAACAACATACCCAAGAAGCAGTTCCACCTAAGACTAGCTTCGAAAACTGGTGAGTTTATTTAGGAACATGGCAAGTTCACAAGGAGCTACACGACTAGGGGGGGGCTAGGTCTGTTTCCAGCAACTAGTAACAGCCTATACATCTCTGGGGAGGGACTGGTTTTCTTAAGTCATTCCTCACCATCATACTGGAGCTTTGTTGGACCCAGTCCTGTGCAGGTCTTAGATAAAGGAGTGTGTGTGTGTGTGTGTGTGTGTGTGTGTGTGTGTGTACCTGCTAAAATCTGAAAAGAGCAATGTCATGTATTGTCTAGATGATGTAGATGACACTCTTCCACAGCAATGAAATGGGTACAGAGAAAGAGAGAATCTGGAAAGTAAGAGGTCTTTCATACCCTAACTATTAGCTACTATCATCACACCCTCATTTTCCTCCATTCAGCACAAAGTAGAAACTGATACCACTCTGATCATATGAATGGGAAAGGTGGACTTGCATATAGGGAGGCATGAGTGGGAGTGATAAGTGCTGTGGTCTCTCTATTAGCATTTTTAGCCTCTACCCACTACCTGCACACACCTGAAATAGTGCTCCTTAAGCTTTTCCATCTCTGGAGACACACCAATGTACACAAAGCCAGATCCTATGAGTTTGGCCTTCTGCCCAAGCCATGTGGACTCAAATCTCTGACAGTTACTCTCTTGATGACCCAGACAAGCAACTGGCCTCTCTGTGTCTCAATTCCCTCTCTGAAAGAGAGTGGATAATTACAGGGCACGTTTTGTGGGGTTATCAAATGGTTTGGAGGGATGTCTACTAGAGAAGCCGCTTCATGTATGACTAATGTTCCTAAACACTTCATTCACCCAGAATCATCAACTTAAGATGTATTTATCTTTGGTTTGCTGCCTGTCCCACACTCGGTATTGCACCTTATTTACACCCTTCCATGCCTAGAGAAGTACTCTGAATATTATGTTTGCTCTATAAGTGTTTGGAAGAAAGCTAAACTTGTTTACAATATAGAGCACCACCTTTATCAAATGTCAGCACATTTGCTCTCCCCCACACACATACACGCTGCCTCTCCTAAACACCTGAACCTGTCTCCTAGACCCACCACTTGCTTGTGCCAAGACTAGGGCAAATCACTCCTCTGGGGCTGTTGGAGACCTTTTGGTGACTGTGAGTGTTAGTGATTCTCTAGACACAGAACACAGAACAAAACACAGAAAGCATCTTATACTCACAGTTAATGGTTTATTACAATGAAATGACACAGCTTAAATTGAAATGTAAACAACTCCATGTGTCTGCCCTACTGAATAAAATATGTGAGTTAAACATATTTTAAGCAAATTAAAACGACACTAAAATGCTAGAGGCTGGAAGGATGGGTCAGTGATTAAGAGCACTGCCTGCTCTTCCAGAAGGCCCAGTTTAATTTTCAGCACCCACCTGGAGACTTATAACTGTAACTAATTCCCAGGCATCCAACACCTCTTCTGGGCTCCAAGGGTACCAGACACACACTTGCTTCACAGCCATACATGCAGAAAAACAATACACAATAATTTTTTCAAATTAAGCAACGATGTGTGAAAATATTGTAGTAGAATTATAACTGAGTCATTAATAAACTTACTGTATTTTTTTTAAATATATTGAATCTCACCAGGCATGGTGGTGCATACCTTTAATCCCAGCACACAGAAGATAGAGGGAGGAGGATCTGTGATTTCAAGGCCAGCCTGGTTTACAGAGCAAGTTCCAGGACAGCCAGGACTGTTACACAGAGATATCTCAAAAGACTATATATATAAAATCTCATCCTCTGGGGTACTAAATGTGTGATTTTAGAGTTAGGAGAGCAATGTCTTTCTTCTTTTTGAATTCTGCCAAACCTGTTATTTAGCAGATATCTGTGTGTGTGTGTGTGTGTGTGTGTGTGTGCATGTGTGGCTATGCATATGTGTGGAAGCATGTTGCATGTGCTTGAGCATAAGAGTGCACATGTCCATGCAGAAGCTAGATCAGAGCATCATGTCTTCCTCTATCTCTGTCTCATTGCCTTGAGACAGGATTTCATGCTGAAGTGAAAACTACTATTTTCAGCTAGACTGGCAGTCTCCAAGCTCTCACTCAGTATCTGTCTTTGCTTCCCAGTGCTGGGGTTACACTTACAGCTGTGTCCAGTTTTCTATATGGTGCTGTGGATTTGAATCAGGTCCTCATGCTCATTCTGCCCATTGAGCCATCTACTCAACCTGTCCCCAAGTTTTTAGTATATTTTATGAAGGCTGAACATGATTCAGTGTTTTTTAAATAGTCTTGCAGGATGAGGTTGGATTATAGCAGAGTGGCTGTGGAATGATCTCTGATTAAATTGGATTCAAATTCCGTTTCCACTGCTGTGTGTTATTTCTCACAGAAGCTGACTGAAGGAGTCCAGGACTGGCCCAATAACTAAAGAAATATAGCTCAATTGGTAGAGTTCCCTGGATTCCACCCCCAGCACCTAATATAAAACAAGTGTAGTGGCACATGCCTGTAATCCCACATTTTTGAAGGTAGGCAGAAAAATCCGGAGTTCAAGGTCATCCTTAACTACATAGTTTGAGACCAACCTAGGCTACATGAAACCCTGTCTTGGGGTTGGGGGAGTCTGTAAACAGATACTCAGTGTGGTCATTATGAACTTGGACTCTTAGAAAGTGCATACTCCTTCTTAGTAATGATGCTGCTTGCACCAGGCAGTATACAAGACACATTAATGCAGTTCATTCCTCTAGTCACAGGACTTGCTGTTGCCATTTTAGAGATGAGATGGAGGTGACTCAGGCTGCCAGAAGCCACTCCGCTAGAAGGCAGGGGGTGCAGGACCTGGGGTGGAGCAGTCTGGTCTAGAAAGTTTTGTTTTTAACTGCTGCTCCCTCACTAGGAGGAATAAACAGTTCCTACAAGAGGAAAACAGCAGAAATGGAGGTTAAAGAGGAAACTGAGGCAGGGAGGTAAAATCAAGCCATGAGGTAGACAAGAGAGCCTCAAATCACCACCATTTGATCTACCTCCATTATCTGCTACTTACCAGTGACCCTCAAATTAAAGCCATGGGGACTCCCAGGGAGGCTTGTCTAAGCAAGTTCAAAGTCTCAGCTCCAGCAGATGCAGAGTGGGTCCAGGCAGTTTCTGGTAGTGGTCTTAAGGCCCTTGCATAGACTGCTCTTGGGTGCAGGAAGGAATAACACTCGACTTCCAGGAAGAGCAACTAGAGCTGAAGAGTATAAAGGGTCTAACAGTATCACAGATATCCTAATATTATCAGATCACATCGGGGGCGTCCTGGTCGCAAACGCAGGAGAGCTACTAGTTTACAAGAGCACTTGATTTTGATTTTATTACACTGTCACTTGCCAATCAAAAGATTCTATGCAAATGCATGAACGAATCGATTTGCATTTCTACAGAGGAAGTATGTGCCCTGGGAACTGGGCAAGATGCGCATGAGCGGACACAACACACACACACACACACACACACACACACACACACACACAGTGCCCTGACCTCTTTCCTTGCCTCCCTACCCTTGCCCGCAGGTGAAACTGGTGTTTGTAGAGGACCAAGCAATGGTGGAAACGGTGTTCCTCCTGACATCACGCACCAGGGCGCTGCTGCGGCGCTTCCCGCGCATCTTGCTAGTTGACCGGCTGCCTGGGCTGCAGGGCGCGCTGGACTT
Source organism: Microtus obscurus (assembly GCA_963919715.1). Taxonomy (NCBI): domain Eukaryota; kingdom Metazoa; phylum Chordata; class Mammalia; order Rodentia; family Cricetidae; genus Microtus; species Microtus obscurus. The sequence continues at coordinate 84,688 of CAWTZC010002457.1, forward strand.
GATGGCAGTGCTGTGTGTGGACAGCGCAGGACGTGCGCGCCAGACCGCCTGTTGCGTGGCGCGCCCCGGCACGCCTAGCCTGCTGAGGTTCATGCTGGTCTCCCTGCTGCAAAGTGCTCCGGATGTCAAAGGCCGCGTGCGCTGCCTCACAGCTGGACCTGAGGTGGCTGGGCAGCTGCGTGCAGTTCGCCAGCTGTTGCCTTGTGCGCGTGTGCAAATCTGTCGAGCTCAGGGTCTGGAGACTCTCTTCAGTAAGGCACAGGAGTTGGGCGGTGCCAGCCAGGAGGATCCAGACCTATGGCCACTCCTCTGCCGCCTAGCAGATTCAAAATCCTATACAGCTTACAGTGAGGCGCTGGCTGAGCTACGTTCCCAGGCTCCAACTGCCTTCATCAGATACTTTGAGCATAACTGGGCACCCCGCCACGACATGTGGGTACGTTTCCGTGCCTACGAAGCAACCCGTGACCTGGATGCCTGTGCTTTAGTGCGTGGCCATCGAAGGCGACTTCTTCGCCGCCTCAGCCCTTCACACAGTGTGGCTCAGTGCCTTCGCGACCTAGTGGCCATGCAGTGGGCTGATGCGACTGGAGAGGCAGCCTCCGAGGGTGCGCATGGTGACAGAGTGTTGCTGGAGAGTGAGTCTAGGAATAGGGCACAGATGGAGAAAGAGAAGGTGAGGGGTACAGAGGCCAGCAACTGGAGAGGGTCTGAGCGAGAAAGTGAGAAAGGAAAGGGATTACAGTTGAGAGATGGTCAAGGAGTTTGGTTGGAGAATCAGAAGGTGAGGGGCCCTGAAGGGACAGGAGCCCAGCTGGAAAAAGAGCACTTGAGAGGGCCAGAGGTCAGAGACTGGAGGGGAACCCAGGTGGAGGGTGGAAGGGTTAGGGTGCTGGGGTCCACAGACCAGAGAGGAGCCCAGATTGAGTCTGAGAAGACCAAAAGTCTTGAAGGAATTCCCTGGAGGGACATCAAATTGCAAGAGGAGACGGCACATCCACCGAAACCTCGAGATTGGAAAGGGCCTCAGTTTGACATGGAGAAGGGGCTAGACATTAGGAAGTGGGGGGACAGCCATGTGGAGAGGCTCTTAGAGTGGGTCCCTGAGAATGGAAATCAGAGGGGACCCCATTGGGGCAGTGAGGGGCCGAAAGGATCAGAGATTGCAGAGGACAGAGGTGGGAGGTTTCGAGTCAAAAGAAGACGGGGCCTGGAGGACATCGTTGTTGTTCATCTAGAGGATGCAAGAGCTACAGGCATAGCAAATGGAGACGAAGGGGACCCCCGAACTGTGGGTTCCAAGAATGAAGGACAGCAGATGGAATTTGGGGACTTAGGAGGGAGGCTTCTAGGGCTGGGGAATCGTGTACCATGCACCACCCCTATGCGGACTGTGTTGGAGGGTCATCCAGAATGGTCAATGACAAGGGTCGAGTCCCTGGCTGCAGGAGAGATAGTACAAGACGGAGGTGAAGAAGGCCCAGGGGAGCCAAAGAGGCTTTGCCGCCCCTGCAGAGATGAGGGGGTGGATTGTGAGCCACTAGCCAAGTTCCGAGCTGCCTGCGGACCAGAACTGACAGACCTAGTAGCCGAGGAGCTGGCCTTCGCCAGACAGCACGGAACCCGAGGTTTTCACTGGACCGGAACTGGCTTTGCCCTTAAGGATGGCACTTCAGACTTCTTCCTGGATGGGGCCCTGACACACTGCAGCTGCTCGATCCATGCTGCCAGACGCCTGCCCTGCAGACACCTTTTTGCTGCTCGTCTCCTCACAGGGGCAGCCTTGTTTCACATGGATTTGCTCAGAGATTGCTGGGGGAGATCCCAGGAACCCTGACCCTGTACACCACTGCCTGCTACCTTCCATATGGAGGGCAGGAACATATTCTTTGATCCCAAAGATAACAGGGCTCACACCCAATGGGCCATCCCAGCCCTTCTAATCACTTGAGTCATCTAAGGACCTCCTCTTGGCCCTCTTCTACATCCTATGGGATGCTGACTATGGTCTCTGAGATCCTGGAGCCACACCTGTGGGAAGTGCTAATGGCCCAGGCACATTAAAAGGACATTACTCTGGAGAAGAATGCATGAGGAGAGGTGTAGACAGGATCAGCCAAGACAGAAAACAAGAAAAGGACAGAGCTGGGACGGGGAAGGCTCATTGGAGGTCACATAAAGAAGCCAAGGTATGGGGACACTGACAAGTAAACTGAGAGCCCTGGGGACTACAAGATTCAAACCGGAGAGGCCAGGGAGAATGAACAAGACTGAAGGAGAAGAGAAAAGATAGAAAGTGGGAGACGTCTGAGGGAAAGGGGGAGAAGAGATAGGAGGGAGGGTAAGAGATAGGACTGGGGAAGTGAGGCACTGAAGAGAGGGTGGAGGGGGAGGAAACAATTTTAAGGGAATATGACAAAGCATAGGAAGAGAAAATATGCTAGTATGAGCTGGAGACTTGGCCATTTCTCGGGGTGGGGCAGAGGAGATGGCTCTGAAGATCTAGTGGGACAAGCTAAAGACTGCCTCGGAGGGAAGGGAACTAACTGAATGGCTGTGCTTTGACATGGAATAAACAGCATTATTTTGGTCTCCAGGCTGAGTTCATGGCTTCTGGAGGGAGAGAGGACACAGATCCAGAGGAAAAAATGAAACGGCCCAGAGCATCCCATTGTTCTTTCTGTCAGTGAATTTCTTCTGGGATGAATGGAGGGCTCACAATTAATCCATTGCTAGGACAGCTGATTTCCCATCCCTCATCCTTCCTCTTCTAAACCACTTCACAACCATAGCAGTTTCCAGACATTTGGCCATGCCCAAGTCCTCTGAGTAATTAGTTTGGGAATGGAATTTTGGCCCATTGAGTCTTCTCAAGCAGAGGCAGGACTTCTAGGAAAGATTGTCTTACTCTTTTGGGTTTTTGTTTGTTTGTTTGTTTGTTTTGTTTAGAATGGTTTCTTCTCTGTGTAACAATTCTAGCTGTCCTGGGACTCCCTCTGTAGACCAGGCTGGCCTTGAACTCCCAGAAATCCACCTGCCTCTGTTCCCAAGTGCTGGGATGAAAGGTGTGCACCACCACTGCCCAGCTGTCTTACTCTTAAAATGTTCCAAGATGAGATGTGTGGTGATTCTAGGCCTACTCACCACCAATCACCTTAGGCTGGTGTGGAACAGAGAACTGGGAGATGAAGAACATCTAATGTCAAAGAGATGGCTCATCGGGTTAAAATTTTTAAAAAAATAAAATTTAAAAAAGGTTGCTTTGCCAGGTGGTGATGGCACCTGGGAAGCAGAGGCAGGCAGATCTCTATGAGTTTGAGGTCTAGTCTACAAAGCAAGTTCTGGAACAGCCAGGACCATTACACAGAGAAATCCTGTCTCAACAAAACAAAACGAAACAACAACAACAACAACAAAAGGTTGCCTTGCAAACCTGATAAAATGAATTCAACCTCCAGAACCCACATTGGAAGGAAAGAACTGGCTCCCAAAAGTTGTTTTCTCACCTCCACACGCATGCATTCACACACACACACACACACACACACACAGAGAGAGAGAGAGAGAGAGAGAGAGAGAGAGAGAGAGAGAGAGAGAGAGAGAAATCTAGAAATCTCGATTCCTGCTGGACTCTGGACTCTGGATCCAGGTCATAGGCTTTGTTCTGGTGTAGTGCTTCTGAAGTGAAGGGTGTTAATGATGAAGAGTAGCTTGATGCTGGGGTTCTGTGTGCACAACTAAATGGGACCTACATCAAGAGTAGGCTACAAAACCCAGCTTGAGGTAGATTTTGCTTGGGCTTCCATGTAGACATGAAAAGTAAAACTTGTTGAGGCACAGAGTTGGATTTGGCAGGTCAGGGAGGAGCAATAACTTCAAGAAAGATGATGGTTCTGCTACTGATGCATCACAAGACACACTTAGAATAGCAAAAAAAAAAAAAATTAAAGTAAAAGACCACTCTGGTTCAGACAAGGTGTCAAAGGTGTCAAAGACTACACCTGAATGTGGGGTGTCCAATGACAGGTTTCTTCTCTTATGTTCTGCCCTCTGTGTGTTGGAACACACACACACACACACACACACACACACACACACACACACACACTGCCGCTCCTGGACAAAGAAGATACCTGTTTGAAGTCCTAGTATCAAATGCTCATATTTAGATTTTATGTGATCCATAAGTCACAATGTTGACTGGACTTGCTGTCAGTTGTCTATGGCTACACCGATGCTGTGCTAATAACAAAACACATCCTAGATATATAATAATAAACAATTATTGCTGATGTGTCTTGGGTCACCCAAGAGGATTCTCTACACCCTTTTTCCCCATAGTCCACAGAACAACACTGATATGGGAGAACATTAGAAATAGGGGTGGGAGTGGCTTGGTGGTTAGGAGCACTCTCTGCCCTTGCAGAGAACCTAAGTACAGTCCCTATTGCGACAGGGGGTGGCTCACAACCATCTATAACTCTAGGAGATCTGATGCCCTCTTCTGGCCTTCATGGACACACAGAAACACACACACAGCAGAGAGAAATTAATTTTTTTAATAAATCTCTTTTTTCAAATTTATTTTATTATTATTATTATTTTATGTTCATTGGTGTGAGGGTCAGATGCCCTGGAACTGGAGCTACAGACAGTTGTAAGCTGCCATGTGGGTGCTGGAAATTGAACTCAGGACCTCTGGAAGAGCAGCCGGTGCTCTTAACCACTGAGCCATCTCTCCAGCCTGAGAGAAATTAAATTTTAAAAACAGAAATAGAGCATAGAAAGAGATTTAGGTAAAGGAGTATGGCTTTCATAAGGAACTTCACCTTGAAAAAAAATGTTTGCCAAAAACAAAAAACAGAATAAAGCTTATTTTTGGCCCATGGACAGTATCTATTTTTTCAAAATGCCCTTAGGGGAGGCAAAAAGGAAAGTCAAGGATAGTGATCCTCATAGTTTTTGTCAACTTGAAAAGCCTAACTAACTGAAAAGGAGGAATCTCAGCTAAGAAGCTGCCTGTGTCCTGGTTAGGTTTGGTTTTGTCAGCTTGACACGAGATAGAGTCAAATGAGAAGAGGATCCTCAGCTGAGAATATGCTTCTATCAGATTGTGTGTGGGCAAGTCTGTGGGGCATTTTCTTAGTTGCTAATTGATAGGGGACGGCTCGGTCCTCTGTGGGTGGTGACACCCCTTGGTAGATGGTCCTGTGTAATATAAGAAAACAAGCTGAACAAGCCATAGTGAGCAAGCCAGTAAACAGTGTTCCTCCATGGCTTCTGCTTCAGGTTCTGCCTCCAGGTTCCCGGTTTGAGTTCCTGTCTTGGTTTCTCTCCGTGGACTGTAATCTGGGATATGCAAGCTAAATAAACCTTTTCCTTCCCGAGTTGCTGTTTGTCATGGCATTTTGTTTCAGCAACAGAAAGCAAACTAAGATAACCTCCATCAGGTTGCCTTGTGGACATGTCTGTGAATCATCTTTCTTAGTTATTAATTAATGCAGAAGGGCCCAGCCCACTGTGGTACCGTCTTTAGGCAAGTGGACCTAAGCTGTTTAAGAAAGATAACTAAGCCAGGCATGGTGGTGCACACCTTTAATTCCAGTACTAGGGAGGCAGAGACAGGTGACTCTCTGTGAGTTGGAGGCTAGAATGGTCTACATATTGAGTTCTAGGACAGCAGAGCTACATAGAGAAACCTTATCTCAGAAAAGAAAAGCAAAGAAAAGAAAAGTAACTAAGCAAGCCAGTAAGCAGAGCTCCTCCACTGGCTTCCCTTGATGAAGAACCAGTTTCCAGTAAGTCAAATAAACCTTCCTTCCCTGAGTTGCTTCTGGTCATGGTGTTTATCACAACAGCACAAAGCGAACTGGGACAGCGACTCCTGGGCTGTGCTCCAGGCACCCAGCTGGTGAGTAAAGTCAGTCCCTTTGGGCCAGTGCAAGACTCATCTACTGATGACCACCCCTGAGTAGTGTCCCTAAATCACCTCACCCCATGCTTGGGCTTTCTCTGCCTCATCCTCTTAGACACATGCCATCTTCTGGAAGTTTATCATGTATTGACCAGTATGAAAACATATTGCCTGGGCTTGCATCCTTTTCTCCATGCACATAGTTTTCAGTTAGTTAACCTTTTTATGTTTTAATTAATGTGTTTACTAATTAACTTTGTATATGTGTGTGTGTGAGTGCCTAATCCACAGCATATATGTGGAGGACAGAGGATGACTTGCTAGAAACTAGGTTCTTGTTTCCATGGGTTTCAACCCTGGTGGTCGGGGTGAATGCAAATGCTCTCACCTGCTGAGCCTTTTCCTGGCTCCTTTAGGTTACAGTTTGGGGATAATAATAGTGCTTACTTCACAGGGTTCTGTGGGGTAAATGGACACGTGTACAAAGATTCTAACATTACTTGCATTTCTTCTTAAAGTGTCCTGTCACTATTAGCATACTGTTTTTGATCAGTGACCTATGAAATTATTATCAGTCTATAACCAACACTCCACCCTCCCAGTAAGGAAAAAAAAAAATCTTGTTACTTCTCCATTGTATCCAGGATTTCTGGTGCAGAGTAAGCTGTGACGTAGAAAGATGAAAAGAAAATGGCCGGTCAGCTGGGAGGGCTGCCGCTGTATCGTTCCTGTGGCGACAATACCTGCTTACCCTTTAGATCCCAGCTTCAGAAACCTTGTCCCACATCCATTGGTCATCTGCTGTAGTGCTGTAGAACATAGGAAACTACAACTTCCATCAGGCTGGGCGTCGCTCTGCCGTGTGTGTGTGTGTGTGTGTGTGTGTGTGTGTGTGTGTATGCCCTTCGTGCTTAGCTAGAGCGCATGCGCAGTGTCCAAGCCTTGTTACTAAACCAGGCACCAGCGTCTGCCCTTAACTAGCTTGATTGGAAGGTTGTGGGCTCTCAGTCCGAGAAAGGGAGAGTAGGAGAATGGGGAAGGTGTTTACTAGGGGAACAATGGCACTGCTCTCAAGTTCAGACAGTTACTGGGCCCAGGTCCTGGTCGCCTGCACTTGTGTGTGGTTTCCATGGCAACGGGCCCATCTCATTATAATGGAGAAATACGAAGGTTGCTGTTGCCATAGTGATCCTCGTGCAGAAGGAGATGAAGGGACAAGAGATGGGGGGAATGGGGGCTGTTAGGATTGTCAGTCAAGGAATTCAATGACCAAAGCGAGCTGGGATGAATGGAGTGTGATGGGGGATTGGCTTGAAACAAGAGGAATTTGACTAATATTAGGGAAGTTGGAATGTTTCGAAGGAGAGAGAATGTTGTGAATATGTCTGTAATAAGGAGACTGGAGAGGACCTGAATATATGGCTTAGTGGTTAAGAGCACTGGCTGCTCTTGCAGAGGACCAGGGTTCAGTTCCCAGCATATACATGATGGTCCACAAACATTTATAACTCCAGTCCCAGGAGTCCTCTGGCCTCTACACGCACCAAACATTTACATGGTGCACAAACATACACACAGGCAATACATCTATACACATGAAATACAAAAATAATAGAATTTTAATAAAGTGATGTGGGGAGGTCACTGGGAAACCAGTATGTGAGAAGATGGGGGATTCTTTGGAGAAATTGGGAGTGCCCTAGGGGAAATTTCCAGCCATATCAATGTGATCTGTAGGGTTCCTTGTAGGTCAGGCATCGACAGCCATGAAGAATACCACAGCTAGCAGGGCAGGACATAACTAGAGGCAGAATTTCAAGTCTCTGTGTGCTACAGAAACAGAGCATTCTAGTCCCTGTGGGAATGGCAGGGCCAACCTGACTGAATGAATGAGGCACTTTCAAAAACAGGCACCCAATGCAGGAAGACAGGCATGAATATTAGTGGGGAAACTGGGGTTTCTTTTGGGGGTTCTTGGTATCATTAATAAAAGCATTTGAAAGTGACCGTTTTACTAGTTTTTGAGGGCATAAAAAATAAAAAACAGGACAGTCAACCTATAACCTTTGGCTATTGCTGGGACAAGGAATTTGGACAAAAGAGAAACCATGCCTTTGAGGTTAGGGTTCAAGAAAGTCATGTTCAGCAACAGAAGTCCGCAAGCATCTGAATGGCAGATGGGGGGGGGTCTTCAGGAAAATACTGAAGATGTCCATACTATCATAGAAAGAGGCAATCTATTACAGGGGAAAGCAAAGTGGTGCATACCCTTAATACCAGCACTCAGGAGACAGGGTCACTGTGAATTCAAGCCCAGCCTGGTACACATCTTGAGTTCCAGGCTAGTCAGAGCTGCATGGTGAGTCCCTGTCTCAAAAGAAAGAAAAACACATAAAATGGAGAACACTCTCAAGAATGGGTCTGGGCTAGTGAGCTGAAAGACAACAAACTCCAAGTAGCCGGGTTACCTAGCAGATGACCCTTTATATGATATTTATTACACTTGCATCGAGCCCCTCCCCCCCACACCATTTGCATACCCAGAATTCTTCCAGGACTCTTGTTTATTTATTTTTTTATTTTATTTATTTATTTGTTTATTTATTTGTTTGTTTGTTTGTTTTTCGAGGCAGGGTTTCTCTGTAGCTTTGGAGCCTGTCCTGGAACTAGCTCTTGTAGACCAGGCTGGCCTCGAACTCACAGAGATCTGCCTGCCTCTGCCTCCCGAATGCTGGCATTAAAGGCGTGCACCACCACGCTTTCCAGTACTGCAAACCAGTCTGCACATACTGTCTTCAATGATGATGCCCATGTTGGAAAGGGCTTCCAGTCTTCATCTACATGTCTGCGCATGTTCTTCTCGTTGTATGAAGTCTAGGCTGGGTGAGCTTTCAGCCTCTGTGGCAACTGGCTGCTTATGGTAATTTTGATGTGACAGCCCCAGATACCTGCATATTAACTAAATGTCCAAGTAAGAAAGACGAAAACCCACAACCAGACACGGGAAAGTGAGAGACCTTGCAACACTCAGCCCCAAAGGGGGTGTCTGTTGAAATTTAAAATAATGTCTCCATCAAATCCCTCTGCTCAGGGGTCAGGAAACCTTGTAAAAAAAAAAAGAGAGAGAGAGAGAGAGAGAGACAGAAAAAAAAAGTATATAAGCGCCAGAGGGGATGAAGGACACCGAGAAAACAAGACCTTCTATACAGCTCTGCGGGGAAAGGCTCTCCAATGGCAGTATTGCAGTTCTGAAAGGGAGAGTTTCACCAAGTGTTACAAGTGTGAAGGGAAAGGTATCCTGACAGTCGGAACCCAAGGAAGACCACAAAGTAACACCACAGAACAAACCTCTCACCAGAGATGTGCTAGGAGAGACACAAGAGGGTGTTCTCAGGAGAGAAGCAGCAGGGAACTGAGCAGGAGACAGGCTTATAAGGTTTCTTGGGGGAGGAGTTTTCCAGGATGGGAACTGATGGGATTTGAAGCCAAGCCCAGGTATTGGGGGGACTTCGAATTGATGGGTTTCGAATAGGTTTTTAAACCTGGAAGTGGGCTCTAAGTCAGCGTGATCAAGGCTCATATGAACTCATACAGATTGATGCAGCATGCATGGGGCCTGCTCGGTTCTGCACCAGTCTTACACATAGATGTTACGGCTTCCAGGTTAGTGTTTTTATGGGATTCCTGGGTGTGGACAAGTGGGTTTCTGTTTCGTGTGCCTTCTCTTGGATTCTTTTCCTTCTGTTTGTTTGTTTTGTCCAATTCTAATGTGTTCATTTTGTTTTAACTCATTTTATTTTATTATTATTAGATGAAAACAACACAGTGAAGTAGTTAAATGCACACAAACCAGATCCCAGTTCCAAATGTTATTTATCCTGTGACCTTGGGCAATTAACTGACTCTTCCTGCCTATAATTAGTTTTAATTTACAACATGACAATCTAGAGTCTAAGCAGTTGTCTAGATCAGGATGGACTGTAGGCATATTTATGGGGTAGTTTCTTTATTGTTAACTGGTGTGAGAAAGCATGGCCCCACTATGGGCGACACCATTCCCTAGGAAGGGGATCTGGGACTATCTAAGTATAGTGAGAGGGATAAACCAGGAGTCAGCATGTGTGCATTCATTTCTCTCTGCTCTCCACTGTGGAGGTGATGTGACTAACTGCTTCAATAGTATTTTGCTTACAATTTTACTGCTGTGGTAAGACAGTGTGACCAACTTTTAGTTCATGTTTATTTGGGGTTTACTACTCCAAAGGGTTTGAGACCATGGCCATCATGATAGAGAACATGGCAGCAGATAGGAAGGTATGGCACTAGATTTGTGCCTGAGATCTTGATCAACAACCATGACACAGAAGGAGACTTCTAACTTGGAATGGTGTGGACTTTTGAAACCTAAAAGCACACGCATGTAGAGGCCCATGGTTGATGCCAGGAATCATCTTTCATCGCTCTTCTACCTTATCCATTGAGAAAAGGTCTTACAGTCAGGCCCAAAACTCACTGATATGGCTAGCCTCACTAGTTAGATTCCTCTGGGGATCCCCTGTCTCTACCTTCTGAGTCTCAAAAATAGATTGGCTGCTATGCCCACTCAGCATGTACATGGGCTCTAGGGATCTGAACATGGGGCCTCATAATAGCATGGCAAATGCTTTACCCACAGAACTATCTCCTCAACCAAGATGCTCACAAATATGGTATTCAATCATCTTGTTCTCATTTTTGCCATTTTGTTCAATTATTTGCTTGCTGCCATTAAGATAGTGCCAGAACATTTCCAGCATGTTTAACAAGATGCTAAGTAAAAATTGCTCAGGGAAGAATAACTTCACAGAAGATCATCCACACATGAAATGGTCAACTTTCTACTCGCTGTATTTTTCTTAGGATGAAAGTCAGCTTTATTTCACATCACAATAGGATGGAGAACTTCAAATGTAATGTGATGGGGAGGACTGAGATGCCACCCTGCCCCAAACTGGTGTCACTGGGCATTCAAGGTGCTTGAAAGTTAGAGCCCATAATCCTTGGCAAACCTCATGAAAACAAAGAGAAAAATCGAAACAATGGCACCAAGCAGGGTGAGCCAAAGCAGGCTGGCAGGTCACTTAGAATAAGCAATGTGATTTCCAGCCATAAAATGACCCCAGGTTTCATTGCCCTTAAAATTTAGGACCATTATCTAATAGACACTCTGTAATTTAAGAGTTCACATGTGCATATGAAGTTAACTACAATACTATTACATATCAAATTAGTTCATTATAAAAGCAAACACAAGTTCATATGAAAAGTGTTTGTTTATTAATGTATATATGTTCCTATTAAGTCTTCAAAGTCTCATATTAAAAACATATCAACTCTTAAAAAAAATAAGGCGGCTACATGCCTATAATCCCAGTACTTAGGAGGTGGAAGCAGGAGGAGCAGGATTCCAAGATCATCTCCAGTGCTTAACAAGTTTGAGGCCAGTGTGGCCTATATAAGGCCCTAACTTTAAATGCAGTATCTGTTTGTTGCTACCATTTGAATATTAAGAACACCACGGTTATTTTGCTCAGATGTGGTAGAGAATCCTCTAATGTAGAAGGGAGTTTGGGGTATCAAATTAGCCATAGATCCTCTTGTAAAAAAGGAACATTCCAAGTTTGAAAAGGAAGAAATGAATTTGGAAATAATTTTCCTATTGTTCATCAAAACATAAGAGCAGACAATTGGGTAGCCTGAAGATAAAGCTCCACTAATCAGATCCAATACTGGACTGTTCTTAGGTCTGTAGAATGAATAGAAGGTAACAAAGGTGTTTGAGAAATAGAAAAACACGAAGAAGCTCACAAGCAGAAGGATGCTGTGTGTGGCTTTCTTTTCAGAAGAGGCCTGGGAAGAGTCACTGGAACTGTGGACATGCCGCGTTCTCATATTGTGTCTGAACAGGAGGGTCACCATGTAGAGGCTGGTCCATATCATGAGAAATACAAACAGGATGTCTCTAATAGTTAATGCAGTTACAAGTGACATGGTGGTGTGGTGGCGAACCTGGTTACTTCGGCAATATGTCTGGGAATATCTGGAACCCACAGCAGTGAAGTTGATTTGGCCCTTTATGTTTTCAACCATTGGAATATAGAGACACGTATTGATGATCCAGATGAAGAGGAGTGATGGCAAAATGCAGGACTCAAGCTTGGATTTAAGCCATGCCCACTTGGAATGAGTAGGACTGACAGTGATGGCTTGAAATGCACTCAGTAGAGAAGTAGTACAGATAGAGAGGCCCCTGGTAACACTGTATGCATACAGAACTGCCTTACATCCCACATCATGGAAAAGGAGCTTGACTGCAAAGGATGCCATGACATCTGGTATCAGCCTGAACACAATGCTCAAAACGTTGACAAGCGTCAGATGTGTGAAGATCATATCTATGGGCTTCTTCAGATGGGGCTGAATTAAGAAGGCGTACATGTATAGTATGAAGAGCAGCGAGTTTCCCATGAATCCAATGAAAACTTCTGACAGGAGAAAGAATCCAGAAATTAGGTCTCTTGGAAACATTATCTTGAGGAAGTCTTTGATGCTCTGATTGGATAAGACAGGCCAACCAAATATAGATGCATGATGTTGTGAGATTAAAATTAATGGATGAGGTGGATGACTACAGTGATTGATAGATGAGCTTAAGGAGAAGGTAGTGAGATGCACACTCTGCAGCCAGGATCAGAGGTGAGCCTTCCAGGAACTTGATCCCATGATTTCTGCCTGAGAGTAGAAAAGTCGAGGTTAAAGAGCTCATGTGGAAACGCATTCATATTAGTATAGGAACCTGCACATATCTGACTCAGATGAAAGACATATTTATATTGTACAGAAATAAATCTGAACATCAAGAAAACAAACTTTTTAAAAGGATATAATTAAATGGAGAGGCCTCAAAAGATGAAAGGCAAATGACTGAGAAACACTTTTATAAAATGTCCAGAATCGTTAGTCATCAGGGAAATGGAAATTAAAATGTAGATTTCAACTTATCCCAGTTAGAGTGACCAAGATGAATAAAACGAATGACAGCACATGCTGGGGAGAATGCAGAAAGAGGGGGAAATTTCTCCAGAGTGCTAACCGCTACAGGCACTATGGAAATCAGTGGGCAGTTCTCAAAGAGCTGAAAGTTGATCTACCACAAGACTCAGCTATGCCACCCTTGAGCATATGGCCAAAGGACTCTACATATTATGACGGAGATGTAGTACATTGCTCATCTGTGTTTATTGTAGTACATTGCTCAAACTGCTACGTTTGAAATAGCCAGAAATTGGAAACAGCCTAGAGTTCTATCAACGATAAATGGATAATGAGAATGTGATAGCTCTCTCTCTCTCTCTGTGTGTGTGTAACGTTTAGCTTTTCAGAGAAAAATGGAATTATGAAATTTGCAGGAGAATGGATTGAGGTAGAAACAATCATCCTGAGTGAAGTAACCCTGTCCCAGAAAGATAAAGGCTGCAGTTTCTCTCCAGGTATATTCTTGCTTTGTACTGTCTCTTTAAACAATGCATTCTTAATTATTTGACATTTCTATAGAACATTATAGCTCAAGATAAGAGTGCAGGTATTAGTTGTTCTAACCTTGGTTTAGACTCTATCAAGACAAGGATCATTTCAACAACTACCTATCAGAGCTATCCAGGTACAGACTTTTAGCCTTGTTACCTCCGACTTTACTTTCTGAGACAAACATCAAAGATTGGGACAAATGTGGTTCACACAACTTGTAAAGGCTCCTGAAATAGAGAGGGGAGAGCTAAAACTATACCTGAGTATTTAACCATACAAAACACAAATCTTACCCAAAAATGTTCTGCCCCAACCCAGTGTTCATGCCGTGATAGAGACACCTAATCTTACCAAGAACTGTAGTGTCTTGCCAAGTGGTTTGTGTGAATATTTTGTATGCCTCTATTGAAAGATAATGTTTGCATTCTCATGCATAGTTACAATGATACTGACACAAGTTGGGGAGCCATAAACATGAAAACTTCAATCAATGCTGGGCAGTGGTGTTGTATGCCGCCTTTAATCCCAGCCCTCATGAGGCAGAGGCAGGTGGACCTCTGTGACTTCAAGGCCAGCCTGGTCTACAGAGCAAGTTCTAGGACAGGCTCCAAAGCTACAGAGAAATCCTGTATTGAAAAAAAAAACAAATAAAAGGGAAGAGGGGAGAAAACTTCAACCAAACTATAGATCCTGAAGTGTCCGGAGATGTGAAAACAATGACATATGGTCACTGAGTGACTGAGCATCAAACACACCTCTTTTTCTCTAATTCTTCTTTTATTATTCTTCTCTTATATTTTACATCCTGATCATAACCTTCCTCTTCTCCCAATCCCTACTACCTCTCCTCAAGATCCATTCCTTCTCCATTTCCCTTCAGAAAAAGATAGGCCTCCCGGGGATATCAACCAAACATGGCATATCAAGTTAAAATAAGACTAGGCACCTAGCCTCATTTTAAGGCTGAAGGAAGCAACCCAGTAGGAGGAAAAGGATCCAAAAAGCACGCAAAAGAGTTAGAGACAGTTGCCACTGCCACTGGTAAATGTCCCACAAGAAGGCCAAGCTACACAATCTTATACATATGTATAGAGAGCCTGGGTTAGACCCCTACAACTCCCTGGCCATTGGTAGTCTCTGTGGGCCCCTATGAGCCCAAGTTTGTTGATTCTGTGAATTTTATTGTGGTGTCCTTGACCCCTCTGGCTTCTGCAATCCTTCCCCTCTTCCACAGGACCCCCCAAGCTCTGTCTAATGACTGTCTGTGGGTGTCTGCTGTTCCCATCAGTTGCTGGATGAAGCCTCTCTGATGATTATGCTAGGCTCTGGTCTACTAGTACAGCAGAGTATCATTTCACTGACTTTTTTTCCTGGCCTCTGGTTGCTGACCCTCCAGGCAGTGTCAGGTGTTGGCTCCCTCTTGTGACATGGGTCTCAAGCTGGACCAGTCATCAGTTGTCAACTTGCTCAAGTTCTGCGCCAGCTTTACCCCAGCACATCTTTCAGGCAGGGAAAAGTGTAGGTCAAAGGTTTTGTGGGTAGGTGCCCCAATCCCTCCATTGAAAGCCTTGCCCGCTTACAGAGATGGCTGGTTCAGGCTCTGTATATCCCAATACTAGGAGTCTTTGCTAGAGTCACCCTAGTAGATTCCTGGAAGTTTCCATTGCAAAAGACTTGTATCTTGCTGGTGAAATGCACCCCCGCCCCTTCTGCAATGCCAGTTGTCTGACTCAGCATTTTCTCCCTCCAGTCCCCACCTCGACCTGACCCTTCCTGTTCCCATCCCCGAATACTCTGATTTTCTTCAAATCTTACAGATCTTTTTTTTTTTATAGTTTTTTCGAGACAGGGTTTCTCTGTAGCTTTGGAGCCTGTCCTGGAACTAGCTCTTGTAGACCAGACTGGGCTTGAACTCACAGAGATACGCCTGCCTCTGCCTCCCGAGTGCTGGGATTAAAGGTGTACGCCACCAGCGCCCGACTCTTAGAGATCTTTTATCTTCTACTAACACACCTCTTTGCACACAGGAAGCAGTGCTGCAGAACTATGTTCTGGCCGTGGGCCAAAAAGCAGCCCAGTGACTCTTATCCAGTCCAGCTGAACTGTGTGCTGGAGCTAGTCAGGGCCAGTCAGCATTCCAACGGAATCTGAATCACCCAGGCTCAGTTACATGCTCATCAATGGAGAGAGAAATCTATACCCTCAAGGGGATCCTTATTCCATGGCTGGCTTCTCAGATCAAGATCCTAGATAGAGGCCATGTGATGTACTCAGGGACCAGGATGGACACAAATACATTTAAGCCCCTGTCCACAAGACAGACACTGGAAATTTCTTGTATAGACTCTGTAGCATCTGTGAGATGCAGGCCATGGTCATGATTTGGAGGGAACTAAATCCACACACATTACTTTCATTAAAATATCTTAGAAAGGTGGAGATGGCCTTGGTCTCTCCTTTACACAGAACTGAAATACATAATTAATGTTCAGATAAAAAGGCGGGAGACTGGAGAAGCTGCAGGGATGTGTCTAGGGGCTGAGTACATCATGGGTGGAAGTGCCAAACCAGCACAGACCATGGAGACAAAGCAGAAATGAAATCTGAGGGCCTGAGGCTGAGTCTCTGGAAATCCCAAGCAGACAGACTGAGAAGGACCCTTCCCTACCAACTCACTGCCTTGGGATGCAGGCTAAAAGGGACATGAGACCTTCACTCTTGAAGTGGGTGTGGTCCTGCTTAAAGGCCTTAAAGGCTTGTCTGGGAGAAAGAGACCACCTGGAGACCAGCCCTTCTCCTGCTACTGTCTCTGAAGCACAACTGCTCTACTGCAGGTTAAGCTGGGCTGACAATCACAGTAACTGCTGCTGTTACCGTCCCTCCCCACCCCACACACTATAGGGGGGAAACGTAAATTCAGCGTGGACTAACTCATGCAAAGTAAAAGAAGCAAAAGGAGTGGGAATAAAAGAGAAATAAAGCCTAAAGGAGAAAAAACATCCACCCTAACAATGTGCAAAACTGAACACACACAAAGGCATCTACCATCATCACGCCTTCAAATAAAGGAGCTCACCACCAGAATCAAGGGGGAAAAGGGTTGAAATATCTGAATACCATTCCAGGTCCTACTTTACAGAGGATCCATGATTGCATGTAGGACTCAAACTCATGGTTTAAGCATGAAGTAAGCAGATCAACTCAGGGCCCAGATAAGAAAATTAGCAAAGTGAATGAAAAGGCCAGCAACTGGAGAGGGTAATTAAAGACTCAAAGGAAAAAAAAATAGCAAAGTAACTAAGACTCTGAGAGCAAACAGAAGTGCTGCCAATCAATCAAATCACAGCTAAAAGCTCCAGCAGCAGAGGAAGACTAACAAAAAAAGGAATTTTCAGACTGGAGGACGACATCAAGGACTATACCAACCACAGTTCCCCATGTGGCTGGCATGTAAAATAAATTTAAAAATTTTAAATTTAAAAAAAGAATACAATACATTGAGGTGTATGCAGAGAAAGGAATGAGTAGGGCTGGAGAGATGGCATGGATCACTCTGAGAAGGGGAAATAGAGGAGATCTGCTGGATAAACTGGGGGTGGGAAGGAGGATGGGGGAGGAGATGGAGGATGGAAAGGAACAGGATCAGGGATGGTCAAGTTGAGAGAGGGGCCATTATGATGTTAGAGAGAAACCTGGTGCCAAGAAACTCCCATGAATCCACAAGGACGACCCCAGCAAAGACTCCTAGCAACGGTGGAGAGGGAGCCTAACTGGTATTCCCTTGTAATTAAATTGGTGACTACCCAAACTGTCATCACAGAACCTCCATTCAGTAACTGATGCAGATCCAGAAGCAGATGCAGAGATTGACAGCCAAGCACTGGGCTGAGGACCAGGAGTTCTGTCAAAGCGAGGGAGAAGGGATTATATGAAGTGGGGGGGGGGGGGGTCAAGATCATGAGGGAAAACCCACACAGATAGCTAACCTGAGCTTGTGGGGGCTCGTGGACTCTAGACCAACAGCTAGGGAGCTTGCATGAACCTACCTAGGCCCTCTGCATGTGGGTGACAGTTGTGTAGCTTGGTGTGTTTGTAGGGCCCCTAGCAGTGGGACCAGGATCTGTCCCTAGCACATGAGCTGACTTTTTGGAACCGATTCCCTATGGTGGGATGCCTTGCTCAGGCTTGATGCAGGGGAAGGAGCTTGGTCCTGCCTCAGTTTGATGTGTCACGCTTTGTTGATTCCCATGGGAGGCCTTACCCTTTCTGAGGAGTGGATTGGAGGGGTGGGGTAGGAAAGAATGTGGGAGGAGGGTAGGAAAACTGTGGCTTGTATGTAAAATAAATTTTTAAAAGTTTAATTTAAAAAAAGAGCACTGGCTGCTCTTCCAGGGAAACCTAGATTCAACTCCCAAGACCCACATGGCAGCTCACAGCTGTCTAGAGCTCTAGTTCCAGGGGATCCGACACCCTCATATACACATACATGCAGACAAAACACCAATGCACATGAAATTAAATTAAATTTTTAAAAAAGGAATGAATGTGTCCAGCCAAATCTGTGGCATACACTCAACCAACCCACAGTGGGGTAGAGCATGGTGAGATAATCTTCAGGCACTGACGAATTAAACAACACAACTAGAGCCGGTGTTTCCCAAACTTATAAAGAAATAATCATCCACACACACACACACACACACACACACACACACACACACACGCAAAATAAATACACCAGAGAGGAGCCAAACAAAGACATATCATAGGCAAGATAGCAAAAATGTGAACCCCAGAACCTGTCTTAGATGTTATAAGGGGAGATTGTCAACCCATCTACCAAGGCTCTCAAATCAGCAACCCCAATAGCCTGGAAAGCTTGAAATGATAGATTCCCAGCCCTGAAAGTCACTGGCTTTTCAAACACAGTTGCTGTGCCGAGCAGAGTTCTCTTCCATTTGCTGGAGGGGTAAGTGCATGTCAAGACAAGCACAGACCAAGGCAGTCCTCGAAGCTAAGCTGGCAGTGCAGAACTTACTTGTAACATTTCTGACAGCAGTGGGAAGAATGCATGTTTTGAGAGGGGCGACTGGAGAAAGGAGAGCTTAAAAGCAGTCAGTACCTTGTAAAGAATATGCCCCTCTGAGACTTCACACTGCCCCAGATGAAGGAAACAGCGTCAGGATTAGATGTAGATGGCAGCTGGGAAATGCAAATACTTGCTAAAAGATGAGATCCTAGGGCGGGAAAGATGGCTCAGCACTTAAGAGCACTTGCTGCTCTTCCAGAGGACCCAGGTTTGATTCCCAGCGCCCACATGGGATCTCACCCCTGTCTGTAACTCCCCATCCAGAATTGACACCCACACACAAACATACATGCAGGCAAACACCAATGTACATAAAATAAAATTAATTATATATAATTATATATAAATTATTTTATTTATGTATAAATACATTATAAATACAAATTTATATTATATATGAATTTTTATTTTATATATATATCAAATATATATATATATAATGTGTGTGTGTGTATATATATTTGATGAGAAGCCAGGTGGTGGTGGTGGCACCTGCCTTTAATCCCAGTACTGGAGAGGCAGAGGTAGGAGGATCTATGTGAGTTCAAGACTGGCCTGGACTACAAAGCAAGTTCCAGGACAGCTAGAACTGATACACAGACAAACCCTGCCTCAAAATAAACAAACAAATAGATAGACAAATAAATAAATAAAAGATGAGATTGTGGGATCCTATGCCAGTACATACAGCTGGAAGTTTTAGGAACATGGAAAAGGTCTGGGGTGTAACTTCCCAAAAAAGACACAAGAATAGTAAGGAATCCTCACTGAATCCTTGGCTGGAACACATGCTAAGATGGAGAAAGGAAAGAAGATGGTAAAAGTGTGTATGAGGATAAAGAGATGGAGAGAAAATAAGAATGAGGAAACATTACAGTTGACAGGAACCATGAGACAAAATACCTGATAAGATCCCAAGCTGGGAAAGGGACATACCTCCCTCTCATTCCAGGCCCCAGTGTCTGGGACTCCTCACTGGAGGCGACTGCAGCCCAGGCAGGTGTGTTAAGAAGGCTTCCTAAGCGCACTCACAATTAAATTTCACACAGAATGGCAGCATGTTTCCTCCCCGTGGGCATGGACCCCGTGGTACCTGATGCATCGATGGCCTTGATTTAGCGCATCACTTTGGGGCACCCAGAGGAACGCTGTGACAGGTTCCACCTCTACAATGAGTCTCCTGGTGATGGGGCACCCAGAGGAACGCTGTGACAGGTTCCACCTCTACAGTGAGTCTCCTGGTGATGGGGCACCCAGAGGAACGCTGTGACAGGTCCCACCTCTACAATGAGTTTCCTGGTGAACTGGTTAAGCTAACTTGGCCAGCTGTCTTGGATGACACACATTTTCCCAAGTTGAGCTACACCAGAGAGTCAACTTTGGGATCTGAAAAGTCATTAAAAGTTAGTTCTCCTGCAGTGGCAGAGGTCACCACAGTCACTCAAACAGGCTGCGCACTGAGCAGGACCCCAGAGAACGTGCTCCCTGCTCCACAGGAGGCCACTGTGCCTCCTGCTCCCACCGTGTGCTTTGAACTTCTTCATGCTCCACAGAGGGCATGATGCAAGACTATGAAGTTTAGTTTTTCCCCTCGTACAGGGATCAGTCATGGCTGTAACACACTTCTTTTTCCCATAGGCTCCTTATTTTGAAATTCCTTACTATGATAATAAATAAAGATTTCTTTACTTACTGTGTTAAATATTCCTGATCAACTCATGCTGTACATCTCAAAAGAACATGAAATTATGCATATCCCACATGGCAGATAACCTGGATTCCTCAAATGTGTACTTATAAAGTCAGTGTAGCCCTTCCTTATTTCCTGGGACAACTATTGAGAACATTTCATATAGCCTTGACTTTTAGGTTTAATGCCTGAAAAGCAAAATTAAAATCAAAAATCAACCATGCATGGTGGCACACTAGGGAGGCAGAGACAAATTGCTCTTCATGAGTTCTAGGCCAGCCTGGTTACCCTAGTGAGTTTCTGGACAACCAGGGCTAAATAGAGAGACCTTGTCATAAACCAACCAACAAACAAAGTACATAACTGAGAATTTAGGGACTTTATTTTAAGTGAATGTAATCTAAGTCCTGTCATCAAAATGTATGTTTGTAATTGTATGTACATGCATTGTTTGTAGATAATTCATTTCCCCCTGCTGCATTGTGTTCCATTTCATGAATGTACCACAATTTTCCTTCTATTTTTCAGTTAAAAGATGAGATCATGGGATCTTATGCCAGTAAACCTGGGGAATTCAGTTGATTTAAGATCCCACAGCTTAGCAACCAGATAAATCCAAATGAATCAATAACTCTAATGATTCTTTGAGAAGTTTCCTGCAGCATGGTTTGATCATATTCACCCTCGCCAGCACCTCCAGTTCCGCCCCTGCCTCACTATCTCACCCACTGTCATGTTTCTCTTTGCTTCTCTCTCAACCCACTGAGTCTAAATGTTCTTGTGTGTGGTTCTTATCCCATAGTGTGGTTGATATGCAGAAGCCACACATCAGTGAGAACTGATCTAGTCTTCCCAGGCAGTCATCAAATGTGTAGGTGCATACTCTCTGCTTCCATGCTGGGATTTTTGTCTGGTTGGAGCTTGGCCTAGTCTTGTAATGCTGTGAATTCATATGTGCCTGAGCTCTGTTGTGTCCAAAGACCAGTTTCCTTGAAATCACCCATCATCTCTGGTTCCTACAGTCCTGTTCCCACTTCTGCAAAGATCCTTGAGACTCGAAGGGAAGAGTGCAATGTATACTGTCCATTTAGGGATGAGCTCTCTGAAGTCTCTTATCCTCTACATGTTGATTATTTGTGGGTTTCTGTGTTCATTGACATCTACTAAAAAAAGCTTCCTTGGTGAGGACAGAGGTACAGTAATTTATAGGTAAAACAGTAAGTCATTGGAAGTCATCCAATTCTTTGCCCATTTAATAGAATAATAGTAAACAGGTTTTCCTTAGAGCTTATACACTATCTAGCCACAGGTTCTCAGTCTGGTTAATAGTGCCAGGTATGGGTTCCATCTCTGAACTGGGCCTGAAATTTAGTCAGGAAATGGTTACTTACCCTGTGATAATCATACCACTGTTGTGTCAGTGAGCATCTCTTGTCAGGCAGAATGTTATTGTTTTTCACTGGTTTCCCATCTGTGTGAGACTGATAATTACTTTTCACCACTAGTAGCATGCACAGCACCATCTAGCACTATGAAGGCTAGCGAATAGGAATGAAGCTTCAAGGTCAGTACTCACTTGATTTATTTATGTTCTGTGACTAAAGTACGTGTTGTTATCTTGGCTATTTTCCCATTGCTGTGATAAGATACCATGACCCAGGGAACTTGTAAGAAATTTGGAACTTACAGATTCAAAGTGTTAGAATCCATGACTATCATCACCATGGTCTTCTCACACTACTTTGCATCGTGGGATCTCTGTCCTTTCTGGCAACAGGACATGATGATAAAACTATGCCTAATTACTTACTGCTACACCTATAGGTCAGTCTTCACTCGGCCCTCGCCAGAGAAGGTTCTCCTTGGTGTAGATGACAATTGACATAGAGACCCACAATTGGTCAATGAGCAGAGACTAAAAGACTTTGAGGTGCTTGATTTTGTGGGCTATCCACCAGAGACTACTCAGACACAGGTTTAAGCCAATAGAATGTCTTTATTAGCTGGCTGGTGACTATACTGTTGGTTTGGCATCCCAGCTAGTCACAAGACTTTCTCAGGCTGAGCATTTAAGAACAAAAAAAGCATACCAAGAACAGTTAGCCAGAAAGAGGAACTACAGAAGTCAAAAAGCAAGGTTAGTACATTTAGAGACTTCTTCGGAACTATGGACTTGGATGCATTAGGTCTTAGTTCTCATTTTGGCTGATGGTGCTGTCTATGTGCTGAATTTTACAGCCAGAAGGGTACTCCCGTCATGGAGTCAGTTGTGCTAAGGTCTGTTTAACAGTGGACCTGTTAAACTCAGCCCTAAATGAGATGTCTTTATCACATCCTTCCCCGAAGGGATATATGAGGAAAAGGAGTTGGAAAGACGTAGGAGTCAAAGGTGGTAAATGCCTTCAAGGAGACAGTGTTTTCCAGTCACATGCACATATGAACTCTCCGCGATTATGACAGTATGCACAAGACCCACATGTGCTTAAGCCAGAGAAAATCCCAGCATAAAGGAGGGGAAGTAGGCAGGAAGTTCCATTCCTAGCTGAGGAGCTGCTGGCATTTGATTTGCTGCTGGGAGAGGAAAAAATCAGTTTTCTTTGATGGAATGACATCTGGTATATCCACTACACTCAAGAGTAGGCCCCATGCCAAGGCCAACAAAAACTCCACTTGATCAACTTTTTTTTTTGTGTGTGTGTGTGTAAGGGTTTCTCTGTGTAACTCTGACTATCCCAGAACTTGCTATGTAGATGAGGCTGGCC
Source organism: Microtus obscurus (assembly GCA_963919715.1). NCBI lineage: Eukaryota > Metazoa > Chordata > Mammalia > Rodentia > Cricetidae > Microtus > Microtus obscurus. The sequence goes on from CAWTZC010002457.1 coordinate 107,709, forward strand.
TCAAATTCACAGAGATACACCAGCCTCTAGCTCCTGAGTGCAGGGATTAAAGGTATAAACCACCACAGTTGGTTTTGAATCAGCTTTTTAATGAGGTGGAGAGAAAGAGAAGAGGGGGAGAGTTCACTATGTTGTGTTGCTGGGGACGTGGAGCAACGTGGAGGAAGTAGAGAAGGGGGATGAATACGATCAAAGCAAACTGTATGAAATTCTCAAAGAAAAAATAAAACATTACTTTTTGTCAGAAGCATGTATCACGAGCTATTGCAGGCTTACCCTGAATTGCAGCTGACTCTGAAAGCTGTTGCTGTCTTCTGTAATTTCATTTGTGCAATAACAGCGATGAATCTCCCTATGACCATGCATTCTCATGCAATGTGTACATGTAGTCTTCTGATTGCATCTCAATCTTATTGGCACACATATCCATGAATGGTCAAATAGATGACTGTTCACTTGGCTATATAGTTTTGACATACAGAATATATACTAGGACATGCTTCATAACTAGATCTATCGTCCCATGAGGACTACACACACCCAAAGTCGGCCTTGCCAGCTGCACACTATTAGTTCATTTTCACCACAGAACAAGTTCAACTAGACTAAAGGCTTTTTGTAAAAAAGAAACATTTTCACTTACACAAGGCCAGAGTCACAGATGTCCAACCAAGGTTACTAAGAAAAAAGCATGCCAATTCTTCACTTGCCAGTCTACTGACAATGGATCTGTGTCTCAAACTCATCACTGAGCACCGTGCACCCCCACCCACCCCCAAGTCTGGTCAAGGATTTGCTCCTATGGTTTGGACCTTTGTGTTGCCATGGTGAGTGGCTCAGCTCCTTATGGCTTCAGTGTTCCTGTAGGAGAAGTTTTTAGAATAGAAGAAGCTAGAAGAAGCATGGAGGAGTTAGAGTGAGGATGGGATTATTAGAGTAGGAACAGCAATAGAGAGAGCTTGAAATGAAGAGCATGAGCCTGTTTGTGTGAAGTTACTATAGAAATCCTCTCCACCCCTTCATTCCTGAGAAGCACTTCACCTTAGGAACCCTGGGTAGGGGCTGGAGCCAGTCTCACAGCCCCCACAATATTTAAATATTATCCCAAAATTGCAAAATCATGTTTTTCAAGGTGTATCTTACATTCCTTAAGAACTTGTAAAATACTGACCTGGAGAGATGGCTCAGTGATTATAAGCAGGAGGGTCTTTGAGGGGGTTGGATTCCCAGCATGCATGGGGCAGCTCACATTCATCTGTAACTCCAGTCAGGGGGTCTGATGCCCTCTCCTGCTTGCTGCGGGAATTGCATGCACATGTTGCACAGACATATATGCAGGAAAAACACCCATAGACATAAAATAAAAATGATGGGAAAATTTGAAAGAAATTGTAATATGATTCTTTCCACTTAGAATAAAAATTGCTAAATTCTGAATTGTGTGCTCCAAAGCCATTAAACCTGAAAGTCAAGGCTATATGAAATGTTCTCAATAGTTGTCCCAGGAAATAAGGAAGGGCTACAATGAGGGTGCACATTTGAGGAATTCAGAGTTATTTGCCATGTGGGATATGCATAATTTTATGTTCTTTTGAGATTTACAGCATGAGTTGATCAGGAATATTTAACACAATAAGTAAAGAAATCTTATTTATTACCATAGCAAGGAATTTCAAAATAAGAGCCTATGGGAAAAAGAAGTGTGTTACAGCCATGACTGATCCCTGTACGAGGGGCAAAACTAAACTTCATAGTCTGGCATCATGCCCTCTGTGGAGCATGAAGAAGTTCAAAGCACACTGTGGGAGCAGGAGGCACAGCGGCCTCCTGTGGAGCAGGGAGCACATTCCCTGGGGTCCTTCTCAGTGCTCAGCCTGTTTGAGTGACTGTGGTGACCTCTGCCACTGCAGGAGAACTAACTTTTAACTTTTTTTTTTTTTTTTTTTTTTTGACTTTTCAGATCCCAAAGTAGACTCTCTGGTGTAGTTCAACTTGGGAAAATGTGTGTCCTCCAAGACAGCTGGCCAGGTTAGCTTAACAAGTTCACCAGGAGACTCATTGTAGAGGTGGGACCTGTCACAGCGTTCCTCTGGGTGCCCCAACACCAGGAGACTCACTGTAGAGGTCGGAACTGTCACAGCGTTCCTCTGGGTAGCCCCATTCACTGGAGACTCTTTGTAGAGGTGGGACCTGTCACAGCGTTCCTCTGGGTGCCCCAAAGAGATGCGCTAAATCAAGGCCATCGATGCATCAGGTACCACGGGGGTCCATGCCCACGGGGAGGAAACATGCTGCCATTCTGTGTGAAATTTAATTGTGAGTGCGCTTAGGAAGCCTTCTTAACACACCTGCCTGGGCTGCAGTCGCCTCCAGTGAGGAGTCCCAGATACTGGGGCCTGGAATGAGAGGGAGGTATGTCCCTTTCCCAGCTTGGGATCTTATCAGGTATTTTGTCTCATGGTTCCTGTCAACTGTAATGTTTCCTCATTCTTATTTTCTCTCCATCTCTTTATCCTCATACACACTTTTACCATCTTCTTTCCTTTCTCCATCTTAGCATGTGTTCCAGCCAAGGATTCAGTGAGGATTCCTTACTATTCTTGTGTCTTTTTTGGGAAGTTACACCCCAGACTTTTTCCATGCTCCTAAAACTCCCAGCTGTATGTACTGGCATAGGATCCCACAATCTCATCTTTTATTTATTTATTTGTCTATCTATTTGTTTGTTTATTTTGAGGCAGGGTTTGTCTATGTATCAGTTCTAGCTGTCCGGGAACTTGCTTTGTAGTCCAGGCCACCAGTCTTGAACTCACAGAGATCCTCCTACCTCTGCCTCTCCAGTACTGGGATTAAAGGCAGGTGCCACCACCACCACCTGGCTTCTCATCATATACATATAATAAATTTGTATTTATAAATGTACTTTTACATAAATAAAATAATTTATATATAATTATATATAATTTATTTATTTTATGTACATTGGTGTTTTCCTGTATGTATGTTTGTGTGTGGGTGTCAATTCTGGATGGGGAGTTACAGACAGGGGTGAGATCCCATGTGGGCACTGGGAATCAAACCTGGGTCCTCTGGAAGAGCAGCAAGTGCTCTTAAGTGCTGAGCCATCTTTCCCGCCCTAGGATCTCATCTTTTAGCAAGTATTTGCATTTCCCAGCTGCCATCTACATCTAATCCTGACGCTGTTTCCTTCATCTGGGGCAGTGTGAAGTCTCAGAGGGGCATATTCTTTACAAGGTACTGACTGCTTTCAAGCTCTCCTTTCTCCAGTCGCCCCTCTCAGTGCATTCTTCCCACTGCTGTCAGGAATGTTACAAGTAAGTTCTGCACTGCCAGCTTAGCTTCGAGGACTGCCTTGGTCTGTGCTTGTCTTGACATGCACTTACCCCTCCAGCAAATGGAAGAGAACTCTGCTGGACACAGCAACTGTGTTTGAAAGACCAGTTACTTTCAGGGCTGGGAATCTATTGTTTTGTGCTTTCCTGACTATTGGGGTTGCTGATTTGAGAGCTGATGTTATTCTCGCGTGGCTATTGTGGTAGGTGGGTTGACAATCTCCCCTTATAACATCTAAGACAGGTTCTGGGGTTCACATTTTTGATACCTTGTCTATGATGTGTCTGTGTAGTTCCTCTATGGTGTGTCTATTTCAGGTGTGTTTGGATGCTCATTTCTTCTATAAGTTCGGAAACCCCCAGCTCTAGCTTTGTTGGTTAACTCCTCAGTGCCTTTAGATTTTATCTTGCCATGCTCTACCTCACCTTGGGTTGGTTGAACACATTCCATAGATCTGGACATGCTCAATCCTTTCTTTGCACACACACACACACACACACACACACACTCACACACTGTATTATATCATTGATGTCATCCTCCAGCCTGGAAATTCCTCTTTTGTTAGTCTTCTCTGCTGCTGAAGCTTTCAGCTATGCCTCTGATTGATTGATTGGCAGCATTTCTGTTTGCTCTCAGAGTCTTAGTTACTTTGCTATTTTTTTTTCCTTTGAGAAAGGAAAAGTTCCTGGACCTTTCATTCACTTTGCTAATTTCTTATCTGGGCCCTGAATTGATCTGCTTACTTCATTTATGAGTTCAGGTCCTGCATGTGGTGATGGATTCTCTGTAATGGACCTGGAATGGTGTTCAGAAATTTCAGCCCTCCTTTTCTTTGAATCTGTTGGTGAGTTCTTCTGTTTGAAGGTGTGATGATGGTTGACATTTTCCCGGTGTGTGTGTGTGTGTGTGTGTGTGTGTGTGTGTGTGTTGAGTTTTGCACATTGTTAGGGTGGATGTTTTTCTCCTCTATGTTTAATTCTCATTTACTCACACCCATCTGCTTCTTTTATTTATGTTTTATTTATGTATGTCCACTGTTTGTGTTCAGCTAAACTTATGTTCCCCCCCTACAGTGTGTGGGGTGGGGAGGGATGGTAAAACAGCAGCAGATGCAATGATTGCCAGCCCAGCTTAACCTGCAGTGGAGCAGTTGTGCTTCAGAGACAATGGCAGGAGAGGGGCTGGTCTCCAGGTGGTCTCTTTCTTCTTCACCTGTGGCCTCAGTAAGGTCCAGTGACAGTGGCAGGAGAGGGGCTGGTCTCCAGGTGCTCTCTTTCTAGATAAGCCTTTAAGGCCTTTAAGCAGGACCACACCCACTTCAAGAGTGAAGGTCTCATGTCCCTTTGAGCCTGCATCCCAAGGCAGTGAGTTGGTAGGGAAGGGTCCTTCTCAGTCTGTCTGCTTGGGATTTCCAGAGACTCAGCCTTAGGCCCTCAGATTTCATTTCTGCTTTGTCTCCATGGTCTGTGCTGCTTTGGCACTTCCACCCATGATGTACTCAGCCCCTAGACACATCCCTGCAGCTTGTCCAGTCTCCTGCCTTTTTATCTGAATATTAATTATGTATTTCAGTTCTGTGCATAGGAGAGACCAAGGCCATCTCCACCTTTCTAAGATATTTTAATGAAAGTAATCTGGATGGATTTGTTCCCTCCAAATCATGACCATGGCCTGCATCTCACAGATGCTACAGAGTCTATACAAGAAATTTCCAGTGTCTGTCTTGTGGACAGGGGCTTAAATGTATCTGTGTTCATCCTGGTCCCTGAGTACATCACATGGCCTCTATCTAGAATATTGATCTGAAAAGCCAGCCATGGAATAAGGATCCCCTTGAGGGTATAGATTTCTCTCTGCATTGATGAGCATGTAACTGAGCCTGGGTGATTCAGGTTCCGTTGGAATGCTGACTGGCCCTGACTAGCTCCAGCACACAGTTCAGCTGGACTGGATCAGAGTCACTGGGCTGCTCTTTGACCCACGGCCAGAACCTAGTTCTGCAGCACTGCTTCGTGTGTGCAAAGAGGGTGTTTGATGTTCAGTCACTCAGTGACCTCATCTCATTTCTTTCACCTCTCAAGACACTTCAGGATCTATAGTTTGATCGAAGTTTACATGTTTATATCTCCCTAACCTGTATCAGGACCATTGTAACTATGCCTGAGAATGCAAAAGTTATCTTTCCATAAAGGCCCACAAAATACTCAAAATACATGTGGCTTTCTCATGATCTTCAAGACATTTCAACTCTTGGTCATGTTAAGTCTCTCCGTGGCATGAATGCTGGTTTGTGCCAGAGAAAAATCTTAGGTTAAGATTTGTGTTTTGGGCCATGCAGTGGTGACACACACCTTTAATCCCAGCACTTGGGAGACAGAGGCAGGTGGATCTCCATGAGTTCAAGGTCAGCCTAGTCTACCAAGTGAGTTCCTGGACAGTAGGGCTACAGAGAAACAAACAATCAATCAAAAAAAAAAAACCTTGAAAAACCAAAAGATTTGTCTTAAGAGATAATTAACACTTTTAGCTATCAGGGAAATGTAAATCAAAACTACATTGAGATTCCATCTTCCACCCATCAGAATGGCTAAGACTGAAAATGCAAGTGACAGCTCATGCTCAAGAGAATGTGGAACAAGGGGAACACTCTTCCATCACTGGTGGGAATGCCAACTTGTACAGCCACTATGGAATCAAGAAGATGGTTTCTCAGAAAATCGGGAATGAATTTACCTCAAGACTAAGCTATACCACTCTTGGGCTATACCCAAAGAATGTTCCATCCTACCATAAAGACACTTGCTCAACTATCATCATTGCTGCTTTATTCATAATATCCTGGAAACAACCAAGATGTCCCTCAGCAAAAGAGTGGATAAAGAAAATGTGGTAATATTACACAATGGATTATGTTTCAGTGGCTAAAAAAAATGACATCATGAAATTTTCAGGTAAATGGATGAAACTAGAAAAAAAATCATCCTGAGTAAGGTAACCCAGACAGAAAAATAAGCATGGTATATACTCACTTATAAGTAGATATTAGTCATTCAGTAAAGAATAATCATGCTACAATCCACAGACCCTTAAAGATTGGGTAACAAGGAAGGCTTTCCTAGGAAGAGGAAAAAGAATTTTTTGTGGTTGGACTGGGTACAGGAGGAGATGGGAATAGGAGGGGATAGGTAGAGCAGAGGGATGGAGGGAGAGACTACTGGAATTGGAGGGCATGGGAGGGGGTAATGTGGAAACCTAGTACATTGGATTCCCTGGAATCTATGAGGGTTGATGTAGGTGGGCCTTCTGTCTATGTGTTATTTTCATTGGACAAAGCCTATTCCTGATTATGTCTTGTACCTGGATAAACAATGAAGTCAACTCTGTGTCATCTGGTATAAATTCAGCGGTTTCGATATGCAAGATAACTCTTTCTGCATATTGTGAATCTGTAACTATATGAAGAGATTCTTTAAAATCCCTTAGCACCATAAGAATGGCATGTAATTCTGCCTTCTGGACAGAATTATAAGGGCTTTGTTCCACCTTATTCAATTCTTCCGATTTATAACCTGCTTTCCCTGATTTATTTGCATCAGTATAAAATGTATGGGCTCCAGTTATTGGAGCATCACGTACAATTCTAGGAAGAATCCAAGAAGTTCTCTTTATGAGGTTAAGTCTATCACTTTGGGGATAGTTGCTATTAATTTCTCCCAAAAAAAATTAGCACAAGCTCTTTGCCATGGTTCATTGTCTTCCCATAACTTTTTTATTTCCTCAGTAGTAAAAGGCACTATAATTTCTGCTGGGTTTATACCTGCTAGTTGACGAAGTCTCAGTTTACCTTTTATAATTAATTCAGAGACTTTTTTCCACATAAGTTTTTAATTTTTTACTTGGTTTATGAGGTATAAATATTCACTCTAAAATAATATCTTCCCTCTGCATTAAAATGAAAGCCTTCTTTTTTGTTTAAACAGAAAAAGGGAAAATGATGGAGGAGGGTCATCTGTCTATCTGTTGCTTTCATTAGTTAATTAATAAAGAAACTGCTTGGCCTGATAGGTTAGAACATAGGTGGGTGGAGTAGACAGAACAGAATGCTGGAAAGAAGGGAAGTGAGGCAGTTGCCATGCTTCTCCGACCCGAGACGTAGGCTAGAATCTTTCCCGGTAAGCCACCACCTCATGGTGCTACACACATTAATAGAAATGAGTTAATCAAGATGTGAGAGTTAGCCAAGAAGAGACTAGAGCTAATGGGCCAGGCAGTGTTTAAAGAATACAATTTGTGTGTTGTTATTTCGGGTGTAAAGCTAGCCGTGCAGGAGCCGGATGGGATGAAAAGCAGGCCTGCCCGCAGCTCCTCACTACAGAGGGTGATCCTAGCAAGGACTCTTAGTAATGGAGGATATTAAGCCATTTTTTTAACCAAGCAAGGCTTACAGTGATGGAACTGGGACACCAACCCAGCTACAAAACCTTTGACCTATAGTCTGTCCTGCCTAAAGATGTGCTGAGACAATGATAGCACAGAACTTGTGGGAGTGGCCAACCAATGGCTGGTCTTATTTGAGACCCATGCCCATGCCACAAAGCCCCATGCCTGACACTCCAGGAATTGGATGCTGGGTAACCCAAAGACTTAGGGTACAACCAAACATGACTAGCTCAAACAAAAAACAAACTAATAAGCAACAACAATAAAAAGAAATTACTCCAAATGATGTTTTGCTATACTCATAGATTGGTACCTACTCCAGTCATCATCAGAAAGGCTTCCTCCAGCAGCTGAGATGCAGAGACCCACAGCCAAACATTAGGCAGAGAGTGATCCCAGGTTGGATGTCTCCATTGGGTTCCTCCTCTTGGAGCTTGGGGAACCCTAAGGAATGGGGGAGGAGGAATTGTGAAAGCCAGAGGACATCAGGAAAGCCTGGCCAGCAATACCAAATGACTCATAGGGACTCATGGAGACTGAGGCAACCATCAGGAAGCCTCCATGGGTCTGCTCTAGGTCCTATGCATATATGTTATAGTTGTTGGCTTGGTGTTTTGGGGGTACCCCTGACAGTGGGAGTGTATCTTTGACTATTTTGCCTGCTTTTGGGACCCTTTTCCTCCTACTGGGTTGCCCTGCCCAACCTTGATATAAGGGCTTGCTTGTTCCTGGTCTTATTGTATCTTGTTCTGCTGAGTTTGATAGATGCCCATGGGAGGCCTACTCTTCTCTAGGGAGGGGGGCAGGGGGACTGGATTTGGAGAAGAGGGGAGGTGGAGGGAGAAGTAGGAGGACTGGAGGAAGGGGATATTTCAGTCAGAATATGTTGTATGAGAGGAGAATAAAAAATTTTTAAAATTCATACTTTGTATAGTTGAATACTCAGGTATAGTTTTAGCTCTCTCCACTTTATTTCAGGAGCCTTTAAAAGTTGTGTGAACAACATTTGTCCCAATCACTGACGTTTGTCACAGAAAGTAAAGTCGGGGGTAACGAGCTAAATGTCTGTACCTGAATAGCTCTAATAGATAATTGTTGAAATGATCCTTGTCTTGATAGAGTTGGGTAATAGAGTCTAAACCAAGGTTAGAACAACTAATACGTGTACTCTTATTCTGAGTTTTAATGTTCTATAGAAATGTCATGTAATTAAGAATATACAATGGTGGCGCACACCTTTAATCCCAGCACTCGGAAGGCAGAGGCAGGCGAATCTCTGTGAGTTCGAGACCAGCCTGGTCTACAGAGCTAGTTCCAGGACAGACAGAGAAACCCTGTCTCGAAAAAAAAAAAAAGAATATATTGGTTTAGAGAGAAGGTACAAGGTAATCACAAAGCCAGAATGCATGGGGAGACAACGTTCAGTGTTTATCTTTCTTTTTGTTGTTGTTGTTTTGTATTTGTTTTGTTATGTTTTGTTATTTGAAACAGGGTTTCTCTGTGTAACCCTAGTGGTCCTGGAACTTGCTCTGTAGACCAGGCAGGCCTCGAACTCACAGAGATCCACCTGCCTTTCCCTTCTGAGTTCTGAGATTAAAGGCGTGCGCCACCACTGCCAGGCCAGCATTTCTGGAACAAGGTTTCTTCACTCAGCATGATTGTTTTTATCTCAATTCATTCACCCGCCAATGCCATGATTTCACTCTTCTAAACAGCAGAGTGATATTCATACAGATATCACATTCTCCTTACCCACTCACCAGTTGATAGACATCTAGGTTGTTTCCAATTTCTGGCTGTTACAAATAGAGCAGCAGTGAACATGGATGTCTCTGTGGTAGGAATTAAGAGTCCTAGATTTTGTGGTACCTCAATTCCCAGGTCCCGCAGGAACTGCCATACTGATTTCTATAGCAGCTCTGTCATTTCCCACGTCCACCCTCTCCCTGCATCCCTCACATGTGCTGTCATTGTTTTATTCATCTTGGTCATTCTGGCTGGGTTAAGCTGAAATCTCATAGTAATCTTAACTGGCATTTCCCTGATGACTAATGATGCTAGACCTTTTTAAAAAGTGTTTCTCAACAATTTGTCTTTCATCTTTTTGAGATCTCTCCATTTTCCAGGCAGTGGTGATGCGTGCCTTTAATCCCAGCACTCAGAAGGCAGAGGGAGGGGAATCTCTGTGAGTTTGGGGCCAGCCTGGTCTACAGAGTGAGTTCCAGGACAGGCATCAAAAGCTACACAGAGAAACCCTATCTCGAAACCACCCCACACAAAAAAGAAAGGGAGGGAGGAGAGGAGAGGGAGGAGGAGGGGAGGGGAGGGGGAGGGAGAGAGGAGAGGAGAGGAGAGGAGAGGAGAGGAGAGGAGAGGAGAGGAGAGGAGAGGAGAGGAGAGGAGAGAAAAAGAAAGAACTCTCCATTTATCATTTTATTTTATACCTTCTTTAAAATTTGGGTTGTTTCCTTGATGTTGAGCTTTTTATTTTTATACAATGTCTGTCTTTCATCTGAGTCATATATGTCCCGATTACTATTCTAATATGCTATGTGTTTCCATATGAGCTCTTTAACCCTGACTTCTCTACTCTCGGACAGAAATCATGGGATCCAGTTCCTGGAAGGCTCATCTCTGATCCTGGCTGCAGAGTGTGCATCTCACTACCTTCTCCTTAAGCTCATCTGTCAATCACTGTCGTCATCCACCTCGTCCATTAATTTTAATCTCACAACATCATGCATCTATATTTGGTTGGCCTGTCTTATCCAATCAGAGCATCAAAGACTTCCTCAAGATAATGTTTCCAAGAGACCTAATTTCTGGATTCTTTCTCCTGTCAGAAGTTTTCATTGGATTCATGGGAAACTCGCTGCTCTTCGTACTATACATGTACGCCTTCTTAATTCAGCCCCATCTGAAGAAGCCCATAGATATGATCTTCACACATCTGACGCTTGTCAACGTTTTGAGCATTGTGTTCAGGCTGATACCAGATGTCATGGCATCCTTTGCAGTCAAGCTCCTTTTCCATGATGTGGGATGTAAGGCAGTTCTGTATGCATACAGTGTTACCAGGGGCCTCTCTATCTGTACTATCTTGCTACTGAGTGCATTTCAAGCCATCACTGTCAGTCCTACTCATTCCAAGTGGGCATGGCTTAAATCCAAGCTTGAGTCCCGCATTTTGCCATCACTCCTCTTCATCTGGATCATCAATACGTGTCTCTATATTCCAGTGGTTGAAAACGTAAAGGGCCAAATCAACTTCACTGTTTCAGGTTCTAGATATTCCCAGACATATTGCCGAAGTAACCAGGTTCGCCACCACGCCACCATGTCACTTGTAACTGCATTAACGATTAGAGACATCCTGTTTGTATTTGTTATAATATGGACCAGCCTCTACATGGTGACTCTCCTGTTCAGACACAATAGGAGAACGCGGCATGTCCACAGTTCCAGTGACTCTTCCCTGGCCTCTTCTGAAAAGAAAGCCACACACAGCATCCTTCTGCTTGTGAGCTTCTTCGTGTTTTTCTATTTCTCAAACACCTTTGTTACCTTCTATTCACTTCACAGACCTAAGAACAGCCCAGTATTGGATCTGATTAGTGGAGCTTTATCTTCAGGCTATCCAATCATCTGTCCTTATGTTCTGATGAACAATAGGAAAATTATTTCCAAATTAATTTCTTCCTTTTCAAACTTTGAATGTTCCTTTTCTACAAGAGGCTGTCATGGATAATTTGACATCCCAAACCTCCATCTATCTTCCTTAGAGGATTCTTTACCACATCTGAGCAAAATAACCATGGTGTTCCTGGGTACCTAATATTCAGATAGTAGGAAATGACAGATACTGGATTTTTTTCAGTGAAGAGATTTACTTTTTGACATGGTAATCTATTAATAATGAAAGCTTTCTTTTCTGTCTTTGGAATGTTGATCTTATACTAAAATTTTCTAAGATAGGAATTCAGAAAGACATTGTTAAACCACAGTACAAAGTAAAACAAGAAGGAATTATAAAACTCTTAAATTTTGAACTCCTACTACCGGCAGATGGAGGTTAGAAAAATATATAAAGTATGACTAGGACAAACATTCAAAAATTTAAAAATTATTCAGAGTTGCTTTCATTTTAAATAAGAAAATTAATGAAATAGATTTAATAAAGCATGATGGAGAGATGGCTTCGAGATTAAGAACACTGTCTGTTCTTCCATAGGTCCTGAGTTCAATCCCCAGCAACTACATGGTCGCTCACAATTATCTATAATGAGATCTTTTGCCCTCTTATGGAATGTAGGCACATGTGCACGTGGAATATTGTACACATATTAAATAAATAATAAATCAATCTTTTTTAAAAAGATTTAATAAAGTATATCATATTAAATAATTTTCATTGTAGAATAAAATAATAACAGACTTTATGCTTTTCATGTGCTGTTGTCTTATTTTGGTTTGATATTTTTTTGTCTTGTTGAGTTTTTGTTTTTGATTTTTGTTTTGGGGCCTTTGTTTTGGAGATTTTGAGAGTAAGAAGGAACATAAAGTTGCATGAGTAGGGAAGTAGGGAGGATCTGAGAGTAGTTATGGAAGTGGAAAGAATATGACCAAAGTACATTGTATGGTTAAAAAACTTTACATAAAAAGTGCATGTTGTTCAAATTCTGTATATGTGTACATTATCTATAGTAACTCATCTATTTATTTCCAGATTTAGCCTATTATTGACATTACAAGAACTAATTTCATTTATTTTGTAGTGGAGACTAAAAATAATACAAAACTCAATAAAACAAAGAGTTGGTTCATTGAAAAATAATATCTACAAGCTCTTACTCAACCTAACCAAGAGAAAGAAAGAGAAAAGACAGCTTGATATAATGTAGTTCTCAACCTATAGGTCAGACCTGCATATTGGATATTTACATTATGATTCATAACAGTAGCAAAATTGTGGTTATGAGATAGCAATGAAATAATTTTATGTTGGGGTCACCACAACATGAGAAACTGTATTAAAGGGTCACAACATTTGGAAGGTTGAGAACCACTGATATAAGTGGAGATGGAAAGGGGTACATTGAAATCAACAATAACAAAATACAGAGTATCATTTAGGAATACTTTGAAAACCTTCATTCTAAATGCTGGGAAATCTAGAAGAGATAGATAAATTTCTAGACATGTGATGTGGGATTCCCCTCTGTATGCTGTGAACACCATTGGTTAACAAAGAAACTGCTTTGGGCCTATAGCAGGGCAGAACAGAGATAGGCAGGGAAAACCAAACTAAAAGCTGGGAAAAAGAAGGCAGAATCAGAGAGAAACCATGGAGCCACTGCCAGAGACAGGCACACTGAAACTTTGCCGGTAAGCCACTGCCACATGGCGATACACAGATTAACAGTGATGAGTTAGTTTAGGATATAAGAGTTAGCCAGAAATATGCTTAAGCTATTGGCCAAACAGTATTGCAAATAGTACAGTTTCTGTGTGGTTATTTCAGGAGTCTGGGCAGCCAGGAATACACAAGCAGACTCCTAGGACATGTATGATCTACCAAAATCAAACATATTTCTAAAGCACAAGGAAATTGAATCAATACTAAACGGTCTCCCAAAAAGGAAAAAAAAACATGTTGAGCCTTCATCTGAGATCTTCAACATCAAATTGGGACTACTGAGGCACCCAGACTACTGTACTGAGCAGTTACCAGGTTCTTAACTTCTCTGGTCTGATGTAAGACAGCCATTAATGAACTAGCCCCACCATGCAGTATAAACCAATTTAATAAATCCCCTTCTAATATGCATTAATTCTGTTTGTTCTGTTCCTCTAATCATGTTCAGATTCAGACATTTAAAGATGAACTGACAGCAACAGTCTTCAATCTATTCCATAACATTAAGAAGGAAAGGAGCATTGCCAGTCTGTTTCTGGTGTAGCACTATTACCTTAACACCAAAATCAAATGGAAATTTGGCAAAAGCCACATAGACCACCTCCTCTGATGAAAAAGTCTCTTATTGAAATATGAACAAGTAGGGTGGTGGCAGCACATGCCTTTAATCCCAAAACTTGGGAGGCAGAAGCAAGCAGATCTGAGTTGTAGGCCAGCCTAGTCTACAAAGAGAGCTCCAGGACAGTCATGGCTTCACAGAGAAACCTTGTTTTTGAAAGAAAAGAAAGAAAGAAAGAAAGAAAGAAAGAAAGAAAGAAAGAAACCCACAATAATAAGATAATGATAACAGTAATAATAATAATATCAGGAATGACTCAAGGATGACCACTCAGCTCTTACTGGATGTAGTACTTGAAGTCTTAGCCAGAGGAATAAGGCATAAGGAAGAAATAAAAAAAAAGATACAAGTAGAAAAGAAGGCAAATTATCCCTATTTACAGATGACATAAATCTTTAACTAAAATGTCTTAATAATCTTACCAGAAAACTCTTAGTTTCTGACAACTTTTATCAAAGTAATAAGATACAATATCAAGAAACTAAAGTTAGTAAATTTTATATGGAGAAATAATGAACATGTTGAAAATCCAAGAAAAAACTCCCAATGATGGTAACCCTAATACTAGACTACCTGGCAGACACAGCATAGCTCTTTCCCTAATAGCCCATCTGCATTTGTGTCAGCCACTGATCTGCAGAAACAGGGAAGCCCGGTGGCCACACTGGACTGGGACTCAGGTAGGAAATTCTCACTATCCTTCCATTCTCCATTCACTCTCTCCTGGCTTCCTACCAATCCTGTAGCAGACTGCTTGCAGGAGCCCCTCTTCCCACTACACCCCCATTCCCTGAGGACTCTACCTCTTAGTGCAGACCTGACACCCCTACTTCTTTTCTGCAGCCCCGCTTAACCTTTCCTTCTAACCCATCTCCATTCCTCTCTGCCACGCACTGAGCTGCAGAAGTACTCTCTACCAAGGACTCCACAGCCACCACAGTTGCCTAGGATCCAGAGAGCAAACAGCAAAGAACAGAGCAACCACCCAACAAAGACAAGACCAGACATCAACATCAAGAAACACTTCAACCATCATAACTCCATATGCACAAAAACACAAACAAGAATAGCCAAGACAGAGCAGTGTGAAGAAGCAGCGAGACCGACCCCCCGTACGGACCCGAGCCGCGCATCGCTGCAGCCCCGCGTTCAGCGCCAACGTCCCCCCCACCCCCGCGCCGCCATGCCCAAAAGGCTGAAGGGGCTACTAAAGGAGATAAAGCCAAGGTGAAGGGCGAGCCACAGAGAAGATCGGCAAGGTTGTCTGCTAAACCTGCTCCTCCAAAGCCAGAGCCCAAGCCTAAAAAGACCCCCGCAAAGAAGGGAGAGAAGGTACCCAAGGGGAAGAAGGGGAAGGCCGATGCTGGTAAGGATGCCAATAATCCTGCAGAGAATGGAGACGCCAAAACAGACCAGGCACAAAAAGCTGAAGGTGCTGGAGACGCCAAGTGAAATGTGTGCGTTTTTGATAACTGTGTACTTCTGGTGACTGTACAGTTTGAAATAATATTTTTATTAAGTTTTATAAAAATGCAGAAATTTGTTTTACTTTTTTTTTTAAAGCTATGTTGTTAGCACACAGAACACTTCATTGTTTTGGGTGGGGAGGAACATGTGTCACTAGCGGTGTCTCCCAAGCTGGATGAATGATGGTTCATGATGGAAAACATCTTTCCCTGATAATTTTGAAAGACTCCTCTTGGCTCCCAGGAGAGGCGTCCTGGGGACATGTTGACATGTGTGGCCACCATAGCACAACATGCCTTGTGTGGGAAAACTGAGTTCATTTTTATATCCTCCTCCCCCTGTACCATCAACATAGACTTAACTCCCTTAAGACCAGAGACCTGTTGGAACCTGATCCCCAAAATTGGTTTTGCCAGTCTGTTGGGCAATCTGGACTTTGCAGTGACATTACTGAGTGTCCTCAAAAGCGCAGCGGTTCTTTTTATAGAAGATTGTGGATCTGCAGATTGATAATTCTGCCATTTTCATTTCATTTCCTGAAAGTCAGGGTCGGCTTGTGAAGAGTTGTGAAACAACGTCCTTGATGTGAAATGTCAGCCCTCACTCTAAACTCCTCCCCCTTTGCAGAGCATCCAATGAAGACTCACCAGGTTTTATAGTGGCTTTCTGATTTTGGTAGTCGATACAAGAAGGGAGTTTGGAAGTTCTTGTATACTGTTACTGATTGTCTGCCCATGTTCTGCCTGGAAAACCATGATTGTTTATGGAAAGTGTCTTTAATAAAGCTGGATACAGTTTGGCTTGGAAAAAAAAAAAGAATAGCCAAGACAGTACACCACCATAACCCACTATCCCTATTATAGTAAGCCCTAAGTTTTGCAATACAGTGAAAGAACAAGACAAGGACTTCAAAATAGCTATTATGATTGCATGTTCAAGGAACTTAAAAGGGAATATAAATAAATCCCTTAATGAAGTCTGAGGAAATACAAAGAGTTGAATAAAATAATGAAAGCAACTAGAGATATGAAAGCAGAAGCAGAATCACTAAAGAAATTCCAAACTGAAATCAAACTGGAAATGAAAAATTCAGAAATTCAAGCAAAAACCTCAAAGGTAAGCCTTACCAACAGAGTACAAGATAGGAAAGATAAAATCTTGGGTGTTGAAGACAAGATAGAAGAAATGAATAGTTCAGACAAAGAAAATATTAAATCTTTTAAAATATAGGCATAAAACAGCCAAGAAATCCAAGACTCTATGAAAAGACCAAATCTATGAATAATAGGGACAGAGGAGGGAGGAGAAACTCAAGTCAAAGGTACAGAAAATATTTTTATCAAAATCACAGAAGAAAATTTCTTCAGTCTAAAGAAAGAAGTGTCCATTATAGTACAGGAAGCACAAAATACCAAATGTACTGGACCAAGAAGATATTCACCACAGCACATAGTCAAAACACTAAACATACAGAATGAATAGAGTATTAAAAGACCGAGTAACATAAAGACAACTTATTAGAATTACACCCGATTTCTCAATGGAGTTTCTAAAACCAGACGGGCTTGGATGGATGTTCTACAAACACTAAGAGACTACAGATGTCAGCCCAGACTACTATACCCAACAAAGCTATCAATCACAATAGGCAAAGAAAAACATTCCACAATAAAACCAAATTCAAACAATTTCTACTTACCAAATAAGTTACAGAGAAAGCAGTAGAAAGATAACTTCAACCTGAAGAGGTTAGTCACATCCAAGAAGACACAGGAATAAATAATCCCTGTTCAGTCAATCAAAACTTGAAGGGGAGCACTGAAGCATTAATCTAATTAATCTTTATCAATAAAAAATTGGGAGTCAAATATTGGGATAAGACCCTGGAAGATAAGAGAACAGGGAGCAACTGCCAGTTGTCTCCTAACTCTTTTGTTTCTCTGTCCAAAATGACCAAGGCCCTCTCTGCCCTGCCTTACTACCTCCGGTCTCCTCTCTCTACAGTGCTCCAAACCTCTATGGTTAATTTTGGTAAGATAGTGGCTGGCTCCATCCCCTGACTCTAAGCAAACTTTGTCAGAACGCAATCAAAATATCACACCTTTCCCCCTTTTTGTCTAAATAAAAAGCGGCAATTTTATTTAGACACATAAGAGGAAAACAAGAATCAGTAAACACTGCTCATTGGTAACCGTCAACATTAATGGTCTCAATTCCCCAGTATAAAGACACAGACTAAAAAACTGGATTAGAAGACCAAATCCACCTTTCTACTTCTTTCAAGAAACAAACCACAAACCTCACCATCAAAGATAGACATCACCTCAGGGTGAAAAGATGGAAAAGGGCCAGGCAGTGGTGGCTCATTAATCCCAGCACTTGGAAGGCGGGAGTGGGTGGGGGGGAGGCACAAGGAATTCTGCTTAGGTGGGTGCTAGCCACCCACAGGCCAGCGAGGGCTCTCACGGCCAAGGATGGTGGGAAGATATCCACATGCCCCGTGATGAGCAAATATACGGTTTGAGAAATGGGAGAGAAAGAGAAGTGGAAATATTCAAATGCTGTGGAAGAGGCAGAACGGAAGGAACGAAGGCAGTGAGTAGTAGGCTGATGCAAGAGGACTGTTTGCCACCTGGGGCCATGGTAACGTGGTACCCTGAACAGGGGACCCACAAAGAAGAAAAGTCAGGTGAGTGGATCTCAGTAGCCAATATGAGCAGTACTCCCTCTCATAATAAAGGAACACAACTGAACATACTGAAACACTCTAGAGAGTGGGCAGCTTTCTTTCTCCAACAGTTTAATAAGTTCTAGGAGAAGGTGCTAGACCTTTTCCCCTGGATACTCACTGAACACGTATGGCACAAGAGTACTTAGATTGAATAGGTAGTACTGCTCGCCCAGTAACACGAGGGGAGAAGCCCTACCTCCTTATTTCTTCCTCATCGTCACAGCCATCATAAATTGCCTTAAAGGAACTGGTTTGGGGGGTTTTGTTTGGTTTGACTTTTTTGTTCTTTCCATCCTTAACTTTGGTGGTTGGAGGCGGAGAACCATGGATATCAGGTGGCACCGCTCAATTCTTTGTCCACTTCTTTGCTGTACTCTGAAAGAACACACACACAAAAAAAAAGCTGCGGGGAAACTGAAATCACTGCCCACTTCTTTGCCCGACTCTGTAAGCAAAAAATGCAGGTGAACTGAAACCACAACCCACCCCCTTGCCCAACACTAGAAACAAAAACGTGGGCAAACCAGGAGTATCTTCTATCCACCCTGCCCTAGAACAGCTGTCTAACTGTGAATCAGATACAGAAGAGGACGGCCGCCCTCCATATCCCATTCAAAGTGCTAAAAAATCAGCTTGTATCCATGCCCAATCAAAAAAACGAAAGACCAGAGGTAGCTGTTTTCATTACCCCCAACAGCGACACCTAATCCTTGGACAAAAAACCGTCTGAGTTCTTGGCATCTCCTGCTTCTGCCCCCTTCTGCCCCGTGCTTCCTCCTTATGAAGCTATGATAAACCCTCCTTCAGAGTTTTCACAATTATTTCCAGCGATTCTCCCCCAGTAGCAAGAGGGACAACAAAGATGGAAACGACATAAAATGGAGACCTTACAGAGGATCCACAAGGCAGTCATGCAGAATGGGCTGCACTCTCCTTTCGTTACTCAGATGTTCGAATCCATGGCCACTACATTAAACACCCCTCAGGATTGAAAAATTATAAAGAAAACTGTCCTCTCCAGAAGGAAATTCCCCCAATGGGAAGCCACATTTTACGATGAAGAAGAAATTCTCTGGACAGGGAAATGTTGCTAGAAATGTTTCAGTACCCCTCCTCCCCGCATGCTTTACAAGGTGCGGAAGTATATTCTTCGCCCGCTGCACAAATGCAGGGACTGCCTAACTGCTTTGACCAAGTGCGGCTTTGCGCCAGAAACGCAATTAGCCACACCGCTGAAGAGGCTATTGTTCCGTTTTGGGGACTAAAACAAAAACCCAGGGAGTATTTTGCAGACTGTCTACCAGGTGCAAGAGGCAGTAAATCGCCACTTGGGGGGGAGTATGGAAACTCTAGCAAAGGAACTAATTCGGGATAGAGCCACCACACAGGTAAGAAAAGTTCTTGCTGTATTCTAAATGGGGAGCTGGAGGACTCCAGATACTGCTGCTAACCAAGTAGAGGCCCTCGCAGCTGCTTTAGCCACACACCTTGAGACAAATGAGACTTTGAGACCAAAAAATAGCGACTGGATATGTGGATGTCGGGGACATGTTGCAAAGCAATGCCCAAGCAAAACTCAGAATCCTGGGGGGAGAGGGGGGAAGGCCTCAATCTGTTTGCCCTAAATGTAAAAACAGGATTCCATTGGACTAGAGATTGCGAGATCTAAAACCACTAAAGATGGAAAGCCTTTAAACTTCTCATGGCGTAGCCCCAAGACCCGGAAATAAGGAGGACCCCTTAAATACTTTGAATATCTATAGGGACTCACAGAGCAAGAATAAGACTTGGAATAAGGGGTGCCATATTTGGAGGCATTATTGACATAGGTGTGGAAAGAACATGTTTGAAGAAGGAGGAAATACCTGCTTTCTGCAAACTCTGCCCTGGCCCTATGGCCAAGGGTGTTGGAGGGACAGTCACCATCCTAGCAGGTCTCTCGACCATTCTGGGAAGATAATGAGGGCAATTACCTCCCCCTAATTTTGCTGGACCTCCCCAATGATCTATGAGGAAGAGATCTTTTGGAAGATATGGACGTGGTAGTTGTCACTGACAATAAAGCCTTTTGTGCTGATTGCATAGTGCATGATAAGCTTAGAATGGAATGCTACTCCCCAATTCTAATGGGCCCTGATACTAAGGAGCTCCTTTTCCCCCCTAAAACTTTCCTGGAACTCCGACACCCCAATGTGGGTAGATTAGTGAACAATGATGGTGATAAATTACCAAGCATTAAAAAAAATCTAGTTAGGGAACAATTAGAGATGGGACACATCAAACCACCTGTTAGCCCCTGGAACTCTCCAGTTTTTGTTATAAAGAAAAACTCAGGCTAATCAGATTTCTCCCTGATTTAAGGGCAATTAATGCATCCATGCAGGCCATGGGGGCTACTCAGCCTAGCCTCCCTGCTCTCTCAGCCATTCCCAATAACTAAATGTGGTCACTGTCGACATAGAGGACTGTTTTTTTTTCCATCCCTCTGCATCCTGATGACAAACAGAGATTCACTTCCTCAGTCCCAACCGAGAATAAAAGATACCATTGGAGGATGTCCCCACAGAGCACGAAAAATAGTTCAACAATTTATCGTTTATGTATGGGAGACTTTAAAACCAGTAGCTAAAGATTGTTACATTGTCCATTATATGGATATGGCATTTAATTCAACATCCTAACGCAGACCATTAAAAAAAAAAACTTGCTGACAAAGATTACAAAGGTCCTACTTTAAAAAGAACTACAGGTGACTGCTGAAAGAATGCAACATCAGAAGCCTTATGTGCTTCTGGGGCACACTATAAATAGTAATGCAATAAAGCCACAAAAGTTACAATTCAGATTCCCAACTCCTCCAGCTTTATCATCCATGCAGACGTCTCTTTTAGAAGCCTTGCCTGTGTATGGCCTTGCTTTCCTGTTACCGCTGGCCCATTGACCCCCTCTCTTTGCCCTTTTGCGAGCTGAAAAGAGACCTGAGAAATTCTGATTATCATGGAGTAGGATCCAAAAACAAAGAAAGAA
The DNA here is from genome assembly GCA_963919715.1 of Microtus obscurus. Lineage (NCBI taxonomy): Eukaryota > Metazoa > Chordata > Mammalia > Rodentia > Cricetidae > Microtus > Microtus obscurus. The sequence continues at coordinate 128,766 of CAWTZC010002457.1, forward strand.
AAAAGCCTAGGAATTGTTAATACAGGCTTCAACCTGACTATGCTACATAGATACAATTCAAATAAAGAACTCTGGGGATTGGCCATGCCAACACCTGGATTACTTATCAGGGCTACAATAAATTAACCCCTGATCAGATAGTTTACTGGGCACATTTAGCTTACTTCTCTGCCCATATAATTGACCCATTTATAGATGGTATTTTTACACTGACTCTCAAAATTCTTAAGACTGCCCAGTTAATATTAGGAAAAGACCCAGATCAAATTGTGCTTCCCATATCCCAGAATCTATTAGCTTAGAATTTGTCCTCTAATCCCAAAACACAAACTTTTCTATTCATGTTCCATGGTCAGATTGATAATCATTACCCCCAAAAAACAAGGTTTTTGTCTATTTTGCCACAAATGTCAAACCTACATATTAGGTTTCTCAGTTCTACCTCCATCCCAGATGCAGCTTGGGGATTCATGGATGCTACCAAGACAAAACTTGGCTATGTTTTACATTTAATAGGAAACAAACCTCAAGTATACACTCAATCTTTTAGAGGATCAGTTCTGCTCATTGAACTTTGGATGTTTGAACTTTGAACTTTGGACTATCAGGACCCTCTCAATATTCTTAGTGAAAGTCAGTATGCCACTAATGTGGTAAAATACTTGCCCCATGCTACAGTAAAACCAACAGGGGGCCCACTTTTTGTGGCTGTGACTAAGCTCCAGATGTTAACTGAACAAAGATCTTCCCCTTCCTGTATACAACATGCCCACTCTCATCAGAACCTTCCCAGAATAATTTCAGAGGGAAAGGCATTAGTGGATCAAGCTGTGTCTGCCCTCATGCTCTCCCCACCAGCCCAAGCTAGAGAGCTACATGCTTGCTTTCTTAACTCTGCAGCCTCCCTCCACAAATTAAACTCCCTTGCAAGCATCTAGTTCACAGCTATGCCTCCTGAGGACCACTCCTCCCACGAGGCTCATTGCAGCCCACGGTGAAAGTCCTTGAAAATTGCACCTTAACTCTCTTTGGCAGATAGATGGATGTTGCTCATGTTCTGTCTTCTGGACTCCAAAATTATGCCCATGGGATTATTGATACTCACTCCTCCTTCAATTTTGCATTAACAGTGTCAAAAGAAAATTCAAAAATGGCCATCTTTGCCATGGAAACAACCATGTTAGCCATGGGGGTTCCGTATTCTAGTCTTCTGTGCTAACTGGAACATTGCTTGCAAAGCAGACATTCCCAAGGAGAAGCCATTGTCAAGCATGCAAACACTTCATTTATAAAACAATTACAAAATGAGGAAATGGGATTCATATAATCCTGGTGTGGGAAGGTCATTGGTTAATTAATAAAGAAACTGCTTGACTTCATAGGTTAGAACATAGGTGGGTGGAGTAAACAGAACAGAATGCTGGGAGGAAGAGGAACTGAGGTAAGACGCCATGCTTCTGCTCTCCGTAGCCAGATGCTATGAAGCAAGCTGCCAGGTCAGACATGCTGAATCTTTCCTGGTAAGACTGGTGCTACACAGATTACTAAATATGGGTTAGGCAAGATAAGTCACCACCTCGTGGTGCTACACACATTAATAGAAATGGGACAAGCAGTGTTTATATGAATACAGTTTGTGTGTTGTTATTTTGGGGCATAAGCTAGCCAGGCAGCCAGAGCCAGGCGGCAGGAACGCAGCCCACAGCTCCATCAACATAATCCCACAAGAAAAAATTAATATCAGCCTTATTTATGTTAAAATTTTAAATTTTGATAAATCTGGATTAGCTCCCATATAAGCACTGGGGAGCCATGCTCCCTTGAGCTACACCATTGCCACTAGTCCTCTATCTAGCGAGACCCCACAATCAATGGAGGGAGTCCTGCCCCTGCTAACAACAGGGTGAGATTTTGCTTGTATTTATCCAGGAGAAGAAAAACCCAATTGCATCAATGGGCGAGCCATCAAGTCATTTACAAAGAGTAGAGAGACTGTTGTTGTCCACGATGGACAGCCTGTCGCTGGACAAGGAGGACAAGGATCCAGTCCAGAGAGAGAATACTCGGAGACACAAGATGTGAGGAGCCAGAAAGATCCCAGAGGCAGAGTCATCAACAGAGAGACCTATGCTGGCTCCCACCATAACTTGGGGAGCCCTTAAAGTCTTACTAACTCAGACCAAAATGTGTCCCTGGAGTGGCCAGAGACAGTACCTTACACCCTATTCCTGTCTATGTGTCCCATTATTGCCAATCATTTTCAGGCCTAGGCTCAGTCTTCACTGTGGGCCGTGGATAAAGCCCCCTCCATTTCTAAAGCCAGTCTCCTGGGACTCTTGTTTGCTTATCATATACAGTGACAACTCTAAAATAGATGATGCCCCCCCCCCAGAAAATTCATCTATGCTTTCTCCCATTAACAGCTCTATTTATCTGGAGCCTGCCTTCCCTATATGGCTAGGTTTTGCCTCCATGGGGATACCTGCCCCCACCCCCAATTTTGTGCTCTTTGGCAAAGATGGACACATGAGATTTTGCAGTTTGGATAAATAGTCAACCCCAGGGAGAAGAGTACTTCGCATTACCATACACCTCTCCCCAGACCGACAGTACCAAGGCATCTTATTCAGGAATGGACCCATGGCCAGGATCAAGGGCACTTTTCCAATACAACACCTAAATGCTTCATTGATGCCCTGTACAACTTCTCACCCAAACATTCGCTATTTATGTGATGTTACAATCATCGTGGAGGTTGGAATGTCTGCCCTGAATGGATCCTACAATTTCCTACAATTTCTTTTTTCTCTCTTTCTTTCTTTCTTTCTTTCTTTTTCTTTTTCTTTTTCTTTTTTGTTTTGTTTTGTTTTGTTTTGTTTTGTTTTGTTTTGTTTTTCTCTGTAGCTTTGGATCCTGTCCTGGTACTAGCTCATGTAGAGACCAGACTGGTCTCAAACTCCAGAGATCTGTCTGCCTTTGCCTCCCTAGTGCTGGGATCAGTGGCATGTGCCTCCACCAACCTGCTCAGCTCCCTACAATTTCAAGGATGTTTGTCCACCCACTGCCCTCAACAATTATCTTCCCTGAAAACATTCTGGGGCTCAATGCTTCTGAAACACATCCACAGGAGAATACCCCTCATATCTGTGGGATTTGATGCCTGATAATGGCTAGCCTCCACAATAAGTTTGGGGTTTTCCTTAATTTTGTGGCCTATGACCCTGCTTAGATTTCAGACCTTTTGTGGAGATGCAGGGAATTTATTTTTTTTATTTATTTATTTATTTATTCATTTATTTTCTCCACTCATAAAGGAAATAACTCACAGCCTTTTGAGAAAAGCTTCCATTTCTGTCAATAGAAGCCTTTGGGGACCTGCTATTAACCTCTCCCACACAGGACATGCCTGGGTCCGGCCACCCTTCTTCTTTTCTTGATTTTCATACACTGGATCTACTCTTAACTACTCTAAGATGAATTGTACCATAGCCCTACTGAGACACTGATTATGGCAACACCTTCTTATCTCTATGCCACCCTCCATTTGCATGGTTTCCAGTTAATGCTACAGAGGATGGCAAGGGGATGTGATTTTAATAACAACCTCCCACTGTATTGCCAAGATGTAGAGGGATATTTGTATTTCAGCCATAGTAGTAGCAATAGCCCTGGGTTTGTCTGTTTCAGTAGCAACAGCCACTGCAGTAATTTCCTTGCAATATTCTGTACAGACAGCAGCAGCCTTAAACACTATGTCAAGGTCAACAACAAAGCACTCGATACTCATCTCCAAGTTAATCAGGTATTCCTAGTAGGCCTACTTAACCTCCATCACCAAGTAGGTATTATACAGGATGAGACAAATGGCCTCTGGGATTTAGCTCAGGTAACCTGTGACACCCCCCCCCCAATATACCGTGTTGTCATTGGACACCAATACAGTCCCAGGTGAGAGCCCTGGGAATCAGCATAACCCTCTATGGCAACAGGAGCCATGGATATCAACACAGACCCTGGCCACAGTAGGGCCATGGACCCAGATATGACATCCAGCTGCAGCTCTAGCCTGGATGCCACCATGGCACCAGGTAGTAGCATGTGGCACTCACATCTGTATGATCCTGACTGCAGCATGTCCGCTGGGCACCAACATGGTCCCAGGTGGCTGATCGGATGACAGGCCACCACATGGCCTTTGGTTACAACAGTAGCCACCGATGTTTCTCAGCCCTGGCTGCTAAAGGAACACAGAGCCAGATATGGCTCTTGGCAGCAGCCTGAGCCTGGAGGTCACTGTGGGAACTTTTGCTTTGGGAGCTGGGGTGATGAGGGCAGGAGAGTCAGGAATGAGTTACCCAGGAAGCAGACTCCAGAGACCAGTGTCAGGGTGCATCTAGTTTACTGTGGATGCTCTGGATTTCAGACGACCGACTTAAGAGAACTTGCTGAGTGACCATGTTTTGTGATCTCATGGATTGCATATATTTACACAGAATCCAGAAACAAATGCTAATGGCTATGAAACTCAGAATAGCCAGCAAGAGAGTCCCCGAACACCACTGGACCCAGCCTCCCAACTGGGTCATAGCATCCTACCACCCCTTGGCTGTAACAGGGGGGCACCCGAGTATTATTTAAAATTAAGGGAAATAGAATTTTACAATTTCAGAAGCATTGGTCACAATAGAGGGTGTAACACAAGCCATATGATAAAAATGCAAGCAAGACATTTGTTGAATTATCCATAATGAGTCTACCTGCTCTTGCAATAAGGCAGTTTGCTGATTTAAATTTGAAAGTCCAAATTTTTTGTGAGAATTCAAGGCATTTTGTATTTGAAGGACCTCGATAACCTTGTCCTGCCAATCTATCCACAGTGTCCACCACAAGAGACATTTGGGCTATTGTCAGTCCAGCAACTGCTTCGCAGCAGCAGCAGAGACCATAATCCCGCACCACAGCAGCTATTACTCCGATATCATGTTTTTCTCAATACAGGGTCACTTCTGCTCGAACGGTCTTCTCTCAGACCAGCAAAGGAATGACCACTGGTACATGAACAGGGCAGCCAAGGAGCTTCCATCCCAGCAACTGCTCAGGCTGCAGTCTCTGGAAAAACAATCAAGAACAACATCTCCCTCCCCAAAAGTACTATTCCGAAATCAGCAGGCCCATGGCTGTACCACCACATGTTAATACCACCTATAAAACAAATCTGGACTTTGGCTGATCCACACTCCCAAAGCAAAGCTCCTTAAGGATCAAAGCCTGCTACTGCAGGCCAGCAACAGGGAGCTGGGGTAGGACAGGATTATGTGTCACAGCACTTTTTAAATCCTCCTTATTCATGGAATACCAAATATTTCTTAGTCCCATTACCTTGCTAGATGTAGCATTTGAAGTAAAATCAGCTATGGAAGCATTACTGAGTATTACACAGTGATGTAAAAATGAAGAATTTTCATTTATATAAGAGTGATTCTGTGCCTTCCAACAATTGGTGGGATAAAAAGATTGATATTGATGTGGGAGTGTCATATATCAATCTGTAAGGACTAGTCCGGCTCACTGGCATTAATATTGGGGGGGGTTCCTTACCAGACTCCATACAGTTTGTTCTGCTTGAGTGAGACTCACCAGGATGCTGACCATCATCATTCCCATCCATAGCTTCATTGTGGCTTCCTTTGACGGTACTGTCCATCAGTCGAATGTTATCGTTCCGGGATCCAAATAGGTTTGTCCTCACCTGGGGGAAAAACACATGCAGCCCCCCTCACCCTAGCCAACAGGGGTGTGGGCTCCTTCCACTGTCCTCTAATAAGGTCTTTCCATCGTACCCATCCCAAGGACTGAGAACTTTTATTCCAGTGTCTTTCCATGGCTGAGTGGCCCTCACCGTCCACAGTTTAAAAATTTAAAACAAATAAAATAGAAGCCAATTGTGTACTGGGAGAGGGAATATATTCCCCCCTATTTATTTTTGTGAAATACTGTTTTAGAACCATATGCATTCTTTCTACTATAGCTTGTCCAGTGGGGTTGTTTGGAATACCTGTAATATGTTTAATATTATTATCTACACAAAAGGTTTGAAATTTTCCACTAGTATATGCAGGTCCATTATCTGTTTTAATAACATTAGGTAAGCCCATATAAGCAAAAGCCAGCAGGCAATGAGCTATCACATCCTTAATTTTCTCCCCACTATGCAACAAAGCAAAAACTACTTTAGAGCAAGTATCTACTAAAACATGCATGTATTTCAGTTTTCCAGCTGAAGTAGGTGGGTTACATCCATCTGCCAAATGTCATTTGGCTTACGTCCACGGGGGTTAACTCCTGCAATAGGTGCATTATGAAAAGGGGCACAAGTGGAACATTGGGTGGTAATTTGTAAGGCAGTAGCTCTAGAGCAACCAGTATGGTACTACAGGGATGGAGCATTAAGGTGATACTTCTTATGGAGTTTAGAAACCTTTTGTTTGGGACTGGCAAGTAATATTCAGGTATGTGCATTTGCGAGCTGGATCACCCTCAGCCTGGGGTCCAGGTAATTGAGTATGACCTCTAATATGACTCACAAAAGAGGATCCTGTCTGGACCAAAATAAATGTTGCAAACAGCATAATTGTTGTTATATAAAGGACACAGGGGAAATATAAGGAGCAGTCTCCAAGGGAGCAATAATTTGAGACAAGTAAATACTATCAGTATATAAATTAATCGGCTTATCAGAAAACATTTGCAATGCTAGAATACAGGCTGTTATTTCAGCTGCCTGAGCAGAGACATCACCAACAAGTGTTTGGGATATCAGATCTTGAGAAATGACCACAACATTTCCTTTTGGGGAACTGTCCATAAAAGTTGTTCAAGCTCCCACCAGGGGCCTATGTTTTACTATCTGTGGAAAAATAACAGGATGATTCTTAAAGAAATTTAACAATGAATGTTGGGGATAATGATTATCAATCATTGCATCAGTGTTAATAAAGTCCAATCATCATTATGTTGCTGTAAGTGCAACAATTGATATTTATCATAAGGGAGTACAATTTTGTCTGGAAATTTGCAAAGGTTTGTATACTCACCCTCCTAGCTTTCCAGGACAACTGCAGAACTAAATCATAATACGGAGTAATAGCACAGGAAGGAGAAGCAGGCATATGTACTCACATAGTAAGTCCGGTTTGCCAAAAAACACCAGTTGGTGCAAAATGAGAGATTAACACTAATAATTGTATGGGCTTATCATAATCTACCCTTTGTAAATGTACCTGTTCTATACTTCGCATGAGCAATTTTAGAGTTTCTGAGGCTTCAGGAGTAAGCATTCAAGGGGATGAGGGGTCAGTATCCCTGGGTAAAATATCATATAATGGTTTAAGATCTCCAGACTTAATAGATAGTGAAGGGCATATCCATTGCACGTCACCCAAAAAGCATTACCAATCATGTAAGGTCTTAAGATGAGCACAATCAAACTGCAACTTCTGTGGTTTAATACCTCCTTTTTTGGAAAATGTGTCCAAGATAAGAATATGGCTTGAACCTTTTCTGGTACAACAATCAATCCAGCAGCTGCTAGGGGCTTGTTGCATATCAGTGAATGCATCATGGACCTTTCCTAAATGTTTAGTGGCCAATAAAATATCATCCATATAATGAATCATATAAAGATTGGAAGATTTCTGCCTAATGGGATGTAGTGCTGCTGCCACATAAGACTGGCATATAGTGTGGCTATTTGACATGCCCTGGGGTAATTCGACCCAATGGAAGCATAATACAGGTTCTTTAAAATTAGTAGAGGGTAGGCTGAAAGCAAATCAAAAGCAATCATCAGGATGCAAAGGAATAGTAAAGAAGCAATCCTTCAGATCAACTACAATAAGATACCAATCTTTGGGGATAGCTATGGGAGAAGAGAGCCCTTGCTGCAGCGACCCCATAATTTGTATGATTCTATTTACTGCAGGAAAGTCCTGAAGCAGCCTTCATTTACCATATTTTTTTCTTTATTACAAAAATAGAGGTATTCCAGGGGAATTGGATGGCACTATATGCCCAGCAAGTAATTGTTCTTGTACTAGAGCATGGGTCTCCCACAATTTTTCTTCAGTTAGGGGACACTATTCCACCCATACAGGGTCCTCTGACAACCATGTGATAGGTATGGGTGCTGGCAGTGGGACAGTGACCCACACTAAAAATGTCCCAGCCCAGTATGGTCCCCTGGAAGATGAGTAACCTGGACATCAGGTATTAAAGGTGATGTCTGGCCCCTGATGCAAAGCACCTAGGCCCTGGCCAGGTTGCCATCCCATAGCTTTCATCAGAGAAGTAGCTTGTCCTGAGGACACCTTTATAGGTTGTGTTATTAAGACAGCCCCCATCTCTGCTAAGAGATCATGTCCTCATAGAATGACAGGAAGTCTGGGAAATACATATGGCTGGAAAAAACCCTCATGTCCTTCTCCATCATGCCATCTCAATATTTTTGAACTTTTTTGATGAGTTGCTTGGCCTATTCCTTGTAATCGTGCAGCACTGTCAACCAGGGCCAAGCCTCAGGCCAAAATTGCATAGATAGCACTGATACATCCACTCCAGAATCCAAAATACCCTAAAAAGTTTTCCCTTCTATATTTATTTTGAGCTGGGGTCACTCATTCAATTGAGCAATCTGAAAGGCAGCTGGCCCTAATGATCCAATTCCCAGGTTGCCACGACTCCGTCTGCTAATTACATTCTTGGAATTCAGATAAGGAATTAGTACTAATTGAGCTATACACTCACCCTGAGGAATGGCCAAACCCCTTGGTGGACAGATGTCATAATGTTGATTTCCCCCTGACAGTAAGAATCCATGATACCTGGGTGTATCTGAATTCCTCTTAAGATAGTACAGAATCAGTCCCATAGACCCTGATGGTAATATACATTCATAGGAGAGACTGCACCCCCATTTGGGACATTAAGACTGCTTGGGCAGAGGTGCGGAGGTCCAATCCTGCACTCCCTGGGGTGGTTCTGATGAGGTCTGCAATGCAAAAGGATCGCCTTGTGGAAGGTATTGGATATGGCCACTCCCAGGGTACTGCCTCTGTGGTCCCACGGTCATTTCTCCATGCGCTGGGGTTCTGGGGCCCTGGAGCGGGGCCCTCGACCAGTTTCTCTGCTATTGATTAATGGGAGGTGGCAGGGGTTTCCCTTCTATGTCTGTCTTGGAGTGGCAATCATCAGCCCAATGCACTCCCTTCTGCATCTAGGGCACATGCCAGATTTCTTCCCTCCTCCCATCATTAGCTGTGGGCATTCCTTCTGGAAATGGCCAGGAGCTCTGAAGTTAAAACAATTATGGTCTCTGGCCCCCAGTCCCTGTCCTCCCATGTTTCCCTGAGGCTGAATAGCTGCTGCTATAACCTAGCCTTGAATGAAATTCCCATCTATATCTCTGCATATTTTGTTATATTCATTTAAACTCTTTGCTTTGTGAGGGAGTAAATGCTCAATATTTGTTAGTATTTTCAAATGCGAGTTGTTTTACAATGGGCATGGCTGCCATGGTGTCAGCAAACAATTTCCCTGCTAACTGCAATAGCCATTCCACATAGTCTTAAAATGGTTCAGAAGGCCCTTGTAAAACTTTAGACAGCTGATCTCCCACCACCTTGTTGGGTAGAACCTTCAAGCTTTATCAGTGGTGGCCACTATTTGTGCAAATACCGCCAGATCATACAAAACTTGTTGCTGCAAATTGGCATAAGCCCCTGCCCCAGTCAACATATCTAGATTACATTGAGTTTGTTTGGCTTGAGCATTTAATCGTGCTATCTACAAACAGTTTTCCTTGTATTCTCCCCATTATAGAAGATAGTCTCCCCCAGATAAAACAACATGGCATAATTGCTGCCAATCACTTGGTGTTAAATTCAGAGTGGAGAAAGACTCCACCATGGCCAATGTGCAGGGTGCTTGGGCCCCATAGGCAGCAACAGCCTCCTTTAATTGCTTTATCTCCTTAAACTGTAATAAAAAAATGTTGGCGCATAACCTGCCCTGGATTATTAAGGTCCAGTGCTTCCATTACAGGTGCCACCCTGTGTGCAAAGTGGAAACATACCCTTCTATTTTCATCCTTGTTTGAATGAGACCACCAGCCTTCATCATTATAAGCTGGTGGGGCCAAAGGAGTTAAGGGGGTGAATCTTCTTCTCAGCATTCAATGAAGATCTCTTATCTCCCTATGTATTATTTCCTCCTCATCTTCCAATGATTCCTCACTATCCTCTAAAAGCTCGGAATCATCAGTCTCCTGCCAAGCGATTGACTGTTTTCTGAGCCGGGCAGAGCGGATTTTCTCTAATGATCCTCTCCCACCATTTTTTCCCATTCCCACCGCCACATGTCCCCCTTTCTCCTTCCTGATCCTCCGTAGAGCACAGAGAGTCATAGAACACAGAGACACGGGTCTCTTCTTCCTGTTTTTCTTGTAAAACTTCCTTAGCTGCTTCTACCTCCTGTTTAACTTTCACCCTGTGCTGTTAACAGAGCATCTTTAACTAACCACCACAATGAAAAGGTTGCAGGGGGATGGCTGTTAGTGTCCACTCATTGTAGTTTCTTTTGTAGGTCTCTGTACACCTCTTCCCAATCTGGAACATTCAGACCTCCTCCCATAATAAACCAGGGACTGGTCTGCTCTATGGTTTTAATAGAGGCCTCTATGGTTCTTTCTTTTACTGCTGTTCCTTGTTGCTCTAACAGTCCTTTTACCTGAAATTGTAATTCTCTTTTGCTGCTAGCAGTTCCCATCTTGATTCCCCAATAAGTCCCTGCCAGCCCTGGACAACCCTGTCCACTTACCCCTCTTTCTCAGATCTTGGTAGAACCTCCACTTGCCACGCCAGCGCAGCTGAGAGCCAAGTCCCAGGGAAGGACGTCAGGATTAATGGAACACGCACTCTGGATGTTGCAGAATCAGAAGCCTTTATTGTACCTCACCAAGGGGGGTTTTATACTTAACCCACACAGGTGGGTCAACAGGATGGAGACCTCAACTTGGGATCCTTGGGTTAGGGCCAAGGCAATGTGTACTCAGGAAGCAGGGTTGGTAAACAACTGAGAGCACAGAACTTGCAGGTTTCTCAGAAACCCAGAACAACAAGGGCAAGGAAGGTCACCAACAGGGAGGTGAGTAGAAGGCCAAGACTCCATTAGGTCCTAACAAGAAGAAGGGTGGAAGGACCCAGGCATGTCCTGTGTAAGTGAGGCTAATAGCAGGTCCCCAAAGGCTTCTATTGACAGAGAGAAGGGTTTTCTTGAAAGGTTGTGAGTTATCTTCATAAGTGGAGGCAAAAAATTAACTCCCTGCATCATCACAAGATATCTGAGATCTAAGCAGACCACAGTTACAAATATATGGAAAGCCCCAAAGTGGCCGGAATGGTCAGTCACTATCAGGCATTGATCCTGCAGATAATATAGGAGGGGTATTGTCCTTTGTATGTATTTCAGAAGAATTGATCCCCAAAAAGTTGTCAAGGACAGCGGGCAGACAAATATCCTTGAAACTGTAGGATCCATTGGGGGCAGACATCCAAACCTCCACGAAGATTGTAATATCACATAAATAGTAGATGTTTGGGTGAGAAGTTGTACAGGGCATCAATGAAGCATTTAGCCATTGTATTGGAAAAGTGCCCTTGATCCTGGCCATGGGTCCATTCCTGAATGAGATTTTCTTGGTACCATCAGCCTCGGGGGAGGTGTAAGGTAACACAATGTACTCTTCTCCCTGGGGTTGACTATTTATGCAAATTTCTAAGTCTCCTGTGGCTATCTTCGCCAAGAGGACAAAATCAGGCGTGGAGGCAGGTATCCCCATGGAGGCAAAACCCAAACATATGGGGAAGGCAGGCTCCAGACAAAAAGAGCTGTTAACGGGAGAAAGCATAGATGAATTTTCTGGGGGGGTATCTATTTTAGAGTTGTCATTGTGTATGATCAGCAAATAGAGTCCCAGGAGACTGGTATTAGAAATGGAGGGGCTTTAACCACGACCCACAGCAAAGACTGAGCCTAGACCTAAAACGTATTGGCAATAATGGGACACATAGACAGGAATAGGGTATAAGGTCCTGTCTATGGCCCCTCCAGGCACATATTTCAGTCTGAGTTACTAAGGCTTTAAGGGCTCCCCACTCTGTTGATGACTCTGCCTCTGGGGTTCTCCTCCTGGTTCTGCACATTTTGTGTTCCTGAGCAAGTATTATCTTCATGAACCAGATCTTCTTCTCGCTTGTCCAACAACTGGCTGTTCATCGTGGACATCAGTCACTCCATTCTTCATAAATGGCTTGACAGCTCACCTAGATACTCAAATGGGTTTTTCTTCTTATTCTGGGAAAATACAAGCAAAATCTTGACCTGTTGTTAGTAGTGGGGCAGAACCCCCACTGATCATCTATGTGGTCGCACCAAGGATTGATGGCAATGGTGTCGTTCAAGGAAGCATGGCTCCCCAGTGCATTTAAATTTTTTTTATTCATTCTACATAGCAACCACCGTTTTGCCTACCTCCCCCAGCCCTACTACCCCATCCACTCCACAGAGAGGGTAAAGCCTCCCATAGGGAATCAAGTTGAGGCAGGACCAAGCCTCTCCTTCCTGCAGTGATGCTGAGCAAGGTGTCCCACCATAAAGAATGAGCTCAAAAAAACCTGCTTATGTACCAGGGGATAGATCTTGGTCCCACTGCCAGGGGCCCCACAAAAAAAATCCAAGCCACCCACCTGTTACCCACATGCGGAGGGCCTAGTTTGATCCCAAGCAGGCTCCCCAGCTGTCAGTCCAGAGTCTGTGAATCCCCAGTAGCTAGAGTCAGATCCTGTCATGATCTGGATCCCTCACCTTTCCTAATATAATCCCTCTTCTCCTTCTTTGACTAGACTCCCAGGGCTTGACTGTGAATCTCTACATCTGCTTCAATCAGTTACTGGATGGAGGTTCTCTGATGACAATTAGGGTAGTCACCAATCTGATTGTAGGGAAAGGCCAGTTCAGGTACCCTCTCCTCTATTGCTTAGGGTCTTAGCTGGGGTCATCCTTGTGCATTCCTGTGGGTCATCCCTAGTGTAGTAGGTGACTGCTTGTTCCTTTCTGGCTTCCCCAGACTCCTGAAATAACCACACAGAAACTGTATTAATTATATCACTGCTTGGCCTATTAACTCTAGCTTCTTATTGGCTAACTCTTACATCTTAATTTAACCTATTTCTATTCATCTGTGTATTTCCATGTGGCTGTGGCTTACTGGCAAGTTTGGGCATCTGTCTCTATGGGGGGCAACATGGCTTCTCTTGACTCTGCATTCTTTCTCCCAGCATTCAGTTTAGTTTTTCCCTCTTACTTCTATTCTGCCCTGCACAGGCCCAGAACAGTTTCTTTATTAACCAAAGGTATTCACAGCATACAGAGGGGTATGCCCATCCCCTCTCATTTTCTGTTTAAACAAAAAGGAAGGTTTTAACTTTAAAATAGTAAAATTACATATAACAAAACAGGTATCAAGTAAGAATTACAGTTACAACATTTATATCTACTTTATTTTTTATCATAACTAAGAAAATCTATAATTATACCATCTGTTTTTCAATTCCATCAAATTGGCACCAATGTGGGGACACCCTAGTTTGTCCTCCATTTTTAAAGAATGTGTAGCTCTTCAATAATTCTTTCTAAGCTAAGAAGTTCCACATCTACAAGAAGAAGTTATGTAACAGCCTGTGTGGGGCACAATGACTGTTTTGTCAGATGTAGCTGAGAGGGAAATGATTTGGGGACACTGCAGAGTATTAAACACCAGATTTCACTAGTTTATATGGAATACTAGAGAAAGAAAGTAATTAGAAATGTAGTGGTTCTCAACCTTCCTAATGCTGAGACCCTTTAATACAGTTCCTCATGTTGTGGACATCCCCAACCATGAAGTTACTTTTGTTGCTACTTTATAACCATAATTTTGCTACTGTTATGAATCTTAATGTAAATATTTGATAGGCAAGATATCTGATAAGCAACCCCTGTTGAAGGGTCATTTGACTTTTAAAGGGGTTGTGACCCACAGTTTGAGAACCACTGATTTGGAGGTAGGAGTGTGTCATCATTTGAGTGTTTTCATTTAAAAAAGAATCACATGGGCTGGTGGGGTGGTTCCGTAGGGTAAGGTCTTGCTGCCAAGTCAAGTGATCTGAATTCTATCCATGAGACCCACATGGTGCAAATAAAATCTGAATTCAGGAAGTTTTATCTGACTTCCACACCACGGCATGAATGCCAAGACACACACACACACAAACACACACATGCACACCACACAAGACACACACACTGATGCAGACACACTATACTCACACACACATGCACACACAAAAATGAATAAATGCAATTAAAATAAAACAACATTGTCATCCTGTGATGTCCTGTGTTGGGGCTCATGATCTGACCCAGTGGCTCCAGAGCACAGGAAGCATTAGAGAGGTTTTGAAATAGTTGAGACTGGGCTCATAAAGCACATGAGTGGTAAATTAAACAGGCTGTTTTGAATCATTCTAAGGTGGAATGTTATGGATGGTGCAATCATCTCCATTGGTATGTTCTTTTGCAATAATGTTTATGTTTTATTTGTTTGAGACAGTGTCACTTGTATCTCAGACTAGCTCTGAACTTACTATGCAGCTATGTAGCTGAGAAGGGACTTGAGCCTCTGCTTACACTTTGTCTCAGGTAGGGTTTCTATTGCTGTGAAGGGACACCATGACCACAGCAGTTCTTTTGCTTTAAATTATTTATTCATTTGTTTAAAAAAGAAAACATTCTTTTCATTTTACATGCCAATCCCAGTTCCCCCTTCCTCCCCTCCCCATATACCTAGCCCTCCCACCCCACTCCCATCCACTCCTCTGAGAGGGTAAGGTACATTGCTTTGGGGGAGGTCCAAGGCCCTTCCTACTATATCTAGGCTGAGCAAGCTATCCATACAAAGAGAATGGGTTTCCAAAAAGCCAGTACATTCATTAGGGATAAATCCTGGTGCCACTGCCAGTGGTCCAGTAGTCTGCCCCAGCCATGCAACATTCAGAGGAACTAGTTTGGATCTATGCTGTTTCCTTCCCATTCCAGCTGGAGTTGGTGAACTCCCATTAGCTCAGGTAAACTGTTTCAGTGAGTGAACCCATCATGGTCTTGACCTCTTTGCTCATATTCTCACTCCTCCCACTCTTCAACTGGATTTTGGGAGCTCAGTCCAGTGCTCCGATGCAGGTCTCTGCCTCTGTTTCCATTAGTTTCTGGATGAAGGATCTGAACATAGCAGTTCTTATAAAAGATAATATTTAATTGAGGTGGCCTACATTTTTAGAAGTTTAATCCATTATCATCATGGTGTGACAAGGTGCCATGCAGGCAGACATGGTGCTGGAGAAGAAGCTGAGAGCCTTACATCTTGACTTGGAGATAACAGGAAGCAGTCTTAACTAGGCATAGATTGAGCATAGGAGACCTCAAAACCCACAGTGGCACACTTCCTCCAACAAGGCCACATTCCCTAGTAGTGCCACTCCTGTTATTTTAAGCTAGATCTCAATTGTAGATTTTATCAAAAAAAGACTCAGGATCCAGATGCTGTGGCGAAAGCCTGCTAGTTCAGAGGCAGAGAAGGCACCCAGCTTACCTTCCTCCTCTGCTGATGTCTCAGAAAAAGCTTTATCCTATGCTGTCTCAAACAAAACTCCTTCAACCTGATGTCCCTCACTTCTACTCCCCCCTGCTTCTCCTCCTGACTTCTTACTTTCTATGGTTGTTTCCTGTCAACTGGTTGCTTGCTCCACCTCTTGACCTAAGGATGATTTTATTTAGTCCTTTTATAATATTAAAGCAGCAATCTCTTGGATTAAAGGTGTGTGCTAGGGCTGAGCCACATCACAGCTAGAAGCAGCTTTTTCCAGTAAATAACACAATCTCGGGGGTCATAGTGTGATCAAATATCCTGTGACATACTCCCTATGAGCTTATGTGGGGCAGTTACATTCAAACTACTATATCACTGAACCTCCTACTTATACTTCCCAAGTATTGGGACAGTAGGCTCGTGCCACTGAATCTGGTTTATGTGGTATTGGGAATTGAACCCAGGGCTTCGTGTATGCTAGGCAAGCACTCTACGGGTGAGCTACATCACTAGTTCCAAATGAATAATCTAGACTTGTCTTGAGTTCTTGAGAGTCCTACCTCTGCCTTGGTAGTGTGTATCCTACCAGCATGCACCAATACAAACCTGCTGTATGTTTGTTATATGGAGGATTCGAACAAATTCTGAACTTGACTGATGAATCTGTAGAGAAGTGTTGCAGGATATTTGATCACATTGTGTGAATATGTGTCACCGTTTTATTCAGATATGTTTAATAAAGAGCAGAATGGCCAATCGCTAGGCAGGAGAGGTTAGGCGGAACTTGGAGGCAGAGACAGGACTCAGGGAAGAAGAAAGGTGGAAGATGCCAGAGGAACATGGATGGAGTGGAATATACAGAATGAAGGACAGGTGGCAGAATGTAGATTAATTTAAGTTATAAGAGCCAGTTGGGAACAAGCCTCAACTAAAGACCTCCATGTCATTATTTGGGGGCTGGTGGTCACTAAAAGAGAGTCTGATTACAGAGGAGATATTCTCTTTCCATGGAGAAGTTTTGGGCCAGATGCCTGAGGTTGAAGGTCAGTGTTGGTTCCTTTCTTTGCATGTGTAAAACACTAGTATCTGCTTTGATCCATCAAAGGAAGGATATCTGAATCATTATATAAATTGGGCAACTATCAAAAGTCTATTTTTATAAGTTCTTAGAAAAGTATGTATAATGTTATTTGATCATATTCACCCCTTCTTCAATTCTTTCCAAATTCACGCCCCTTTCTCTGCCTCTACAACTTTCGTGTCCTTAAAAAAAAACAAGTCAAATTTGTCTGTCAATATCTATATACGTTTGGATGAATGGCCCAAATGTGGTGATATTTTGTTTGTGATCTAACAAATAAAGCTTGCCTGAAGATCAGAGTTCAGAGGTGCCACTGGCTAGCCATAGAGGCTAGGCAGTGGTACATACCTTTAATTCCAGCACTAGGGAGGTGGAGACAGAATGGGATATGGCTGGGCAGAGAGAAATAAGGCAGATGGAGATAGAAACTCGTTGCATTCAGTCTGAGGACTTGTAGAGACAAGATACCCCCTTTGGTCTGAGGATTTTGTAGAGATAAGAACTAGTGGCTATTTGCTCTGCTTCTCTGACCATTCAGTTTTCACCTCCTAATATCTGACTCCGAGTTTTTATTATTAAGACCAATTAGAACTCTCACTACACCACCAGTGTAGCATGGTAGGCCTACCAGGAGTCACACCCTGTAAGCAAACTCACCCTCTGCCAGCATCAATCAGCTGTCAATAGCTCCTCAGCTAGAGTGGTGAGACTCTGTGCCAATGGCCCCTTCTCCATGCTGTTATTTGGTTTGTCTTGAGCTTGCACAGGTCTTGTGGATGCTGTCACAGCACTGTGAGTTTGTATGTGTAGCTGCCCTGGTATGTCCAAAAATAGCTTCCTTGTAGTCACCCATCATCTGGCTTTTGTAAACCTTCCACCCCCTTTTTCTCATTGATTTCAGTACCTCGGAAAAAGGGGTGCAATATAGATAACCCATTTAGAGCTGAACATACTGCAGCCTCTTAGTCTCTCTACCTGGACTAATGGTGGGTCTCTGTGTTAATCACTATCTATCGCAAAAATAAACTTCTGTGATGAGAATCAATACATGCATCATTTATGGGTATAACTAAAAGTCATGAGGAGTCAATTTAATTCTATGTCTACACATCAGATCAACAGCAGTAGGTAGGCTCTCTCCTAGGGCATATGTCCTACCTAGACTCAGGATCTTGGCTTGTTGATGGTGTCAACTATGGGTGCCATTTTATGGAGTAGGCCTTAAATCTAACCACAAAGTGATTTCTTGCTTCCATGATACTTGTGCCATTATTACATCAGTTGGCATGTATGAAAAACAGGTCATTATTGTTGCCTGCAGGGTTCATAGCTAGGTACAATTGATGACTGCCTTTCTTCCTCAGCAATACACACACACAACACACACACACACACACACACACACACACTTTTCTAACACCATGAACTGAAGCCAGAAGTGCCAAAGTTTCCATTTCTCCGTGTTCTGTGACTCAAGTTTGTGGTATCTTTAGCAACAGGGACTTACCATTAAGTTCTAGGGGTCAACATTGGTAATGTCTAGGTGTCTATGAAATATCGTTCACCAACAGTCTCAAATTAGGTGACTCATATTTGACACTAGGCTTTTTAGTTGTTAGCCTGTGGTGTCTAGAAGGGTTAATAGCATCCCTTTACAGTATAATTCCAGAAATATTTGTTATTTATTTAACATGTACATGTTTTTTTGTCTGCATGTATGTCTGTGATCCATATACGTGCCTGGTGCTCATGTAGGCCAAAGAAAGTGTTAGACCTCCTGTAACTCTAATATCACAGAAAGTTGTGAGCTGCACATGCGAGTGCTGAGAATGGAGCTCAGGCAATTTGTTGGGAATGGAACCCAGTGCTCTTCATTGAACCATCTCTCAAATCCATTTAAACTCTTTTATTTGTGTCTACTTTTATATTTTAGGAATCTTCTACAGTGTCAGGTTTCCATAAGACTCTTTTAGAAGGTCTGTAGCATTAGTTCTTCCTCACCAACTTTCCTTCTCTGTCCTTCTTTCCAACCCCATTTATACCATCATGTTCTATCCCTCCTGACCGTTAAGTGTGATCCTCTATTACTAATGTTGCCTTACTAGTTTCCTGACCTCTATGGGTATTCCAAATGAAACACACACATTTGAAGATTCAAAGATAACATCCACAAATGAGAAAATATGTGGTGTTTGTCTTTCTGGGTCTGGGTTACTTCATTCAGAAAGAGTGCTTATGGCTCCATCCATCTACTTGTTTTCTTAGTCACTGTTCTACTTCTAAGAAGAGACACCATGGCAAAGGCAACTCTTATAAAAGAAAGTATCTAATTAGGAGCTGAGAACTATGTCCTATCTTCAAGGAGAGAGAGAGAGAGAGAGAAGCGGAGCCTGGCATGGGCTTTTGAAACCTCAAAGCCAACATCCAGTGACATACTTTCCCCAACAAGGCCACGCCTAGTTCAACAAATTCACACCTTCTAAACCTTTTCAAACATTGCCACTCTCTGATGATTTTTTTGCTTGTTTTATTTATTTATTTATTAAAGATTTCTGCCTCCTCCCCGTCACCGCCTCCCATTTCCCTCCCCCTCCCCCGGTCAAGTCCCCCTCCCTCATCAGCCCCAAGAGCAATCAGGGTTCCCCTGACCTGTGGGAAGTCCAAAGACCCACCTACCTCCATCCAGGTCTAGTAAGGTGAGCATCCAAGCTGCCTATGCTCCCCCAAAGCCAGTAAGTGCAGTAGGATCAAAAACCCATTGCCATTGTTCTTGAGTTCTCAGTAGTCCTCATTGTCCACTATGTTCATAGCAGCATTGTTTGTAGTAGCCAGAACCTGGAAACAACCTAGATGCCCTTCAATGGAAGAATGGATGAAGAAAGTATGGAATACATACATATTAGAGTATTACTCAGCAGTAAAAATCAAGGACTTCTTGATTTTTGCATACAAATGGATGGAAATAGAAAATACTATCCTGAGTGAGGTAAGCCAGACCCAAAAAGAGGAACATGGGGTGTACTCACTCATATTTGGTTTCTAGCCATAAATAAAGGACATTGAGCCTATAATTCATGATCCTAGAGAAGCTAAATAAGAAGGTGAACCCAAAGAAAAACATATAGGCATCCTCCTGAATATTAGCCACTCTCTGATTATTAAGCATTCAAATATATGCACCTATGGGGGATGAATTCTAATTCAAAACTCCACACCTGTGAATTTCATAATTATTTTTCTTAATAGTTGGATAATATTCCCATTGTGTAAATATATAACATTTTAACTATCCATTCATCAGTTGCAGAGGATTAATATCTAGAATATATAAAGAAATACAAAAAAGCTGAACATCAAGAAAATAAACAACCCTATTTAAAAAATGGGACATAGTAATTATCCTTCATAGAGATTTCATCCAGGACCTGATGGGAGCAGGTGCAGAGATCCACACAGTCAAGCACTAGGCTGAGCTCCAGGAGTCCAATTGAAGAGAGGGAGGAGGGATTATATGAGCAAGGGGGGCCGAGATCATGATGTAAAAACCCACAGAGACAGCTGACCTGAGCTTGTGGGAGCTCATGGACGGCTGGACTGACAGCTAGGGAGCTGGCATGGGAACGACCTAGGACCTCTGCATCTGGGTAACAGTTGTGCAGCTTGGTCTTTTGTGGTGCTCCTAGCAGAGGCACCAGGGTCTGTCCCTGACACATGAACTGGCTCTTTGGAACCTATTCCTTATGGTGGGATACCTTACCTAGCCTTGATGGAGGGAGGGAGCTTGGTACTGCCTCAACTTGATATGCCATGCTTTTTGACTTCCAAGTGAGGCCTTACCCCTTTGTATGGAAATAGAGGAGGAGTTGGGGGGGGTAGAAAGTAGGTGGGGGGAGGGAGTGTGAGGGAGGAGAGGAGGGAAGAGAAACTGTGGTGTGGTCTGTAAAATCAATCAATCAATGGACATAGAATTTAACCGGTCTCAAAAGATGAAATAAAGGAGCTGGGAGATGACTCAATGGTTAAGAGCACTGGTTGTTCTTCCAGAGGATTTGGGTTTTGTTACCAGAACCCCACCGTAGTTCACAAATATCTGTAACTACAGTTCCAGGGGATCTGATGCCTTCTTCTGAACTCTAAGGTGACCAGACACTCACATGTTGCATAGCTATACATTCAGGCAAAGCACTCATAAGCATCATACAAAAAATAAATCCAAAAAATAAAGATGATATAAATGGCTAAAAAGCATTTAAAAATGTTTTAATGTTTAAAATTAAAAATGTCCCACATCTTTAGTCTCAGGGAAATGCAAATTAAAATGTTTTGAGAATGCATCTTAACCTAGTCAGAATGGTTAGCGAAATGCCATGGATATGGGGAAAGAGAATCACTTATTCCCTCTTGGTTGAGGGTAAAATGACACAGTCACTGTGGAAATCAATGTAGAGGTTCCTCCAAAGCTATAGGTTTACCACATGATCCAGCTATACTCTTGTATATATACCTGTGGTTGTTTCAATGAGAATGGCTCTCATGGGTTTATGTACTTGAATGATTGGTCCCCAGTTGGTTGATCTATTTCAGGAGGGTTAGGTAGTATAGCCTTGTTCCCAGAATGTGTCATAAGTGGGCAGGTTTTAAGATTCCAAAAAGTCTTTGCCCATTTCCGTTAGATCTCTCTGCCTTCCTTTTTTTCTTTTAAATATTTGTTTATTATGTATACAATATTCTGTCTGCATGCATGTCTGCAGGCCAGAAGAGGGCACCAGACCTCTTTACAGGTGGTTGTGAGCCCCCATGTGGTTGCCGGGAATTGAACTCAGGACCTTCGGAAGAGCAGGCAATGCTCTTAACCACAGAACCAGCCATCTCTCCAGCCCGATCTCTCTCTGCCTTCCTACTTGTGTATAAAGATTTAAAGTCTCCCTTAAGGCAGGGGGAGGGGCTTGATCCTGTCCCAACTTAATTTGCCAGACATTGTTGACTTCCCTGGGAGCCCTACAGGTTGGAAAGAGTGGATGGGGTAGACTGGGAAAGAGGCAGGGAGGCAGGGGGGAGAGGTGGCAGGGCGGAGGGGACTGTGAATGGAATGTAAAATGAAATTTTAAAAATGAATTAAAAAAATGGTGTAAGGTCTCAGTTACTGCTCTAGCACCATATTTGCCTGCCTGCTGGCATGCTCCTGACCATGATAATCATGGGCTCCAACACTCTTAAATTATAAGCCACAAATTAAAGTCTTTCTATTATAACTTGCTTTGGTCTTGGTATTTTGTCACAGCAATAGAAAAGTAACTAAGACAATACTTAAAAAGGTCTCTATATCCTATTGTAGAAATGCCTGTTTACTCATGTTCATTGATGATCTATTCACAGTAACCTCGAAATGGAAACAACCTAGATGTTCATCAGCTAATGAACAGATAATAACAATAATATGTCTTTAAATCAAAATTAACATCTATGGATGTTCTGCTTGCATACATGTCTGTTTATCATGTGTGTGCCTGATGACCATGAAGTCAGAAGAGGGTGTCAGATCCTCTAGACCTGGAGTTACAGATTGTTGTAAGCCACCATGTGAGTGCAGGAACTGAACCTGGGTCATCTTGCAGAGCCAACAAGTGCTCCTAACTGTTGAGGCATCTCTCAAGCCCCACCTATCCATTCTTACAATAGTGATATAAGTATAACTCATAAATAATGGCTTTTCCCCATTTAAGGTAGGCAACATTTATTTGGGGAAATTTGTTTGTTGAATGATTATCACATATTCTTTGAAGAGAATTGTTCAACTTGAGTGTCACAGCCCAGACCCTTATCCCTAGTAATTGCAAGGCAGAGGCAAGTGATCTCTGTGATTTAGAGGCCAGCCTGGTCTACAGAGTGACCTCCAGGACAACAGGGGTTGCATAGTGACACCCTGTCTCAAGAAACAAAAATAAATAAATAAATAAATAAATCAGACAGTTTAAAAGAAGTTTTATCCAAGATACAAATAATATAGTTTGAATCTTCTAATTAATTACATATTTTAAGAGAGAAAAAAAAATCACGAAGGAGAATTTAAAAAAAAACTTATAAAATAGTCTAATGTGATGGTGCATGCCTTCATTCCCAGAACTCAGGAGGCAGAGGCAGACAGATCTCTTAAGTTCCAGGCCAGCCTGGTGTGCAAAATGAATTTTAGGAAAATCCAAGGCTATATACAAAGATTCTGTCTCAAAAAACAATGAAGCAAAATCATATAAAGTAAACGTTTTTTTGTTTTTTAATTAATTAAAATTTTATTAATTAAATGTATTCATTTATTTTACATCCTGATCACATTTCCCCCCTCCTTTCTCACCTCCCTCTCCCTCCTTCCCATCCCCCCTTCAATCCACTTCTCTATTCCTGTTCAAAAAGGGTCAGGCCTCCCATGGGTTTTAACAAAACATAGCATATCCAATTGAGGTAAGACTAAGCTCCTCCCCCTTGTGTTAAGGGTGGTCAGGGAAATCCAGTATGAGGAACAGGTTCCCAAAAGCCAGGCAAAGCATTCGGGACAGTCCCTGCTTCCACTGCTAGGGATTCCCACAAGTAGATCAAACTATACGACTATTACGCGTATGTGGAGGGCCTAGTTATATGTCACACATATGCAGGCCCCCTAGCTGTAGATCCATACTCAGTGAGCTTCTATGAGCCTTGGTTAGTTGTTGCTGTGGGTTCCCTTGTGAATTGTGAGGTCCCTTGAACACCCTCCCCCTGGCTTGTACAATCCTTCCTCCTCTTCAGCAGGATTTCCTGAGCTCAGTCTAATGCTTGACTTTGGGTCTCTGTATCTGTTTCCATCAGTTGCTGGATGAAGATTCTCTGAAGAAAATTGGGATAGTCTCCAGTCTATGAATAGAGTAGAATATCATTGGGCATCATTATATTGACTTTTATTTTTTTCTCCAATTGTGTTTGCTTCTATCCTAGGTCTCTGGACCATCCAGGCTCTGAGTGCTGGCACTCCAGGTGGTGTTGGGGGTGGGCTCACTCTGCTCACTCTGGTGGTAATGTGTCTGAAGCTGACTAGTCATTGATTGGCCACTTCTCCATTCTCCCCCCCCCCAATCCCCTGAACATCCCATAGTCAGGACAGATTGTAGGGTATATGCTGCAAACTGGTATATCTGGGTCATGAGGTGGATCAATTCCCAATTTTCTGAGAAACTGCCATATTGATTTCCAAAGTGAGTGTATAATAATTAATTAATTTTACATCCTGATCAAAGTATTCCCTCCCTCTTCTCCCAGTCCCTATGCCCCTGTGTTCCTGTGTCCCCTATCTACTGCTCCTTCATTTCTGTTCAGAAAAGAGCTGGCCTCCCATGGTATCAACAAAACATGGCATATCAAGTTGCAATAAGACTAAGTACCTCTCCATGTATTAAGAGTGGGCAATGCAACCCAGTATAGAAATAGGGTCTAAAAAGTCAGCAAAAGAGTCAGAGACAGCCCCTGCTCTCACTGTTAAGAGTCCCCCCAAGAAGATCAAGCTACTAACTGTGACATATATGCAGAAGGCCTATGTCAGTCTCATGCAGACTTCCTTGTTGTCAATTCAGACTCTGTGAGGCCGCATGAGCTCAGGTTAATTAATTTTGTGGGCTTTTTTGGTGATGTCCTTGACCCCTCTGGTTCCTACAATCTCTCTCCCTCTCTTCAGCAGGACTCACTGAGTTCAGTCTAGTCAGAATATCAAAATGAAAAAAATGTTTGAAAAGTCTGTCCTATCTGTCTGTCTGTCTTCTTGTATGTGTGTAGGACCATGTGTACAAAATATATGTGGGTGTCATGGCACTCACACAGAGTTCAACATGACCACGTTTTGTTATAAAATTTATTTATTTTATATGCATTGATGTTTCTCGCTTCATATATGTCTGTGTGAGGGTGTTGGATCCAATGGAACTGGAGTCACAAACAGTTGTGAGCTGCCATGTGTGTGCTGGGAATCAAACCCTGGACTTCTGGAAGAGCAGTCAGAGTTCTTAACCTATGAGCCAACTCTCCATCCCCAGACCACTTTTTTTTATAGCAAGGTCCAAGGTATTATAATTTAAGTTGACAGTAAATACAAAAAATTAAAGAAATGGTATAAATGTAATTTTTACTGAGACAAAATATAATCTAAGATTTGAAAACGTACAACTTGTGTAAATTCTAACACGGACTATATCAAGGATCAAGAGCCACACAACTTCCAACTTATCACATACATAATTAAAGAAATTTTTTTGTAGATGAGGACATCTGGCCTTCTATCATCCACCAAATGCTCTTTGAAAACAAGTAATTCTTAGTACTGATAAGAAGAAATAAACTGCAAAATTATTTTATTATTACTCATCAGTAAAAATGGGCAGAGAGTGGGGTAGAATGATGACACAATTACAATAATTACCCCTAATGTTGGTATTGTTTCATGTGAATACAACCCATAAAGGGTGATAAAATTGTTCAACCAGTAAAAGATCACAAAACAGCTCACCAGCAGCAACATGCTGTGAGTGGCTCTGAGCTCAGGAGATTGCTGGCTGGAGAGGCTTTGGCTACAGAGATACGGGGCTCGCTTGCGATGTTTGTAAAGGAGAGTCACCATTTAGAAACTGGTCAACATCATGATGGTCATAAAGAGAACGTCTCCTATTATGATACCACTTATGAAAACTTCTGGAGCGATGTAATGTGGTAGTATTCTTTTACAGTAGAACACGATAATATCAATCACCAACATCAATGTAATTGATTTTAGCTACCACAGTCTCAATGACGTGCACATATATGAGCAGGTTGATGAGCCAGGCAAACAGGAAGGAGCAACAAGTCCATG
Organism: Microtus obscurus; assembly: GCA_963919715.1. NCBI lineage: Eukaryota > Metazoa > Chordata > Mammalia > Rodentia > Cricetidae > Microtus > Microtus obscurus. The sequence continues at coordinate 154,449 of CAWTZC010002457.1, forward strand.
TAGAGAGTTTAGGCTTAAGCCATGCCCACTTAGAGTTACTAGGAATGATGGTGATGGCTTGGAACGTGCTTAGAATGGAGGTAGTGCAGATGGACAAACCCCGGTGACTCTGAACACATATAAAATTGCCTTACAGCCGGCATCATCCAGAAAGTGTCTGACTCCAAAGGATGACATGATATATGATATCATAGCGAATATGACTGTCAACATGTTGACAACCACCAAGTGCATGAAAATGGGATCGATAGGTCTGCTAGGCAGGATCTAAGAAGCTGTACACATACAGCATGAAGAGCAGTGAGTTCCCTATGACACCCACACAGAGCTGGGATACGAGGAACCCCCCAAGATGGCGTTGCTTGGAGACATCACCTCGGTGATGTTTTAGATATTATTAGGCTTGTCAGGCCTTCACTGAAATCTAAGTGGGTTCAATTATAACCTAATTACATACTGATGTTTGTGGGCGTCAAATATACTGATTGACACTTCAGGAGTGGAGAAGGTTGGAGAAATGACAAACTCTGTTTCTCTCAGGTCCAGACGTGGTGCCTCCTGGAACTACATGCCAGGGAGTCTTGAGAACATCAGAGGACAGAAGGTGTTGAAGCAGGGTGCTTAATGCAAAAATCTTCTGCGTGCTGTTATATTAAGTGGCAGGATCTGGAATAACCGGAAACGCAAACTTGCATGTCATAGGGTTTTTTATTCAGTAGCTCATCTTGTGTACTTTAAAATTCCTGTTTGAAAGGTCTGATCTTTCCCAAGAAGACTGTGTAAAACAGAGACAGTAACATGAATATTTAAACATCTTTATAGTTTCGATTGCATGCAACACTCTCCCAAGGTATTTATCTTCATATTCTTAGTAACGGGGCTGTGGAATTGGCTCAGCAGATAAGAGCACTAGTAGCTCTTCTAGAGGACCCAAGTTTGAACCTTGCTTCACTTGGGGCCTCAGAACTGTTTTTAACTCCAATTTTAGAGGATCTGATACCTTCTTCTGTGCTCTGTGGGCACCAGACATGCACATACAACACAAACATACATGCAGGTAAAACACTGTAGATGTAAAAAAAAAAGAATAAAAACAATTTTTTCCAAAAGTAGATTCTCCTCTTGGGTTTTGTCTCTGAGTCCAGTCCTCTGTCACTAGCAAATTTCTGAAGTAGTTTAGGAGCTCAGTCCCTGTGAAGAGCTGCAGAACACAAAGGGGCAGTTGCTACTATACGTGACCTAGTGTTGACCACATTCTCAGAGAAATATATTTTCTGTCACCATTTCTGTTATTTTCCAGGAAATGTACAGAACTGCAGGTCATCGTGTTTGTGAAATAGGGCAGTCTTACACAGGTAAACACCATATATGTGCTCACATGTGGAATCTGGTACAGAAACTTACAGACCCAATGGGAGACTCTTAGCATGTGTAAGCAATGGAGGCTGGAGAGTGATACAGATGTAAGCCATGGGAGAGTATAATGAAAGTCACATTTGTGGATGTGTGTAAATGTCATAATAAAACGTGCAAATGTGGTATTTGTCAGTAAGCCTTCATAAAGGCTCAATATGTTAATAACAATAACAAAAATCAAATTGGACTAAGGGACTAAATGTGTAGCAAGGAGGGTGCTTGTTTGTTCCCGGCCGCTTCTCCCGGAAAGTAATCGCACAGAAACTGTATTAATCAAATCACTGCTTGGTCCATTAGCCCCTGTTAGCTTCTTATTGACGAACTCTTACTTATTAATTTAACCCATTTCTAATCTGTGTATCACCATGGGGCTGTAAAGCTTTACTAGCTAAAGTTTTGTCTGACTACGGCTACATGGCTTCTCTTTCACTCTATCCTCCTTTTCTCCACAGCGTTCGGTCTGTCTTCCCCCTCAGCTCTGTTCTACCCTACCAGGCCAAGCCAATTGTCTT
>CAWTZC010002459.1:0-33062 GCA_963919715.1 Microtus obscurus
TACCCAAAACAGGTCTTGTAGTAGCGCTATCAGTATCATGACGTCATATCAACCAGGTAGAGTTGTTGTTGTGGGGCCCCATCTTCTTCCTGGAAACTTCAAATGTCACTTCAGAAAAGACTCATTGTTTGTTGTAAAAAACTTAAACATTAATCATATAGACATATATATATATATTCAGTGAAAGGCATGATATATATATTCAATGGAAGGTATGATAGGTATGAAGAAAAGCAAAGATGTTTTCTAAACTCATATTTCTTTCTGTCCCATATCATGGCTCTTGACATGAGACAGAAACTCCAGAAACTCTGGGTTTTTCTCTTACTAACAGGCTTGGATTTGGAGAGGGACTGAGCCAGAGTTCAACTTCAAAACCAGCTCTATAAATTTAGAAATATGGTTTAATATGTTTTACTTACACAACCCATTCAGTTTTCTTGATATTTCCTATTTGGGCAGGTATTTTTCCATCTGTCAGTATCCAAATATCCAGGGTCCCTTGAATTTTTCAAAGGTGAGTGTTTTCCTGTGGAGATAAGAACAGAACCCTGCGCCCATTCTATATGTTTTTCTTACCACCTGTATGAATATCATTGTGGATGAGTTGTCATTTCTCCTTTCCAAGAGGTTTCTCCTCTTCAAATCGAAACTTTATTAATTTTGATGGTATCCACAATTTTTCTTCTCCTGTGGAAACAAGAGCAAAACCCCTTCCCCAACGTAGCGCATCTCCTGGCTTCCATTGAGAGGTCAGCACATCTTTGAAATAAATCGGTTGATTTAGTTCAGCAGACTTTTCCATTATCCAATGTCTTTCTGCTGCTGTCGTTCCTTTCTCATTAGCATTAAGAAAAATTCAAGGTTAATAAAGCATTATGTAATCTATTTCTGGGGGTATTTTCAGTCCCTTTCTGTTTGTTCAGCATATCCTTTATAGTACGATTTGATCTTTCTATAACTGCCTGACCTGTAGGATTATTTGGTATACCTGTAATGTGTTTTATATTATAATAATCAAAAAAGCGTTTCATTTTCTTAGATACATATGCTGGACCATTATCTGTCTTTATTTGTACAGGTATACCCATGATGGCCATAACTTCCAATAAATGTGTGATTACTGAATCTGCCTTTTCTGAGCTCAGGGCAGTAGCCCATTGAAAACCTGAATATGTATCTATGGTGTGGTGTACATATTTTAATTTACCAAACTCCATAAAGTGGAACACATCCATCTGCCAGATTTCATTTCTCTTAGTACCCTTTGGGTTACTCCCTGCAGGCAACGGTGTTTGATTATAGAAAGAACAAGTAGGACATCTCTTTATAATGTCCTTAGCTTGTTGCCAAGTAATGGAAAATTCTTTCTTTAGGCCTTTACTATTGACATGATGCTTTTTATGAAATTCCGAGGCCTGCAACACGCTTCCAAGCAATAATTGATCAATCTCAGTGTTGCCTTGTGCTAGAGGACCAGGCAGACCTGTATGGGACCGGATGTGTGTTATGTACATCGGACAAAGCCTGTTCCTGATTATGTCTTGTACCTGGATAAACAATGAAGTCAACTCTGTGCCATCTGGTATAAATTCAGCGGTTTCAATATGCAAGATAACTCTTTCTGCATATTGTGAATCTGTAACTATATTAAGAGGTTCTTTAAAATCTCTTAGCACCATAAGAATGGCATATAATTCTGCCTTCTGGACAGAATTATAAGGGCTTTGTTCCACCTTACTCAATTCATCTGACTTGTAACCTGCTTTCCCTGATTTATTTGCATCAGTATAGAACGTACGGGCTCCAGTTATTGGAGCATCACGTACAATTTTAGGAAGAATCCAGAAATTCTCTTTATGAGGTTAAGTCTGCCACTTTTGGGATAGTTGCTATTAATTTCTCCCAAAAAAATTAGCACAAGCTCTTTGCCACGGTTCATTGTCTTCCCATAACTTTTTTATTTCTTCAGTAGTAAAAGGCACTATAATTTCTGCTGGGTCTATACCTGCTAGTTGACGAAGTCTCAGCTTACCTTTTATAATTAATTCAGAGACTTTTTCCACATAAGTTTTTAATTTTTACTCGGTTTATTAGGTATAAATATCCACTCTAGAATAATATCTTCCCTCTGCATTAGAATCCCTGTAGGAGAGATTCTGGAAGGCAATATGACTAGGATGCAGCTAAGATTTGGGTTCACCCTATCCACATGTGCTTCCTGTAATTTTTCCTCAATCATTGTCAGTTCCTTTTCTGCTTCAGCTGTCAGTTTTCTTGGACTATTCAAATCCTTATCACCATCTAAGGTTTTGTTTAAATGAACTATTAGATCAGGTGTTATCCCAACAGCTGGTCGTAGACTGGAAATGTCTCCCAACAATCTTTGGAAGTCATTAAGAGTCTTTAACCGGTCTCTCCTAATTTGTGCCTTTTGCCTTTTAATTTTCTCTAACCCTATTCTGTAACCTAGGTAATTAATAGAATTTCCCTCTTTGAATCTTTTCAGGGGCAATTTGTAATCCCCACCCTAGGCAAGACTTTCTTTACTTCTTCAAACATCCTTTCTAAAGTATCTTTATTTGAATCAGATAATAAGATGTCATCCATGTAATGATAAATTATGGACTTGGGAAATTGTTTACAAATTATTTCCAATGGCTTACTTACAAAATATTGGCACAATGTAGGACTATTGAGCATACCCTGTGGGAGGACAGTCCATTGATATCTCCTATTAGGCTGAGAATTATTATAAGTAGGCACCGTGAAGGCAAATTTTTCTCTATCCTTTTTTTGTAACGGTATAGTGAAAAAACAATCTTTCAAATCAATAACTATAAGAGGCCATCCCTTTGGTAATAGAGAAGGCAAAGGAATTCCAGATTGTAGTGGGCCCATAGGTTGAATTACTTTGTTGACAGCTCTTAGATCTGTCACCATTCTCCATTTACCAGATTTCTTTTTTTACAACAAACACAGGAGTATTCCAAGGGCTGGTTGATTCTTCAATATGGTGAGCATCTAATTGCTCTTGCACCAGCTGTTCCAATGCCTGTAATTTATCTTCAGCTAGAGGCCACTGTTTGATCCATATTGGCTTCTCAGTTAGCCATTTTAAAGGTAGGGCTGTTGGTACCTTTAAAGGTTTGGTATTTTCTATATGTTCTTGTACAGCCTGAATGGCTGGTGACCTTTTTCCATAATACCTCATCATATCTTTCCCAGAATTATGAGTTCCTGGAACTGCAGGAATGTTAATCTGGGTATTCCATTGCTGTAACAGGTCACGGCCCCATAAATTTATTGCAATATTGGCTATATATGGCCTTAGTCTTCCTATTTGCCCTTCAGGCCCTATGCATTCAACCCATCTTGTGCTTTGTTTTACACGAGATAGGGTTCCAATTCCCAGAAACTGAACATCTACCTCTTGAAGAGGCCAATTCGGATGCCAAGATTCTGGGGTAATGATACTTACATCCACACCTGTGTCTAATAAGCCTTCAATAAAAATGCCATTTATACAGACTTTTAGCTTTGGTCTTTGGTCGTTAATAGAAGTCTGCCAAAATATACGTTTACTCTGTCCTACTGGGTTTTTTGACTCATCCTCCACACGTAATTCACCATTTAGACTAGTATTACTTTTTTGTTGTAAGCGGGAGCGGCCGGGCTGTGTTCCCTCACCTGGCCGCCCGCATGGCTTAGCTTATGCCCCGAAATAATTACACAAAAACCGCACTCTTTTAAATACTGCCTGGCCCATCAGTTCCAGCCTCTTATTGGCTAGCTCTTGCATCTGGACTAGCCCATTTCTGATAATCTGTGTAGCACTCCATGGTGTGCTTACCGGGGAGATTCTAGCCTGCATCTCTCTGCAGTGGGAACATCATGGCGACTCCTCGACTCAGCTTCTCTTTCCCAGAATCCTCTCTGTTTACTCCACCCACCTAAGGGTTGGCCTATCAATGGGCTCAGGCAGTTTCTTTATTTTAACCAATGAAATCAACAGATAAGATACAAGACCCACCTCCATCATTTCCCCTTTTTCTGTTTAAACAAAAAAGAAAGGCTTTAACTTTAACATAGTAAAATTACATATAACAAAACAGTTATCAAATAAGAATTACAGTTACAATATTTATATCTACTTCTATCTTTTATCATAACTAAGGAAAACTATAACTAAACATTATTCAACTCCATCAAAGACTCCAGAAGGATATAATACTAAACAAGAAATAAGAGAACTCTAGAAATGACAGAGACATCTCGCTGCCTGGACAGTCACCCAAAGTTTCTCTGTACCGTTGGGTAGCATCTATCTTCGGCCTTCAGGCCCACAGTATCCAGCAGACAGTTCCATGAAGCAGGAAATTCCAAAGACAGTTCAGTCATTTTCTGCTGTGTCCTGCGTCCTGCAGAATGTCTCGTAGACTCTTTCATGAATCAGGAACCCCAAAAGACCATCTCACCTTTAGGCAAGTTTAGCAGTCCTCTCTCTGCGGGTTCTTTGTGTCCAGTTTATGCAATAGTCCAGGCAAGAACAGTCTCTTGCCCAATGGCTATCCAACTCCATTAGGAGCCTCTTCAATGCCCATCTTCCTCTTGAAGTAGATTGGCACTGTCAGGAGCAGACGTGTCTCATTGTCATGAAAAACCCTAAGTTATTAAAATATTTAAATGCCATATTCTGCAGTCTTTGAAAGACATGAAGAATGCCTATCTAATTGAAATATATCTCTATATATCTAGAAATCTAACATGACTACAAGCTTGACTATTATTTATGATTATTCATCAACAACCTATATTTCCTAATTATACATTACATTTTTTAAATGAACTACATAATCACAATACCTTAATTAAGATCAGAAATACATATAACAAAATTGACCTTAAAATCCATACCAATGCAAATTATTCATATCTATATCATATCCCCCCCCTTTAAATGTAAAGAACATTTATAAACAATATTTTGGGAACATGGGCGCAGGTTTTTTTCTCCAAACTGCTTCCTGCTGAATGGGGGCGTCGTTAATTAGGTCTTTCACGGTATAACCTGTGATAGTTTCATCTCAGTTGGCAGTTGAGCGAAGCAATTTTCTGAGGGTGTTCACAGCAACCTTTCAGGAGGGCGTGGTCTATCATACCATATCGGAATAGATGCAATCCATAGGGTCTGGTCCTCTGTGAAAACAAAAGAAGACCCTCTCCGAAGCATCATCCTTAGACCCAAATTCTGAAGTCATACCCTCATGATATCCATTCTGGTTCCACTTGGCAGCCCATATAATGAAATGTCTCTCTGTACTTAGCTCCTTTACAGTCAAAAATCTTAAAGAAAACACAATGTACATAATCCAGACTCTTTGTGGATTTTCCATTTTTACGTGGCTTATTTTTTTTATTTTTTTTAATCTCTTAACCATCTGTACTCTGTCTCTTTAAAGACTTTACCTTTTTATTTTTAAAGGCATTAACTTTATTTTCTCTCTCTCTCTCTCTATATATATATATTTTTCTCAAGCCCACGTACATTTATCCAACATTGTGACTCATTTAGTGGTCTGTCTGAATCTGTTTTATTGTGAATCTGTAATTTTTTTACTATCCAGGAGCATTTCTTAAAATGTTAAGCATTTCTTAAAAACTTAAGTTGCATCATGTAGGAGTAATACGGTACTGCCTGTGTCCTGTAAAGTCTAAACCTTATGTGCACTGTTATCACAGTAATTATGGTAGTTCCTGGTTGAGACCAGCTCAGTTCAGCATGGCGGAGCTGAGCGACTCTGGCTCAGAGCCATTTGGTGTGCCTGAGCTGCGCACAGTTCCAGGCACACAGCAGTCCACATCATCATCAAGCAAGCCGTAGCACTTTACTCCAAATGCTCCATTTAAAAGCTCTGTCTCCCACAGGAGCCAGACAGAGATCGCAATGGCGGCATAGCCCAGAAAGCTGGCATTTTAAAACAGCCAGTTTTTTCCTGTAGCTGAATCAGGACAATTTCTTTGCGGCACGCAACCCAGAAACAGCAAAAAGCTGTCTTAAATTCTCTTTCTGTCCTTTTTATGCCCTCTCAGGTTTTACGTGGATTTAGCCCCACGTTGGGCGCCAATTTGTTGTAAGCGGGAGCGGCCGGGCTGTGTTCCCTCACCTGGCCGCCCGCATGGCTTAGCTTATGCCCCGAAATAATTACACAAAAACCGCACTCTTTTAAACACTGCCTGGCCCATCAGTTCCAGCCTCTTATTGGCTAGCTCTTGCATCTGGACTAGCCCATTTCTGATAATCTGTGTAGCACCCCATGGTGTGCTTACCGGGGAGATTCTAGCCTGCATCTCTCTGCAGTGGGAACATCATGGCGACTCCTCGACTCAGCTTCTCTTTCCCAGAATCCTCTCTGTTTACTCCACCCACCTAAGGGTTGGCCTATCAATGGGCTCAGGCAGTTTCTTTATTTTAACCAATGAAATCAACAGATAAGATACAAGACCCACCTCCATCACTTTTTACAGCAGAAATTGGAGCTTTTAGATTTCTTGGTGAGGCACGTTCTCCACTGTGACTGGGAATGACTGGGCCACTGTTGGCTTCAGGGCCTGCGAGAGGCCCCTCAAGGAGTTTCCCCGATGGGATCGGGTTGCCTTGTTTGTCTGTTGTTGACATGCATTCGTTGGACCAATGACGGCCTTTACCACATCTCCTACATATACCTGAAGGCCTAGGTCTCCTATTTTTGTCATTCCCAGAGGAGATATTATTCCTAGAAATTCTGTGCCTGCAGTCCCTTTTGAGATGTCCTAATTTACCACAATTAAAACACCTGGCAGTTTGATGTCTCCTCATTGCTGTGGAAATCGCTTCTCCTACCCAAGATTCATCATTATAGCTAAACGTCTCAACATTCATCGTATGCTGAATCCATTCATCCATAGGTGCTGATCTAGACTTTAAAGGCCCAATTATCTTTTTGCATTCTATGTTTGCATTCTCAAACGCTAGAGATTCAAGAAGTATTCGTCTAGATTCCGGGTCTGGTACCCCTACGTCCAGAGCCTTAATTAATCTTTGCAAAAAGTCAATAAAGGGTTCTCTCTGTCCCTGCCTAATTCTGGTATATGATTCAACCCTTTTTGCTGGATCTTGTATCCTATTCCAAGCATTTAAAGCTGCTTGGTGACATAGATGCAGTACTTCATCGTCATAAAGAGCTTGGACCTGTGGATCAGCATATTCTCCTGCACCAAGAATTTGATCTTGGGAAACCTCGACACCTTTTGCTCTTCCTTGCTGTTCCATATGTTTGGATTCTTCTCTGAAATAAATTCCAAACATCAAGGAAGGTCCCTTATCTAAAACTGCAGACACTAACTGATGGAAATCATAGGGGGTAGCTCTAGCATTAGAAGCCCAAGTCCATATAATTGTGATCAAAGTTCCCTATTATAAAAATGTCATGATAAACCATACTATTATTATTAATATACCTTAATTATAAAAATTTCATTATACTAAAAAGGATCTTACATTGACTCATTCTGTCTTTACTGTTCATTGGAGAAATGGACTATAAACTTTATTGTTGAGAAACACCTTTCTGTTAGTGTGCTCTTCCTATTTGCTTAGTCTAACAGCCAGGTCTTCTCTGCTTGCTTAAAAATGAGATTAATATTCTGGCTTAAAAAGCAAGCTTATGATTAATTAATTAATGACATTAATCCCCAATATGTTTGCACATGAAAAATACCATTATCATGATGCAGTACCACATATTTCAACTTAAAAAAAAAGAATGAATGACTTTTGCTTTAAATGTGGGTTAGAAATTTTAGCCTAATTTGAATATGTCTCCTAATAAAACCACTATTATATTTGTAATTTATAAATCAAAACTATTTAGGAAGAAAGCTAACCGTTATAGAACCAATGAACTTAGTTTGTCTACATTAAAGTAACTATCAAAATAATATTTTATTCAAAACCAATTAGTTATGAAATTACTACTATACCTATAAATTATTTAATTAAAGCATGTACTAACATGACATTCATATGATTTAGAAGGAATTTTTGTCTAATAGTTGAAGAAACATCATAGAATGTTGTACTCAAGTTCGAATATTTTTAACATCATTTACTTAATGTTAAGATGAGAGAAAGGTAATATACATCTTAATCTTTCTGTCTTTTTATAGTTTTATAACATTTCTTGTAAGCTTAAGAACAAATACACTGTGACTTTATATCACATAAAAATTGTATTTGAAATGAAAGACATAGTAAATGTATTAATAGAAAAACAAGTAAACAGAAAACATTTTGAATTTTGTGTAATTCTTATACAACCCTATATTTATATATTTATACTTAGAAAAAGGTAAAACAAACAAAAATTATGAACAGTTTTTCTCTGTTCCCTCCACAACCATGATTTCATGCTATTTTTCAAGGAAACCTGGTCTTAAATATGTGCTAATTTCTGTTGGTCATTTATTCTTTTTCCTCTTTTTTTTATTGAAAAAAAAAAGACATTTCTGCCTCCTCCCCGCCTCCCATTTCCCTCCCCCTCCCCCCACTCCTCCTCCTCCCTCTCCAGGCTAAAGAGCAGTCAGGGTTCCCTGCCCTGTGGAAAGTCCAAAGTCCTCCCCCCTCAATCCTGGTCTAGGAAGGTGAACATCCAAACTGGCTAGGCTCCCACAAAGCCAGAACATTAAGTAGGATCAAAACCCAGTGCCATTGACCTTGGCTTCTCAGCAGCCCTCATTCAGAGAGTCCGGTTTTATCCCATGCTTTTTCAGTCACAGTCCAGCTGGCCTTGGTGAGCTCCCAATGGATCAGCCCCACTGTCTCCGTGGGTGGGTGCACCCCTTGTGGTCCTGACTTATTTGCTCATGTTCTCCCTCCTTCTGCTCCCCATTGGAACATTGGGAGCTCAGTCCAGTGCTCCAGTGTGGGTTTCTGTCTCTATCTCCATCCATCGCCAGATGAAGGTTCTATGGTGATATGCAAGATATTCATCAATATGGCTATAGGATAGGGTCATTTCAGGTTCCCTATCCTCAGCTGCCCCAGGAACTAACTGTGGACATCGCCTTGGGCACCTGGGAGCCCCTCTAGTTCCAAGTCTCTTGCCAACCCTAAGATGGCTCCCTTAATTAAGATATGTGCTTCCCTGCTCCCCTAACCAACCTTCCTTTATCCCAATCATCCCGTTTCCTCAAGTTCCCCCCAACCTCCCCCTTCTCACTTTTCTCCCCCTTCTCCCCTTACCCCCCTCCCACCACACCCCCAAGATCCCAATTTTTTGCCCGGCAATCTTGTCTACTTTCCATAACCAGGAGGATAGCTATATGTTTTTCTTTGGGTTCACCTTCTTATTTATCTTCTTTAGGATATCAATAGACTCACTGACCTTTATTTATCTCTAGAAACCAAATATGAGTGAGTACATCCCATGTTTCTCTTTTTGGGTCTGGGTTACCTCACTCAGGATAGTGTTTTCTATTTCCATCCATTTGCATGCAAAATTCGCGAAGTCATTGTTTTTTACCGCTGAGTAGTATTCTAATGTGTATTCATTCCACCCTTTCTTCATCCATTCTTCCATTAAAGGGCATCTGTTGGTCACTTATATCCAACAAAAATTTACACATACTGATTTTTTTCAGTAAATATCATTTTTATAAGATTTAAAAGGGTAGTTCTAAATCATATGAACTTCATCAAACTTTGAGGTTAGTAAGCTAAGTAAGTAAGATATTCTTGTTCAATATCAGGAAAAATCTTGGAAAATGGCTCAAATTACCTTCAACATTAAATACTCTTACCAGCTGGAAAATTTAAAACAGGCAAGCAACTTATAGTCAAAACTAAAATTTGCAAGTTCTCAGCTGTCTTTTTTTCTTCTATACATGATGAGTAAGATGGTCTTCTGAAAAACTGTTATGCACCTATTGATTTTAACAAGATGTTGTTATATGTTAAAGTGGTGACAAAATTCACTGAAAATATATATAGGCAAGTTTTAAGATTCTCTGTAAACTCATGTATAATGTGATGTAACTGCCAGTGAAAATATGCAGAAAGGGTGATGTCTTCTGCAATTGTATTGCCATCAATCTGTAAGAGGACACAAGTAGCCTTTGCAATAGCTTTGGTTGTTTCAGTGTTCCAAGTTGAACCATCTGACCAACAAGTCCATTAAATGTAACACATTCCTGTCACTGCAAACTTCATTTTGTAGCAATGGATAGCCAATTACAGCTCTTCCTCATTGTTTGGTGACTTTATAAATTTTATGCAGATAAGTGTTTTGCCTTCATGTATGTGCATTATATATATACACAATGACCTCAAAGGAAAGAAGAGGGCATCAGATCCTCTGTAACTGGAATTATAGAAAGCTATGAGCTGCCATGTAGACACTGGGAACTGAACCCAGATCCTGTGAAAGAGTAACAAGTTCTCTCAACCACTGATGATGGTTACTTCATTTAGTCCACCCTTCAGGTATGTATATATTAGAGGCAACTTCACTTCAAATTACCCCTTGATTTAACTTGCTCTCCTTTTTTCTCTCCCATGCTCCTCAATTTCTTTCCTCTTCATGTGTTGCCCTCACATTTACACCTCCCCTCATGAACCATTCTTCTATTCACCATCCAAGGTAATCCATAATAATCCCACAACTCATCAGTGAAATCGAACTGGTGCACTGCAGTGCACAACGCCTGTCTGTGCGCTATGTGCTACCATACAGTTCCTGAGCTTCAGGCAAGGGGCTGGAAGTTGAAACACACAAACACAGACAGAGAGACGGAGACAGGGACCTCTAGTCACTGGTAAGAAGCCCCTTACGCAATAGCACCATGGAGGCTTATATACCCCACAGTCAAGTGGGTCAACAGGTGAAAACCTTATCCTCTGATCTTCAGGGCCAAGGCAACACGTGCTCATGAAGCAGAGCTGGTAAACAACTTTGACACCTTTCAGTAACTCAAATCAGAAGGAAAGTAAAGCTCTCTAGCAGGGAAGAGCAGCTGGGGGCCAGGACTCCAAATGGTCCCAACAGTACACCTAGAAACCTCATCCATACAGATAAGTGTTTAAAGTCCTGGAAGGCCCTCTGCATGATACCAAAGGAGAAAGGTAAATAACAACTCATCTACAAACCATTGAATCTATAAGAGTGATCTGCCTGTAAAATATGCAGGCTCAATAGTGGCACACAAAAAAATGTGAGTCACCAACCAATATCTTATTTGAGATTTGACCCACTCCATGGAATGTGACCCAGACGAACTGCTGTTTCAGTGGCCAAACACTTGGTAATATATAAGCCAGCACCTAGGGGAAAGTTAACTACTGTTCTGGTAAAGGATTATAGCAATAAAGGATTAGGTTACATCAATAAATTATAGCATTCTGCTTTACTCAGATCAGTGTCATGCTTAGCCATCATCAGAGAAGATTCCTTCTCTAACTAATGGGAAAAAATACAAAGATCCCCAACCCGGCAAGAGTCAGACAATGGGAGAATTTAGAGCACTAAAAGCTGAAATGGATGTCTCTATGAGGTCTCTTTCTCAGGGTCGAGGGAATTCTGTGGAATGAACAGAAAAATAACTGTAAGAACAAGAGGCGGGTAGAAGACCGAAAGGACACAATTGGGCCGATGAGCATATGAACTCACAGACTGTGGCACCATTCATAGAGTTTGCAAGACTCTGCACCAGGTGGGGTCCTAGAGCTGAAAGGAGAAGTGGAATCATGCCCTCACTCCTAAGCCAGAAGCTATTTCCAAATTGAAAGCCACATTCAGATGAAAAATTAGTTTTCTCAGAAGAGTCCCACGGCGAAACAAACATCTTCCACAGGTAGACCTGATTGATGATCAGCAACTGATGGGCAACACAAGAGGAACTCAATGGCGTTTTCAGAGGTTATTTGTCTTGGTTTGCTAAATGTTCTAAAAGTTTAGTCAGGGGTTTAGTTTAATTCCTACCTTACAGGCCCTTTGAGTTCAAAATCTGTCTTCCATAGTTGCGTTTTTTATAATAGATAACAGTTTGTGCAAACTATATGTGTCTCTTTGTTTATATGTGTTTCTTGCATTTTTCTTTGAACCTTTTACTTCTCTAAGTGTTTTGTACTATTCTGGTTTGCTTTTTATTTTTATTGTTGTATTATATTGTACTGCATTATTTTTCCTCTGATGCCTATGTTTTCTAAGAAGAAAGGAGTGAGGAGCAAGATGGAAGGAAAGTGGGGAGAAAGGTGGTGAAAGGAAACTGCAAACTGAATATATTTTATGTTAATTTAATAAAAAAGTATGTTTAAATAGAAATAGCTTTGAAATATAAATGCATTTGTTCTCTTGAAATTGTTAAGTGTCTTATTGCAAAAAAGAACTCTAGCAAATAAAAGAAAAGTTTGATTATTATGAATAATAATTTCATCAGTTTCAATTAAACAAATTTACTCTTTAGTCTATAAATAGTAATATGCTGCCATTTTCCTTAGCATTTTGGAGATTAAATTTTCTGGTACATTTTGCCATATTTAAAAGTAACAACTACTATGACACTTACTTATAGTGTCATAAAAACTAGTTATCTTTTCTAAAGCCAAAATTATTAAATGTACCTTACACGTTTAAATCAATGCATCAACACATTTGTAACAGGGCTAATTATCCCAGGTATTTTCATCCATGGAGGTTTACTGAACACCTTGGAATTTGTCCATCTACACCTTTTAAAATTGTCAAAGTCAGTAACTTTATGTTGCTCATTCTTGCTTCAATCATGGAATCTCTCTGGTTCATCACTCTTGCATTGTGGAGAAAAACTGCTGATTAAACTATCATCTCCCAGATAGGTCAAGATCATATTTGCTTGGTAATATGCTCGATACAATTACTTAGTTTTATTATCTTTTTCGTTAATGCTTCCAGAATAAAATGCCACAGATAGGTTAAATTAAACAATATTAATAATTTAATTTCATCATTCTGGGTGTTAGAAATTCTAGTCAAGGCTTCAGAAAACTTGATTTTATTTAGGGCCTCCATGATTGGCTTGCAGATAGCCACTTTCTCTTTTGGGGCTCACTTACCATTCACATTCTGTGTGTGTGTGTGTGTGTGTGTGTGTGTGTGTTTGTCTTCCTCTTTCTTTCTGTTTGTCTGTCTTTGTCTATTTCTCTCTCTTTCTGTCTCTGCAAATCTCACTATGTATATCTATCTCTCATCTTTATGCAAATGAAATCCCCTATTATATTACTTGACATATAATAGTCAGATTGGGTTAGACTATTGTATCGTTCTGCTCTTACATTCCTGTAAATGGATATGAATATACTGTACGCTTACTGACTAGTGCTCAATATTAATATTGGCTGAAGGAACTTTGAGGAGATTGAGACAAATAAAAGTATGTTAAGTAATAGAGAATTTAGCCTTGAAGATATTATCTGGATTCCAGGACTAGTTTTCTTTCTTTACTCTTCAGTTGACCTGACAAGTGCAATTTTATTTGCCATTTACAACTTCAATGACAGACTCTCCTAAGAAAGACCTCCAAATCACTGGAACTAAGAAAACATTGATTGAAATTATTGAAACTATGAATCAAAATTATTTTTTCTATTTACTTTATTCACTTAAATATATATTTACAGATAACAATAGCTATCTAACACAGTTCTATCTAGATATCCTATATCCAATGAAAGCCCTATTCTAAAATACCGAGAATAAGAGAGCCAGCATAGTTTTATTCTTAGTGAAGGGCAATATTGAGCTCATAAGAAAGCTCCTGTGTATAAAGGGAGGGGAAACATGCATTTGTGTGAGCAGAGTTACGCAGAAATTTCCAATCAGATGTGATTGATGTATGTGCTGTTCATTTTGAGTTTGTTATTGTTTTGAGACATGGACTCTCACTGTTCCCAAGCTGCTTTATCACATCTAGAATGACTGGCCATCTAGCCTCAGGAACTACTTGGCTCTATCTCCTTAGTGCTGGGATTATGAATGTGACACTCTGCTCAGGTTCTTTTCTTTTCTTTTTCTTTCTTTTTCTTAACATGAGTTTAGACCATCAGACTCAAGTAAGTCCTCAGGATTTCCAGGCAAGCTTTATACTAACTAGCTATTTCCCTGGGCCTGTCTATCAGCTATTTTTCCACATAACCATATATTCTAGTGAAAGACCTATAGATACACCTCTGTATGTATATTTCAAGAAAAATGGAGACTTAGAAAATGTCTTGATACCTGCTACTCGATAATCCTTCTAAAAGAAGCATACATTCACTGTGCATTTGTAGCATATTTTATCAAAGAGACTATGCAGCTTGTAGTCAGTTAATTATTTTTTACAACGATTTCAGGACTGAATTCCTAATTGTATCTAGGTTTCTAATTGTTTCATTTCTTCAGTTTGTACTGAGTCATTTTAATTATTATATTATAAATAACCTAGAGGCACAATATAATTTTAAATATTTTAAAAATGAGGACAATTGGATGTAATATTTTTCACATTCATTAACACACAAAAACTCATCAAAATATTGAAATGAATATTTTGTTTATATGACCTTAGGTTGTAGATGGATTTGTGTTGATATTCAAGGTTGCCTTATTCTTACCTATTTCAGCAATTGAAATTAACATTTTATCCTTGATTACTTTTTAATTACAACTATATTTCAAGAAATAAGCAATATTTATCACTGCTTTCGATTGTAGCTATTCTTAATAACATTCAAGTCCAAGTGATTAAATTAATAGTCTTATTTTGTAATCTAATGTAAACACATTGTTACAATAATAAAACAAATATAAATCCTTGTTAATTGTTGAAAATATCTTTCATGAGATGTAGCCACAATAAAATGTGGCTAGATTTTTCTTATTTTCTCTTCCTTCAACATTTTATGATTTCTTTTGAAAGAACACCATGCAAAGACAGAAAATTCAAACTAATGATGAAGATACACTTCAACTCCTGTAAGGACATGGAAAATTTTAAAAACCTTTCAAGAACAAGAACTGGTTAGGACACTGGGTTTGAATAAAAACCAAATGTTGTCCTAAGACGTTTTTAGCAGCTAACCACATGTTGACACCCAGCTTTGTGCTCTAGACAGAAGCAGAAGCACCTGGTCGTGGAGAGGATAGGGGGCATGCACAGGAGCAGAAGTAGCGGCTTAAAGGAGGAAGGGTGTATGCAGAAGTGGTCCATACCCTGCGTTTAGCAAGACCATTGACCCTCAATGAACCTGGCTTGAAGGTTTTGCCTATATATATCAACCCCAAATGAGAAATGGGAGCTTCCAGCTTTCCTGAAAGAATAAACCTTGCTTTTGCATTCTCCACTTGATTGGATTCTAGTGGTCTCTCAGTGGGTCTCAACTTGAGCACAACACTCCATAATAAAACTTCAGTGCATTTCATGGGGATAATGGAATGCCTTTAGATGTTTAAATTTCACATTTTTTGGAAAATGACCATGTCTTATGAGTATCATCTCCAAAAATATTTCAACTTAATACTTTGCAATTTCTTCTAAAAATTTTTATATTAGTTTATTTTTCTTTGCTCTTGTGAAACATTGGGATAAAAAAGCAACTTATGGAAGCATTTGTTTTGAATTATAGCTACAAAATAAAATGGCATGGTAGATAAGCATAGAAAACTTGCAGGCAGGTCAGGAGGAGTAGTAAGTTGAAAACTCACTTCTTTTTTTTTTTTTTTTTTTTCGAGACAGGGTTTCTCTGTGGCTTTGGAGCCTGTCCTGGAACTAGCTCTGTAGACCAGGCTGGTCTCGAACTCACAGAGATCCACCTGCCTCTGCCTCCCAAGTGCTGGGATTAAAGGCGTGCGCCACCGTCGCCCGGCGAAAACTCACTTCTTAAATGTAACATGAAACAGAAAGGCAGCTAACATGAAGGGTAACTCTTATCTCCAAGATGGCCTCCAGTTAATATTTCATCCAACATGGATGAACATCCTAAAACTCCTTATTAGAATTGAAACTGAGGACCCAATGTTCAAACATCTGAACCTATGGGTGCCATTATCAGTCAAACCACAACATTTTTAAAACACATTTGCTCGCTTATATAAATAAATATAAATACATGTATGCAATATAATAGTACAGTATATATCTTCCCAATATTTATTTTCTTTATAATTTAAAAAAATATACATAATTTCATAGTAATTGAAAATGTTATAAAATGCCATTTCTATTGTGATTTATTTTTGAAAATAGTACTAGAGATCTTTTTCATTTCTTTAAACATATGAAATTACCTAGTAATATGTAACAGTTTATAGATTCCTATATTTAAAACCACCTTGAGTTTCCACATGTATATATATATACATATATATATATACTTTTATTATTAAGAAGGTAATCCCACAAACGACTCTTGCACTGCTATTGCTCTTATGATGTCTTTAATTCAAGATCTAGTGTTTTGCAAACTATAAACCAAACCTGCTGACAAAGAGCTTAAGCTTTTTCATCACTTCATGATGGGGTATTACAACTGAATCAATTGAAATTATCTGGCAGTCTATCATGATTATTATGGATAACAATGTGAGCCAGCAAGCTCTTTTAATGTGATTGTTTGTAATAATGAAGAAACAGTAGGTGCCATGGTAGCTATAAGGTCAAGGTAACTTTGTTTCTGGTGTTATACCTTTTAGTTCTAAAGTTTACCTTGTAAAGATAAAATAATTTGAATTGATTATGTTTATATTTTTCCAATGAAATTTCTGTCAGTAGTTGAATTATAAATCTAACATTAACTAAAATTTCAGTCAGTGTATAACATTTCCAATATTTACTCTTTGTTCTTAAGGGTCAACCACATGTCCAGTTGATGGTCAATAGAAAACTAACTCAGCATTATTTCTGCAGTTTTTTTTGTCTCTTACTTTAAAGACATATTTATTTAAACTTGCAGCCCATTTTGTAGATATATTGACTTCAATTTTTTGTTATTTTTGGTTTTTATGGAATTCCCATATGTATACGTGTTTCTTTATATTTACATATATTTCTTGTGCTTTTTCTTGGACTATTCTTTATTAGTTTTGTCTTCCAATTTGTTCATCTGATTTTAGTGTTACTGTATTTTATTTTATAATATTATTAGTACATAGATACTTGTTTATTTTCTAAACAGAGACAGAATCCACATGGATCTTGCAGAAGGAAGATGGGGAGGATCTAACTGGAAAACTTTGTGGGAGAATAAACTATAATCATAATTTATTGTATAAAAATTATTTCCAATAAAAGAAAAATAATAAAATATAACAAAAATAATCTGAAACACAACTGTTTAAAAAAACAAAAAAGAATATAGACCCTCAAAAAATACAGGATAAATAGAATTTAAACTTTAAATAAATAACAACTCATGATTTAGTTCAGAAATGTGGAGAGTATAAATACATGTGCAAATTTTAATTAACTAAATGATTTGCACTTATATAAAACACACATTATAAAGGTGGTTTAGAATGTTTTGCAATTTGAAAAGTTTTCTTTGAAAACAGTAAAATCTTTCATGTTGAACTGTGTAATTAGATCATTAGATTTTTTTCACCAATTATAAAAATCAAAACATTAATTTCTTATTTTCTACAGGTCTTGTTAAATGATTTCAAACTTTCTTGTAAATAAAATATAGTGCCTAAAACAGTCATATTGAATTTTATAAAACTAAACCTTAAATTTCTTTATAACTTTGGAGGCAGCACAAATTCTAATTGTCCTTAATAATGAAAACTCAGAGTCAGATATTAGAGGTTGAAAGTTGAGTGATCAGAGAGGAAAAGTGGCCAGGCACTAAAGTTTTTACATCTACCAATGCTCAGACTAATGCAGTGACCCTGTCTCTACTAATCTTTGTATGTATTTCTTCAGACTGCTATCTCAGATTGCACTGAGTTCCTGTCTCTTCCTACTTTATAATCCTCTCTCTGTACAACCATATTACTCCTGTCTCCATATCCCTAGTGCTAGTATTAAACGTGTGTGATCCCAAGTGATGTGATCACCCTTGTGTGAACTGTGTTTCTTTTTTAGACTGAATCAATTTATTTTAACCCAGGTTTGCTGTGGGACAATGGTCGGTAACTTGTCATTTGTGTTTTAAATAAATGCTGACTGGACAGTATTCAGGCAGAAAATATATATGGGGCAACCAGGCAGGAAGTAGAGGTAGGACAATGAGAATTCGAGAAAGAAGAAAGATTAAGTCTGCAGTCGTGACCCAGGCAGAGAGGAAGCAAGATAGCAATATGTGACTGCCTCTCTGAAAAAGGTACCAAGCCATGTGAATAGCATAGACAAGAATTATGCGCTAATATAAGTTATAGGCTTTAATAAGAAGTCTGAGCTAATATATCAATTTATAATCAATAGATCTACGTGGTTTTTTTTTTGTGGGGGGGCAGAAACCTGAGTCAACACAGGGTGGCTTGAACTAACAGAGATCCATATGTCTCTATCTCTAGAATCGTGGGATTAAAGGTGAGTGCCACCACTTCCTGGCCTCTACTGGCTTAGTTCTGCAGTTTGATGTTCAGGCATGTTTATTTGTTAAAACACAAACAGAATACTACCACATTTGAACAATAGCATACAACACTTGTAGTGTCTGCACTACAGGACAGTATACAACCCAGGAACTATGCAGGAGACTTAAATACACGCACACACACACACACACACACACACACACACAGAGAGAGAGAGAGAGAGAGAGAGAGAGAGAGAGAGAGAGAGAGAGAGACAGACAGACAGAGACAGACAGAGACAGAGACACAGGGATACGACTCATCCTTTCTCCAAGAATGCCAACTTTATTGTGCTCAGGGGCAGCTTATATAGGGCTTTGGCCACAAACCAGATCTTGGGATCTTTCAGTCACAGACCCACCAGAAACCACTCTCCTGCATCGAGATATTGTGCTCAGAGCAGCTTCAGGCACAGGTAAATAAGTGGTTTTGCTCAGTTCACTCCAGCAGGCAAAGTATCAGGCAGGGAAAGTCAAGGATCCAGAGGTCTGCAGCCACAAAAGCTGCCCCATTTCTATATAATTAGACCAGGCCTGTCTTGGATTGCAGAAGTTCATGACATCTCTGGCTCCCTGGTCTTTCTGTAGCCTGCTAACCCGTACTGTTCTCAGAGCTCCACTTTCCTGGGTAATTAGAGATATTACATCATTGCTGCTGCTTCTGGCGGCTGCTGTTGCCTGTTGGAGAGGACAGAAACCCTCCAGCTACAGGAGTTCCTAGCTCTTCAGCAAGCCTAGGCCATACGGGAGTGGCTGAACTGGCATGGACATAGCACAAACATATAATGAAAGGAAAGGGAACAGACAACCACATTGTTCAAACTGAAAAATGCCCTGGTGAAAAATATATAGGAAATTCTGGATCTCTAAGGCAGTGGCAACCTGTCTGGCTAGGGATCAACAGTGCTAGCCACAGTAGATGTCTGACTGGTGGCTATTCCAGTTGTCTCAGAGGCTGCAACACTGACAATAGTAGCGACCTACAGGAAAAGAGTACAAGCTCACAGCCTATATTATGATTGTCCCTGCTCATGGTCCACAATCCACAATGGAGAAAGCCCCACTTTCTCCAGTAAACAATTATTTAGGGAATTTGGGTATAGTTCTCTAGACTACTTTCTGCTGACTGGGGGCGCTGTATATTTGGGGGCTTTTCACAGTGACATTTTAGAGGCTCTTGGTCTATCAAACCACATTAGCCTAGAATTAATCCACAGGCTCTCATCCTCTGTGGAATCAAAAGCAGAACCTCTTTTCCAAAGCAACAAACCTTTAAACCTGTATTTTAAAGTCAAACATCTTTCTTCACTGTTCCCAGAACCAAATGTTTTTCTCTAGTCAACCAACCTAAAGACAAAACAATAATATACATAATCCAATTTCATTGTGCACATTCCTTCTTTACTCCTTTTAATCTGACTGTCTATATTCTGTCTCTTTAATAACTTACTCTTTTTCTTTCATTCTCATTCTGTCTCTTTAAAAACTTAAGTTTACTGTCTCTTTAAAAACTTTAATTCTGGTGCCCTACTTCTCCAAAAGAACCAACAATTGACTGGTCAATGCCTAAACAGAATTACTGGCATCCATCTTCAATCCATCCTCACCCTCAATCTCTTGCTTGCTTGACCAGCCTTCTGAGGGCAATCTCCCAATGTCTCCCCAAGTCCTGATCTTGCTGGGGGCCTCCATCTATAGTCCCCATACCACTACAGGTCAGTACACAACACATACACAGAGAGAGAGACACAGATACATTGGTCATTCTATATTCAAGAATGCCAAGAATGTCATCTTTATTGTGCATAGAGGCAGTTTAAGTAGGGTTCTGGCCATGCCCCAGTTCTCAGTATCTTTCAGTCACACCCTCCAGAAGCCACTCTCCTGCCATCAAGGTCTCATGTTCAGAGCAGCTGCAGACTGAGGTAAACAAGTTGTTTTTCTCAGTTCACTCCAGCAGGTAAAGGGTCTGAGGCAGGCAAAGAAAATCAAAGGGCCAGAGGTCTGCAGCCCCAGACAAACATACATTCTTTTAATATTCCATAAAACCTTCTATAAATTGAAAACTGAAGAAAAGATAGCAAAATATGACTTTTAATTTTAAATATTATACTCAAGACCTTCTCAAAATTGTCATTTATCTTCAGCTTTCTTTCCTCTTGTTACATAGCAAAATATTGACATAAGAACATAGAGCATTATCATAAGTGTTATTGTAGACAATACATAGGCATTTATAGTGGTTGAAAAGTCTTACATGAATATAGCTTCAGGAAAGAGACTTCTGTAATAAAATTTCTATATTCATGCTGATGAAACATATGCTATGCCTTGAGATTTGGTGGTCAAAGGGAGAATTAAACATTATGGAAATATTTCTCATTATGAATAACTTTGGTCAATTTAAATGGAATTGGTTTGTTGCTATCAGAAAGAACTAAACAAAATAGTACTATAAATCTTCTTTTAAAATGGGTCTAAAATTGGGAAAGCTTTCAAATGTTTGCCATCTGTCCTGTGTTTCTAATCAAGTTCTGTTTTTTGAAATTTTCTAGACAATGAAAATTTTCTGAAAAGTTAACTCAATTTTTGTTTTTATGGAAATTTCTACTTCTCTTTAGCCCAGTTAAAGTGGGTAGAAATTTGCATAGTTTTACCTTTTAGGTTCACTGTTATATATTTGTATTCACCCAATTATAAGACTTATGCCTTAATATTAATTACCAAGTAAGACAAATGCTTTGCTCTAAAATTTTCTTTAAGGGAATAACTGCTAGTGGGTTTAGATTTATTATGAAGCATTACTCTAAATTTCTATTGATTTAATCTCATTCAAAGTGGGGATGTGTTTAGTCAAGATTAAAATTAATGACTTCTGAGTTATAATTTTCATGGTAGGCAATGATAAATCTATTTAAAGGCAAAACTACAAACCAAAATTAAAAATAATTAAAAATGAAAAAAAATCTGCAATTAAAAGTAGTAAAAAACTAAAGAGAAAATGAAATAAAACTGGAAGGCTATTTAAAAGACAACTATTAATTGGGTGTGTTGAAAAATTCTCAATTTGAATGTAGTTCTCAATTTATAAAATTACTACTCCTTTTTCAAGACTCTATGTTTTAATAGTGATCACCACAATTGAACCATCAAAACCTGGAGGAAAAATTAATTACCCTTATCTTCATTTTATTAGATAACCATAACTAGTGTTGTAACATGTAAGTTTCTCTAAGATCATCCCAACTTCCTCTATTACTACCTTGACTATGCTCATACATTTCTTGAGAAAAGGAGACTACTAAATATTATGACGTTTTATATCTTTCCATTACAATTACCCAAGTGTGGTCAAAAGTGTATAAAATTATAATAGGGTGGGGACATTGGAATCGTGCTGAATGACAAAAGTTTGGCTTTACCAGGTATACCAAGAAAAAGTGAAAGCAATGCTATTCAGCAAGAAAAGTCCAGATTTCTTTTAATTCTGGTCTGAGAATTGAATGCTATGATAGAATAGTGTCATTTCTCATGTCACATAACCTGAAATGTCTCCCTTTCTTCAATAAGCATTATGGGGCAAAGAATTGCTATGGCATAAGTGCTGCTTATCTGAACATCACCTCTAAGTCTGGTGACTAATACTGTTGGCCATAAGGCACTTCTTGTATATCTATCTTGTCTCTGCCAGCCATAACACCACCAAAGCATAATCGACTTCAGCGATTTTACCAGGGGACTAATGAAGTGCTACAAAATAACTTAGAATAGCTATATTCATGGCAGACTAACGTGTGGCTATATTGATTATAAATTACCAATTTAATTAAGTAGATTTTTTGTTTATTTGTTTAATTGGGGGGAGCTTTTCAAGACAGGGTTTCTCTGTTGCTTTGGAGCCTGTCCTGAAACTAGCTCTTGTAGGCCAGGCTGGCCTCAAACTCAGAGATCCACCTGCCTCTCCCTCCCAAGTGCTGGGATTAAAGGCATGTGCTACCACCACCCAGCTATTTATTTGATTTTAATAGCTCTTTATTCTTAGAAAAAAGTAATTGTTTAAATTACTCCATTCAATTTGAATTACCATATACCTTCCTATATTATTATATGAATCAATGCTTAGACTATGTAATGGATTCTGTGCTACAAGGCTACAGTTATGATTGCTTTCCATTTGTCCTGAAGCAAGATCAATTTCTTTATTCAATGATTTACAGAGCTACAAAGAATTTTCATTGTATGATGTAAATCTAAATGGTAATAATAACTTTTGCTAAATTAAATAATTTCAGTGCTCTGAGCTTTGAGCTTTTCTGATGTGGGTGAATTGCTTGCTGAGCAAGCATAAGGACCTGAGTTAGGGTCAATAGCACCCACATAAAAATCTGATATATGGTTTTTAAGGTTATGCTAGCCTTTAATCCCAGCACTTGCGGGGGGTTGCGGCAGAGGCAGGCAGATAAACTATGAGTCTTGAAGCCAGCAAGATTTAAAAAGTGAGTTCCAGGACAGCGAGGGCTAAAAAGGAAAACCCTGACTTAAAAAAACAAACCTGATATATCCAGATCATCTACATTAGGTGGTGATATGTATGGTATGTATCTTTATTTGATTAATTGTAGTTTTCAGTAACAGTCTCTACCTATTGAAAAAATAAGTTGCCTTGAATAAGGCTAGAACCTACTCACATTTATGAGTAAAACTTCAGTGAAAGGAAAGTCTTTTGGGTCCAGCTCCCAGACTCTCAAGTTTCAGAAGGAAAGCAACAACCAGTAAAGAAATTTAGGATTTCTGAGCGTGAATGAACTCTCTCACAAGTGATTTTCTGAATCAGTCTCTTTATTGTTCTGCTCCTACTCTAATTCTCCTGTCCACTTCTAATTCCTCCAAGCTTCTCTATTAGCCTAAAAACTCTCTTTCTCCCACGAGCCTTGAAGGGATAAAAAATTTACAAAGCTTACCTCTCACTGATCAAAACCCATTTTTAGAGTAAGTGACAAGGAGTTGAGCCATTGTCATGGCAACAAAAGGGTTTCAAAGTTTAGGAGTAAAACTTTAACCAGACATGGGGGCAAAAAGCCAGTGGCAAATTTTGAGACATAGGTTTATAGTTAGCAGACTGGAAAGTGAAGAGTTGTCATTCTATTCTTTTGTGTAGTAACCTTGGTTGGATATCTGAAACTCTGACATTGAGCATAGCTCTATGGCTATGTAGATTTAAAATTTATTTACAAAAATTGTTTAGTCTAGTTTGAAATTGCTTGGTGGTGAAAATGAACAAATTCTGTGTAGTTAGTCTAAACAAAAGAATGAAGCACGCATGTAAGTGTCTTCAGTTATTATGGAACAAATAGATCTAGTTATGAAGTGTATGATAATATATAATGTATATATCAAAATTATAGAGTCAAATGAAAAGTCATATTCCTGAACACCCATAAATATAAGTGCTTATACATTTGAGATGTAATCATAAGATTACATATATGCATTACATAAAAATGCTTGGTAATGGGGAGATCACAGATGTTTTTGCACATGTGAAATTATTGATAAATACAAGAGTTTACAGATTCAGTGGTCCACAAGCCTTGCTGATGGAGTGTTCCATCAGAGAATACTTCTGCTGGTGAGTTGACATTTGAATTATCAATTGTTATAAGCTGTAATTGTGTTCTGGCCTTCAATAGCTCATGACATCCAGTCGTGACATTTGCTACACCCTACTCCATGAGCACCATTCCTATTTAAGGTATGTTGTTTTTGATAATACACATAGCTAACACTTTTAACCCCTTAGAGTAATATGGAAATAATTGAAAGGACACTGATTTCAAAAAAATACAGGGATAGACATACATTTATGTTACAGTGTTTGCCTTTGAGGATAAATAAGAAGTGTTCCACTATAGAAAAAGTCAGTGAGAAAGAATAACAATGAGAAAAAAGAGAAGGGAAAAGTTCTATAAGTATCAGACTTGAAAATTACAAAAGCAAACATGTTTTTACGGTTTGTGTATTGAAAGCATAACACTCCAGTTCATATTTTGCCATTTGCAACATCAACAAAACATTGTGTCACAAATGGCTTTCGAAAGAATGTAAAACAGATGTCAAGAAACTTTTCATTATACAGAGATCCATAAACATATGGGATGACCCACCAAGCAAATTGTGAGTTGAAAAACATGGGAGCCCTATGGGAAGCTATTAAAACATACACTTAGAGATCAAAAGTTTTACAAAGAAAGAAGTTTGATGAATAGTATGACATTTAGGTTTTTTTTTAACCATCATTTTCTCATTTTATGATTGTCTCCCTATGGCTTTGAAGAAAGATATATTTC
Organism: Microtus obscurus; assembly: GCA_963919715.1. NCBI lineage: Eukaryota > Metazoa > Chordata > Mammalia > Rodentia > Cricetidae > Microtus > Microtus obscurus. Next base: position 24,976 of record CAWTZC010002459.1, read on the forward strand.
TTCCATCTGTTTTTTCCCCATTTTGGATACTGTAAAGAATTAAATCAAAAAAAATCACAAAACAAATTTACTCAGTAGCACAGAAGAAATTTCAAACTTAATTGTATAAAAGCAAATAAATCTATAGTCAGCGTGTTCTTAATTTATAAAGTAAATAAGGTATACAGATTTTCTCTTTTTTCACAACATAAAATAATGACTTGTTTGCTATGCAAAGACAGCAAAAATTGTGGTGAGTTTAATTGCATTTTTAACTTAGTTTGCAGTCAGAAACTGTTATTTTCAAAACATATTTTATTGTTTGTGTGCATATTACTTTATCTATTTTGGGTAAATGTGTCATACATTATGGTGACTAAGACTTAATATGGATAATTAGCATTATAACTAGGTTTTATATTTATGTATCCTTATTTAATAAATTTATTATAACTGAATCAAATGCTATCTATGTAAGTAACCACATTTAATCAGGCATAAATTTATGAAACAATAGTACTATCAGATGATTTAAAATTTATTAACCAAAAGAGTAGTATTTTTCATAATTATATTACTAAAATATACATTTTGTAGTTTTCTTTGTATATTATTTGTGAATTTTTACAAACAAGTAAAAGTGAATATGTTATAATATAATATTGTTTACATGTAGAAATGATATAATCTATTTTTATAGAAACATAGAGGTTAGAGGCTTTTCATATGTACTACATTTTAAAATGAAATGTATTTTCTTTTTTTTTTTGAATCTATAAAAACAGGTTTTATTAAGAGAAATAGCCTTACCTTAATAGACTTCAATAAAACCCTGCTACCTATACTTTCATCTCTTTCATCTAGTATTTTTTTTTTTTTTGTCAAAACCTCCGTTTATTAGGGACAGGGTAACAACTTATATACCCCCTGAATGAGGGCTTGGGGAGCAGGGCACAGGAGCATGGAATCTGGCCGCGTGGTCCCAGTCACGTAACCTACATCCAGTCAGGTAGGCCAAGAAGTCAGGAGTTGCCACACCTAGTTCCCTGGATAGCTGGAATTTAAGGCAGTTCCGCTATCAGATTAGGTTCGTTAGCAATTAGCGAATAGCTAATTGGGTGTGGGGCAGGTTTTGCCAATAGGACTATTCTTAACATAATTATGGGTTTGGGGTTCCCTGCAGGCTCCCCAAGGTGATGGTTTCTGTAACAATCTTTAGGGGGGGAAACGGCTCCCAACATATTCCTCCTTTCTTATATAAAGGCAAGTAGTTATAGGTGGAGGGCACCAAGACAGAGTCCACCATGGTGTCAGATCTAAAGGAGAAGGGACTGGGACAAGGAGAGACCCTCCTCTCGACTGGTGAAGCAAATTACCTCTCCTGGGAACAGAGGGGTGCCTTATGAGTAGCATTAGTTTCTTGGAGCTTCTCAAATAAAAGGTATCTAGTAGGATTAAAGTAAGCAGATCACAGGGCACCCTGTCTTAGGCTATGTGGAGAGCGCCCTCGTACCTAAAAACCATGCCATGTTGAGCCAGCCTGTACGGCCTCTGTATGGTTTGAAATTTAGGTGAGGATCCACACTAACTCCCGTCATTGGGCCCCTGTATCTATCATTAATGAAAAATCTGTGAGGTGCTCCTTAAACAAAAGATATGATATAATTTTGGCACCAATAACTCCATAACCTCTTCACTTAAGAAGGGGAAAGATTGGGGTTCCTGTGACTGTTGCTCAGAGTCTGGAAATGGTGGTATTTGACAACAATGTATGTCATTGTACTCTTACTGAAATAGATCTAATGATATTTGTAACTGCTTATAGATGTTGGGAAAGGTTTGACACATGCTGTAAAGTGTTTGGGTTTAATGCATATGTTAAGAATTTTAGATTTTGATCCCTTTTTCACCTCCCTAATTGATGGCAGGCAAGCACACATAACTTTTTGTGGAGTAGGCATTTAGGAAGGAGGACATACCATGGGCCAGACTAAAAGGTGAATACTGGGTTTGGAAGGTGCCCCTTTCTTCTTGTCTGGAGATGGAGTTATTGGTGCCAAAATGTATTTTCTTTAAAATAAAGCAACTCAACTCAGTTCAAGATTTCAAAACATACATCAATTACATAAGAAAATTGACAAATCATCCACTTGCATTTGATAAATATTAGGATTATTTTCAACAACAGTTCCTATAAGTTGTGCTGTTAAATGTTACTTTTAAATTATTTATGTGGACTTAACATTTTATGCACAAATTGTATAAAATTAAATGGTTTCCAAGAGGAAAAACTTAAATTGCATGCATTACTTTAGTGAAAAAAAATAAGAAAACAAAATAGAGTAAAACTGACCTGTGAACATCAGTATTTAGATAAAAAAAATTTCACATCCTGGCTAACATTTTATAAAATATTTATAAATTTAATTTTTTGCTGTGTTAATAATAGTCTTCCATTGTGATTCATTTGCGTTCTTTTTTTTTTACTTGGTTTATATGTTATCATTTGCATTCCTTAATACTTGGTTTTGATGTGTTCACTATTCCATCTGGTAAGAAAATGCAATTTTATATATGATTTTTCCAATAAGTAAAAATTTTGCTGAATTATTAATTTAATATTTTATTAGATTTTTAATTTGTGTATGTGTGAGCATATGAGCATGTCTCTTGGCAAACATGTTGGCATCAGAAGTTGTGTGGATTGATTTTCTCCTTATACAACATGTGTCCTAGCAACCAAACTCAGGTAATCAGGAATAGAGACAAGCATGTACTTTGTCAATCTAGTATCTATATAAAGATTGTCCATGGAAATGTGGGCTTAGCTTTCTAGGCTACTTCCTGCTGATTGGGGCCACTGATAATCTTATGGGAATCTAAAGAAAATTTAGGATTATGGTCTAGTCCTAACTGGAATATTCTGTGAGGCTTGATCATCTCAGCCAGCAGTCTTGAGGCTGTTCTAGATGTAGAACTGAGAGGAAAGTCCAACAGTGGTCCTTTGAAATGTTGAATCATCTGAGCCATCCACTCGTATTGGAGATTTTTCAGGGAGTCTGACTTGATAAAACATGATTTTTTTCTTAGCACAGAATAAACCCTCAGCTTCTCATTTCCTGTGGAAACAAAAGCAAAGCCTATTCTCTAAAGTAACATATCATTTGACTTAAATTTTGAAGTCAAGGCATTTTTAAAATATGTAAGTTGGATTAATACAACAAAGTATTTATAATCAAGTGTCATTTAGCAGTTGTTGCTCCTTTCTCAGCCATCAAACAATTCAAAGATAACACAATTCCAGATTCTCTGTGTATATTCCATCTTTACACAAATTTATTTTAAACTCTATTTCCTTTATTTTTAATTTTGTTTTTTTTTTTTTGAGACAGGGTTTCTCTGTATATATTTGACTGCCCTGTAACTTACTCTATAAACAGTAAGACCTATTATATGATGTAGAGATCATTCTTGTAATATTTTGGTGAAGAATATGGCTACATTTTTGCCCTTGTTTAAAGAATAGGCCTGAGGATAAAATGAAGAGATTTGGAAATTTCAAAAAAGCCTAGTAAATGACTCTATTGCATGGTTTCTAATAAAAATACATAATGAACAGGTGCAAACCTAGCAAAGAAAAACACAAAATATTAAATTTGAAAAGAATAGAAGCACAAAGAAGTGAAATGGAGTAAAGCCCTGTGTTCAAGGAAATAAACAGATGAAGAAATGGAATAAAGGGATTGGTGACCTCAGGGTAAGATTGTGCCCAGCTGTTTCCAATTTGTGAAAAGCAATTAAAGAAAAATTTAAATCCAGGTATGATGGTGAATCTCTTTAATCCCAACAAACTGGAGACAGAGCCAAGCCATCTCTAAATTCAAGTCTATCCTGGTTATAGATTTTGTTCCAGGACAGTCAAGCTTAGGCAGTGAGGAAGACAATAGAAAATAGAAAGCTGGTGAAAATATATTTGAACAAGGAGGCATGTAACTTCAAAAATCACTATAATTTGACTACATCTATAAATACATGTTTTCTCCATTTCCCTTGAGAAATCCTCATCTACACTTGGTTGCTTCCCATTCATTCTTTTTCTGAGAAAGTCTTTTTCAAATAGCTTTATATTTCATTCTATATTAAAATGACTCCTAATAAATTGCAAGTCTGATTTTTTTATGAAAACACTCTTTAGTTACTTTCTGTAAAAAAAAAATTCATAATGCTATAAACAACAGCACAAATATATGTCTCTAAGCCATAGCTCACTGACACTGTCAGAGACAGTAAAACACGAGACTTGCTTTCTTGTTAGCCAATTACAGTGTTTTAATTCTATCCACAACATGACCTCTACCTTTATGAAAAGGAGAGTAGCTTGACAAAGTATCCATGGCAAATAATTCTGTAGGGTAATACAGAGATATCTATGTATATTTTAACAGCAATGAAAAAGAGACTTCATAAAATACTCACCTGGGATTATAGCCATCGTTCTCCCTTTCCCTTATCAAGAGGAAATGATTTTAGGAGATACTAAAGTATTTATGTAGGAATTATAATGTTTCCTAAAGGGAAATCTCATGTTGCAACTTCTATGAGATCATCACCCATGATGTGCTATGTTTTTAAAGCAATATACTTAATTTTGGATTCATCTATCGTACCCTAAATAACCACGCCAACACCAATGGTCTATAACAAAATCAAATGAGTTCACTGGGTCACTAAGGTTTTCTTTTTTCTTACTATTTTTTTTTTGAAATTATAGTTCTGTTTTTTCACTGGTAATCAACGTGGGGTAAATAAGCGCTTGTTCTCATGTACTAAGAAAAATGTAAGACAATAACTGTTAAATCTACAATGAAATATTATTAACGATAATGCAATGACCTCTACTGACTGATACAGTATCATTTAAAACTCAGTTAAGTCCAGTAATAAACAAACCCAGGCTACTTTCCACCATCTTGTTTACTTTTAGCTCCTATTGCCTTTATTTATCTCACTATGACTCCCATCTTTAACTTTATAGTTGGTATGGTATTCTTGTGCCTTGTGATGACAAATAGAGATTCTCTTTATAAAAATGAATTTTAAGTAATTAATAAACTGGATTTCTATGCAAAGTCTCCTTTGCTTCATAAGTGCATATCTTCAAAGTAAATGCATTTAAAAAAGAGTTTGACTCAATCAGGATGCTAGAGAGTTTTATTAACAGATACACTATAAGAACTTTCTAAGGTGAGAGGTCTGCACCAAATGCAATCTTATGTGAAATTGTTACGTTTGGATCAAGAATTTTATTGGAATATTAATTTGATTTTTCTCCTTATTGTAACTTTATTCTTAAGCTCATACAAAGCTACAGGGCTCCACAATATTAAGATCATCTTTCAGTTATAACTAGTGATTTAATATATTGCTCTGAACTTTTCATTCTGCACCAGATGAGTAATGTGAGCTGCCCAAGGCAATGATTCAAGTTCCTTTCTCTAGATCTCTAATTCATTTCTTTTGAAAATATACTGAACTAAAAACTAAACATCTTTTTAAAAAAATTCATTTCACACACACACACACTCCCCCCCACATGCACTCACAAATTAAAATTAATCATGCCTGTCTATGGTTGTCAACAAGTTCAAGCAGGGTTTAGTGGCATGGATTTAGAATTGTGGCTCCTCCAGAGACTAAAACAGGGAAGCCACAAAGTCAAATCTTGCCAGAATTACAGCATAAGTTCAAACACAATATGATTACTTGAAACAATTCTTGAGGATGCAATACAATAATAAAACAATTGCCTATTCAGCACAGTATGCTTTATTAACTCAAAGTACTGGAAAGAAAATCCATTTGTTTCCCAGAGAGTATTTCTATCTTAGAATGCAAGCTTAACATGAGCAGATCTGATTTTCAGAATAGGATTGAGAAAGCAAGGAATAAAAGGACAAAGATAGGTAATTAATAGCTAAATAGATAGATACATAGATAAGTAGATAGATAGATACATAGATAAGTAGATAGATAGATGATAGAAGATAGATAAATAGATAGATAGATAGATGATAGATGATAGATAGATAGATAGATAGATAGATAGATAGATAGATAGATAGATAGATAGATAGATGGATGATAGAGGAGATAGATTGCTGAATAGATGATAGATAGATAGATGATAGATAGATAGATAGATAGATAGATAGATAGATAGATAGATAGATGATAGATAGCCAGAAAAATAGATAATAGATAATAATCAGAGAGATAGGTTGGTAGATAGATAAAATATGATATCAGATGAGTACATTAGTTCTTAATTTAACTGACTTATTTTATTTACATGTGCAAGTATATAAAATTTAAAAGCTTGCATTAAGATTTTCTGAAATAGCCACACTGTGGTAGCACAAGCCCTTAATCCCAGCACTCTGAAGGCAGAGGTAGGCAGATCTCTATGAGTTCAAGGCCATCCATGTCTACAAGAGCCAGTTTCAGGACAGCTAGGGCTGTTGCACAAAGAAACTCAGTCTCCAAAAACAAAGAACAACAACAACAACAACAAAAATAACAACAAAAAATGATTTCCTGAAACAATATGAGCTTTTAATCTACTATTTGTATTTACATAATAGTCATCTTATATTTCTGAATAAAAGATGATATTTCATTTACAATGTGCAATAAACCTCTCTTCAGTATATTCTTATCAGTATGAAGACTTAAAATTTACGTGTTCCTGTAGTTGTAGCTAGCCTGTTTTTTTTTCCCTTTGGTTTTTTTGAGACAGGGTTTCTCTGTGTAGCTGTGTAGATTGTTCTGGAACTCGCTATATAGACCAGATTGGCCTCAAACTCAAAGAAATCCACCTGCCTCTCTGTATCCCAAGTGCAAGGATTAAGGCCTGTTCCACTACTGTCCAGCTATTGCTAGTTGTGTTAGGTCATACTTGCAAACTGTGGAGGTCTAATTGTCATGAATCTCTTTACTTCCTGGCACACCTATGAACATATTATAAAATACAATCAGTTTATATTACATGCATTTTAACAGGTTTACTTAATTAACAACTGTTAAAACATCACCTTTGTAATGTGTACAACTCATTGGTTTTTATTAGGCAAACAGAAGTAAATGATCATCATTATCATCTGACTTTAAAAACATGTATTATTCTTCCAAAAGTCCCATATAAACTAGCATTAATTTCCCTCTCCTCTTTTTCAAATCAACTCCCAGGATCCTTGCTATACTTTTTTTTTTGCAACTCTTGAAACTTCATGATTAAAGAATCATACTTGTCTGTGAAGTCTAAAACAACAGTGAATGTTATTATTTTTTTAGTTTTCCAAATATTTAAAAATAGCATGTCAAGTATTCATTTCTTTGTTTGGAGAATAAATATGAAATTATTTGGCAATTATTTTATGCAGCAATACACTTTTACAATAAGAATTCCAGATCAAAAAAAAATTTCACTTTAAAGAGAATATATAAAGAGCGAGTTTTAGATTTACTAAAGCCTCAGTCATAAGAACTAACAGCACTGGGTTAAGAATTTAATAAAAATTTTAACACAACTGATTTCCTAAACTTGAAAATTAATGGTAGTTAATAATGGGAGAATGTATTTGGCAATTATGAATTAATATATTTTGTATCATAAAAAATTATTGTGTAATTATTAATTAACATAATTGATATTTAATAGTAAAATATCATTTTTAACTTAATTAACTGATATTTTGAAATTAACAGGATCACTTTAAATCTTTTCATAAGAATAACATTTAGATTTGAACCTGACATTCAATATATGATTTAAAACATAAGAATTATTTGTTTTATATTTAATTTACTTAAATTGATTTTTGTATTAAGTCAGTAGTGAAGTGATACAACAGATAACTTACCATGTCAAATTTAATGTTGCTTGGTTTATAGCAACTATCATTAGACTTGATCATTTGATAAGCAGAAATGAAAAGTTAATACAGATTTTCTGTAGTAAATCAAGAAATATAGAAAAAAAATCTTGATTTAATGATTGATATAAGCAATATGAAAAAAATTATTTAACTTTGCCCTAGTTTAAAAGAGTT
>CAWTZC010002460.1:0-141627 GCA_963919715.1 Microtus obscurus
AATGGATTCCCTCGAGAAGGCTATGAATGCTCTGCTAATTTTGCAACTATAAAAGCTGATAGATGAAGTATCCAAACCAGACTTTCCACAGGGGAGGGAACCCTGACTGCTCTTTGGACTGGAGAGGAGGGGGGAGGGGGGGGAGGGGGAGAGGAAGGGAGGAGGGGGAGGGAATGGGAGGCTGGGAGGAGGCGGAAATTTTTTTCTCAATAAAATAACTAGAAAAAAAGACAATAAAAAACAAAACAAAACAAGCTGATAGATCAAAAAGGCAAGGTAATGTCACGCAGAATGTTTTGAGGAAATAGTTTGCTTTTTGAATTCTAGAATTTGACTCTAAGTGCTTGCAGTGCTATTTTTTTTATCTTACTTGTAATGAATTACTGTGGGGTGACATTTGTGTATCCCCTAAAGCCTTTGCAGCCAAAGTTAGTTCCTAGGCACATACAACACCTATCACCAGAACCTGTATTTAGGAATATTTTTGTCTAGTGTTAATTATGCTTAAGCTATTGGCTAAAAAATATTGCCAATAATATGGTTTCTGTGTGATTATTTTGGGTCTGAGTAGCCAGGAATAATTAAACAGCCTCTGCATATACTTCCTCTTCTGGATCTTTGATGGGAAGACCCACCTTCAATCTGAAGACAGCCTATATAAAGGACATGGAAGAAGGTAGATGGCTCTCTTTGCCTGTTTGTTTTCACTGGCACCAGAGCCTACTTTCATGATTTTGCAGATTCTGAAGACCAGCTGAAACATCCAACCCTCAAGGACTGAACAATTACTGGATTCTTGGACATTCATTGGTATGTAAACATATTGGTTGGCCAGTAGCCTAAGAATATTTTTAGCTGGCTTTTATATCCTAAATTAACCAGTCTCCATTAACCTGTGCATCACCATGAGGTCATAACACGTGCAAAGTTTCAGCGGTGCGGAGGTGTCTGTTCCTGTAGTGTCTACATGGCTTCTCACTGACTCCACCTACTTTCTCCAAGCATTCAATTTAGTTTTCTGCCTAGCTCAATTCTGCCCTATCACAGGCCAAATCAGCATCTTTATTTATTAACCAATAAAAAGCAACACACATACAGAAGGACTCTTCCACACAATTTTCCCATTTCTGTTCAAATAAAAAGGAAAAATTTAACTTTAATCTAGTAAAATTACATATAACAAATCAGGTATCAAGCAATAACTACACTTATAATACTTATATCAACTTTATTTTTATCATACCTAAGAAAACTGTACACTATCTTTTCTTCAACTCCACTGAAGACTACAGAAGGATATAATATTATCTAAGTTAACAGGAAGTGCACTGGAAGCTAACTTCCAAAATCCTAGAATTGGCAGAGACATCTCGCTGCTTGGACAGTCACCCAAAGTTCTTCTGTACCATTGCACCCATTCTTTAGCCTACTGCACTACAAGGTATATTTTTATGAAGAGGAAATTCTTAAAGACAGTTTAGCTTATATTGGCAAATTGTAAGTACTTCCTTTATATGTCTTGCAGAATGTTGACAGACTCTTTCAAAGTGAAGCAGGAACCCTGAAGGATCTTTTCACCTTTAGGAAAGTTTAGCTTAATTTTTGTGGGTTTGCATGTTGGCCCACGACAGCATAGCATCAAGCAGTCAGCCAAGAGCAGTTTTTGCCCAGATGGTTTACCTATACAAAAAGTTGCCCATCATCCTCTTGAAGTAGATTGCGCGACAGGAGTAGATGAGTCTCATTGTCACAAAAAGTCGAAGTTTGTACTTAAAGGTAAACCAAAGATTATTCATCACATATTAGCTGTACAGCATGGATTCATGTGATACTTCATTAAAAGAATACAGCATTCATTGCTCAAAACCAACACCTTTTCTTTGTGAGCCTGGCATACATTATTCAACATTTCCTAGCTTCCATCCATGATATGACATGCAGTAACTGCCTCTGTGTCTGACTTGTTTCAAGTAACCACACCCCCAGTTCTACCCATTTTGTGAAGACAGTTCCTTATTTTCCATAATACCATGTATATATGCCATATTTTGCTAAAATATACTTCAAATTTACAAAGTTTAGTATAAAGAAACTTTAAAATTACAATTTTAAGACCATCTATGCAACAGACATATTGTTGAAAGTCAGAATGTACCTTAAAAATCTTAGATTTTGAGAACTTCTATAAAGCTCACTCTCTATATTTCAGTTTAAATTTCAGAAACCAGCACCTTTGCTTTCATTGCTTTTTTCTGGACTTACTTAATCCATATTTCCTCCTTTCACAAATACACCTTCAACACAGAGAAGAGGGTAAGATAAAGGCTACCTTTTTTGTTGGTGATCCACTTTGTTTTCAGGATAAAAGAGACCCCAACACAGAATTAAACTTCAAGGAGTTGGTCCTCACTACCCTCAACCTCTTTGCTGGCATGGAAACTGAGTTCCACCTTTTGCTATTAATTCTCTGCTGATTAAATATCACTACGAAGCACTCTGAGCAGCTAATCGGTGCCTCCCATACCTTCTCGCCAGAAGGATAATAATCTTTGAAATTGTAAAGTCCCACAGCCATAGCCTTTCTTTCCTTAATGACCTCAGAACAGGGGCCTTTTTCTTCTCTGATTGTCCCTGGTATTCATTCTCTGTGGTTGTTGAGACTGAGTAGCCTGTATTTATCATCTGACCTTCTTGGTCAGGGCTTCTGCCCAGAGTGGCTCCCACTAGACTGACATCAAGGAAGACAGTGACTTTTTTCTGCGTCAGTTCAGAGAATCTTCCTTGATTTCCTGGCCCAAGCTTGTTTCCTGCATCTACAACCCATCTTTTTGTTTCTGTTACCTTCTCCCCTAACTCTCACCTGCCTGCTTCTCTAGATTCAGATATGATTACTCATAGCCAATAGGGATAATCTGGGTAATCTATTCATTTCTCAGAAACTAGTGACAGTTGCCAAGTCCCCTCTGAACTCAGTGTCATCCGATGTATATAATGTTGAAGACAAGGGTTTGAAATATGGTTATTTGTTTATAATGAGCAGAAATGAAACTGGTGAGGGCTATGTATAAATCTATACCCAGACAAGCATGTGCAGGTACCAAATGCTCATCTATACACACTTTATGGATCCATGTGTCTGCAAACGTACACCATAATGGACATAAAAATATCCACTTAGTTAGAAATAGTCATTCCTTTAAACATACATTCACACAAGCATAAATATGGAGTTAAGCACCACATTGAACATACACATGGCAGACATGCTACAATGGGAACATCCTAAAACATGCATGTATTAAGATGTTTACCTGCAGATAATGGTGAATGTGAGACCAATTCCCTTATTGTCAAAGGGACAAAATTTTCCTAACAGAATGTTTTAAAATTAGAAACAGAGACTAGATTCACTTTTCCCTCCCAACTTGAGATATTCCAAAGCACAAGGGACACTCAGCCAACACTGGTAATAAAGGAAAACAAAGAACAAACTAACATAGCAGGATGAGAAAAAAGCAAAAGACCTGCACCAGTGCCAAAGCAGATCTGAAAGGCTTCTTTGTAGTATCACCTTTCAAAAACTAACCCGCATAGGAAATTTTAACTTCTTTACCTTGCTGTTTTGGGGTTTTGGAGAGAAGTTCTGGCTAGCCTGTACTTGCAATAAAGGAGCGAATCCTTGCATTTTGCAGTTGGTTTCTTGGGTTACTGGTGGATTTTCTCAGGGGGTCGTGGATCTAGCCACATCAGTGAACATGTACACACACACAGAGACACCCCACAGATACACAGATGTGAAGATGTTGATATGAAGTATATACCCACTGATTATGTTTCTACAAGAATCCAACTAAGATTGGTACAGATACAAATTAATCAGTCCACATGGGCATTGTAGTGCTTTGAATGAGATTGTCCACAATGGTAGCTTTGTTGGAGGAGGTTGGGTGGTATATTTCCTGTGGGGGGCATGGTTATTTGACTTGGATTTAAATTAAAAGTCATATACCACTTTCAGCTGTTGTTATTAGCTTTGTGTCAGCTGGGGGAGTAGTTCCTGGGCTACGCCACAGTCCCCACCACCAGCTACCATGCTCTCCACCACAACTGACAATTCCATTGGAATGGTAAGCCCAAATAAACTCCAGCAATTTATTTAGTAGTGTTCCTTGTAATAGAATAGCAACCCACCACACAGATGTGTTAGAAAGGAGAGGTCCAGGTTTGGGGCTGGGAGGCAGGCTGGCACAGATTAAGGAGATAATGCTATCTGTCAAGCCTAGGCTAATCCCATTCCCTGCCTCCTTTCTCCTCCAAACTCAACAAATAGCTTTCTTCTCATGTTATGTCTCCCCAACCTGTCTCAGAGTCCAACAGCCTAGAAATGGAAATGAGCAACATGCCAGCTACAGAATCTCCAGCTCACCCACTCCTCTTGTCTAAAGCTGTGGGTATTACCCATGAATGGTCCATCCATCAAAGCCTGCCAGTGTTCACTAGAGGTCCATTCCAGGATCTAACTCAGATCAGTCTTTAGTGAAGTACCTGTGTTTATGTAAAATCTCTGGAACCAACCAGAGACTGTATGATAAACACATGCCTTCAGTTCAGTATTTCAGTGACAGCTTACCTCCACTCTCAAGGTCCTCTTATCCTAAGAGGTGATTCTACACAAATCCTCTTAATGTCAAGTTCAGGCTAACTCTCTTCTGGCCTCAGTGCTTTCTGGGGACAACTCCCAATGCCAGCCTCACTCCCTCCCTCCTGGGTCTGCTTGAAACTGACATAGTAACTGCTGGTGTCTTTTCTTGTCCACTGGTGATCTCAATCTCAGCACCCACCCTGTCCCTGAATGACTCCTAGAATAAGGTGGGCCAGGCAAATGTAAGAGAAAAACAAGTAAATTACAAATCCTTTATGATCTTGGCAATCTCATGAGGCTGAGGATGTATAATTTACATAACATATAGATAATAAAATTACATAGGTTTATGCATACAAAACGAAAAAAATTTCAATGTGGGAAGAACAGGATATCTTTCTCTGCAGCCAGATTTTGCATCCCAGGACACTCCCTTACCTCCTATGCTAGATGATTACTAAGCTCTTCCCCTCAATCTCACTTCCTGCTATTAACATCCCCAGGCAGCAGCATCAGTTTGCTTAACACACATCCCAATGTTCTCCATGCGTTCTCCTGCCACTGGTCAGGAAAAAGAAGTCTAGAAAGAGAAAGCTGAAAATGTAGGCTAAGGAAGATTTTGATGGCTTTGGCTTACAGGCTTTTCATGTATGTGGCCCACATACCACCCTCTGTGTCTATTATCAGTGCATCCACATATAAAATAGGGAACTTTTTGTAAATTACAACAGCCATTAGTAGTGAACCTGGTAGGTTTTCCTAAGGACCTGGAAATAATGGGGTACTTTTAGAAATTAGAACTTTTCTACTGTATTGGTGGTTGTTACATCATTCTTCAATGACAGACCCTTTGATGGCCATGATCCCTCAGATATTGTCTCTAGTACTGTGCAAAGTTCCTTTGAAATAGTACTCTGGTCTTCCTAACGCTTCTAGATCCTACAATCCTATACTAGCCTTAGGAACTTCCATAGTTCTGAATATCAAATATAGTCTAGGTCATAAACCAAGTATATCCTGCCTGGAATCGTATTTACTCAAGATCCTCTTGGAATTTCATGTGTTTCTCCCCAGGTACTTTATTTACAGTTTGCTTCAATATCCAAAACCACAGTGAAATCCCCCTACAAAAATCAGGACTCTCTATTGAAAGGCTAGGATTTAGGGGTAGTGATGTTGGTCTATAATCCCAGCACGAGGAGAAGCAGGTAGATTTTATTATTATCGACATATTGAGCTTGGAGGCTAAATGTGGACTAATAGAGAGTAATGGTCTCAAACTAGACAGAAAATGAACTTCCAAACTTATAGCCATTTGTCCTGTTTCCCAAGCTAAAGAGACCCTGAATAACATCATCTTGGTGCTTTCAGGAGAACCCACACCCAGAGCTAGAAGGGTAATACAAATGTCATGAAGGATTCAGTTCTGTCTTCTGTCTATCGTCCTTTTTCTGTAATATATAGGGACTTCATCCTCAGATGTCACAAATTAGTCACTCCCCTCAGGGCCTCCTCCTCCTCGATTTTTGGCTGTGTCTCAAGCTAGTTGCATGATAGGGGGGGGTAGTTGGAGTTGAAATAAAACATGTAATAATTATAAAAATCCCTTTTCACCTCAGGATGTATAAGAGCAAACTACTGCAGCCATCACCATGTGCTTGGTACCCTCATCGCCACCATGCTGACTCCTGGGATGCCCTGAGACTGTGCTGGCCTTCCTCATCGTCCTGGTCTTCATGTCTGGTCTGGAAGCAGAGGAAATTTTTAGGGAAGTTACCTAACACCCACTGCCCTTCATCGGGAAACTATTCTCAGCTGGAAATAAACAGATATAGAACTCAAGAGGGAGGAAGGTAGAATGGGGACAGAGGGATGCCAGATTTCCTGATAGGAGGCTTTGTAGTAGGGTATTGACCCTCGGTGGGGTGTAATTTTAGGCTTGGTGGGAATTGGGAAGAGCCAGCAACCAACTCCTAGGCATGTGAGACCACATCTTGGGGCTTTTACCCATCTGAGAGACGTTAGAACTCCAGAGAAATGAATCCTAAACATGTATCAAGGTCTGACCTGTTCCTCTAACTTTGCTCATCCACTTCATCAGATCAGTGAGCGCTATGGTCTGTGTTACCATCCACCTAGGGCTCGCCGAATTGTGGTAATGAGACAAGAAGAGGTTAAAGGAGGCTTGCTGGACTAACTGAGGAATTCAGTGGGTGTGGTACAGGATTTGAGGCTGTTAAAGGCTATGGTGAGGGGGAAAACACAAAGGAATGTGGAGGGAAATAATAGGGAAGGCTTCAGTAACCTGCCTTCCCCCTGACTCCTCCATCCACATCACTGCCTCCTGAGTGTTGGGTATTGGACATTGCTCCTAACTTCGCTTTTTCTCTGTCTGCTGACCCCCCCTCACCACACAGGCACCACCCATGCCTTGTCTTGCATCTTGGAATTTTTATCTGAATCCTGTGCTTCTAACATGTGGAGATTTCCTCCACCCTATCCCATTAATCAGTAGTTTCTGTGATTGTTGGGATGTTGTCTCCTTCTTCTTCTGATTTCTTCTTCAGTGGGGATAGAAATTATTTCAACTTGATATAAGAAATCTTTTCGACCTCTTTCTCCATTTCCCTCT
This sequence comes from Microtus obscurus, assembly GCA_963919715.1. Classification (NCBI taxonomy): domain Eukaryota; kingdom Metazoa; phylum Chordata; class Mammalia; order Rodentia; family Cricetidae; genus Microtus; species Microtus obscurus. The sequence goes on from CAWTZC010002460.1 coordinate 7,275, forward strand.
CTTATTATAATTATATATAACTATTGAATAAATTCTTTCACAACTATATATTCACACCCAGATCCCTAATCCTCTCACTGTGCCCTGTCCCTCTGTCTCTGTGCCTTTGGCATCTGTCCTCCTTCTGTTATTTTATTTTATTTGATTACATTTGGGTAACAGCAAGGGTGGGAGTATTAGTACATCCCTCTTCGCTTGACCTTTCCCTGCCCATATCACTTTCCTTCCCAGGTGTAGTTCAGCAACGGGGAGTGCGCCTGTAAGCAGCTAAGGGCTCTCCATTGCCACATTGAGGGATTTTGGTGTGAGCAAGCGCGGTATTGAGTGAGCGCATCCAAGAGGAAGCAGGCTTTCTTGGAGGCATTCAGGAAAACACAAATGGTAAAGAGCTTCACAAGTTTAGGACCAATGAAGGGGAAGACAACCTAGGAAAAATAACACTACCATCTAAGATGGGAACTAGGGCTAGGGAAGAGAGTATAGTCTGCCGCGGGACCTGGTTACTGGGTTTTGGCTAAAGTTGAAGGACTCCCACGCTGCAGCAAGTGCTCATTTTGAATTATCTGATGGAAAGTGATCTAGATGCTACTTCCATCATGGAAGCCTCTTTTTAAGCTCCAAGGTCTCGCTCTCCGTCCTCCTCCTTACCTACAGGTGCCTCCCATTGACCCTACATTCTACCTGAGCAAAACAGTGTCAATGTATTAGCTCTATCGTTTTCGGGGACCGCTGGGACTATGAGGATAAAGAGTTCCTGTCACTGCTGAGGATGATGTGCTGGGAAGCTTCCAGTTCACAGCTACCTCCACCGGGCAGGTAACATGTTTACTCTTCGTCCTACCATCTCCAGACCACAGCTGCCAGCTCACTCCAAAACTGCAACCCTTTCCAATGTAGGTAATTCTTTTAAAGTTAGCCTGGGAACTGTGCCTGAACCAATGTCAATATACAGTTTTTATAGCTGCTCCGAAAGCAGAATCAGTAGTAAAGCAGACATGCAAACAGACAGGAAGAGAAGGAGGGAGGGAGGGAGGGAGGGAGGGAAAAAGAGGGAAGAAGAAGGAAGAGAGAGAGAGAAAGATAGAGGGGGGAGGGAAGGAGGAATAGAGGGGGAGGGAGGAAGAGAGACAGAGAGAGAGACAGAGAGAGAGAGAGAGAGAGAGAGAGAGAGAGAGAGAGAGAGAGAGAGCCAGAGAGTGTCTAGCATGGTGGACATTACATGATATTTTATTTTATTTTAACCAAGGTTGTACAGAATTATGTGAATATCAGCCCTAGTTTCAAGTGCCTGGTGCTGCAAAATTCAGGTAGTCAAATCATGTGCCATAGGCAAAATATATGGAGCAAGTCCATTGAACTATGTAGAGGAGTGCTCTTTACTCAGCCATGGAAATAATAAACCCTGCATCTTAAGCAAAATTTTGCAGACTTCCTCAAACACCCCAGTTAAGTTCAACACAGCTCACTCACACATCTAAGTGGGGTTTGTGGAGGCCTATTTGAATACCAATGCGAGGTGAACATGTGAATGTAGAACTATTTTAAAATACTATTTTATATATATTTTGGACAAGCATATATTGTATATTGAGACAATCACCCCCATGATCCCTACTTGCCTTTTTCATACATTCTCCTTAGTTCTCTTTGTCCTCTCAGACAGATTTTTTTTTACTTAAGATATAAGTACACATATATACATAATGTGACACATGATTTAACATATGTCTACACAAATGAAAAAATATACATGAGTTATTTCTCTAAGACTGCTTAAATTTGCTTAATACAGTTATCTCCAGGTGAACCCCACTTTGCTGGAAATGTCATAACTTTTATTTTAATGGCTGAAGAATAATTAGTGTATATGGATCACACTTTCCTCTCATTGTGCTGTTTTTGGAACTTAGGTTGACTGCATAATTTATCTATTGTGACTGTCCAACACTCAATGAATGTTGGAAAGCCTGTTAGAACTCACCAATCCAAACCCCATTAGTATATGAACAGCTGTCCTAGCTGAAGTATTAACCTCAAAATAAAAATTTAAATAATAGGGTCACCCAACCCCCAAACATCACATAGGGAACTCCTACGCAACCTCCTAAACATCTACAGAGGTAACTGCATCAACCAAAACATCAATAGGGAACCCCTACCCAACAACTGGATGCTTCCCACTCCAGTCTCACTTTGAACACCCCAAACCTGCATGTGTTCCCAAATCCATCTCACTTAATACCTTCAGCAATAGCCCTCACACTTAAACTATAAGAAGCCTGTTGCCACATGGCCCACCTGGATCTCTAAACTCCTGGATAGGTGATGTGAAGATCAGTCATCCTAAGACAGATGTCACATCTGTTGGGCTTTGTCTAGTGACAGTTACCTTGGCTTCTCATCCCTTTCCCCACCAAATAGCTCTTCGAGATGTTCTCTTCAGTGATGAAATACCTGCCAGGACTACAGCAGCAGGCCATTAAGGAACTGAATGGAGGATTATAACCAAGAAGGTGGAACAGAACCAGAGCACCCTGGACCCAATTCCCCAAGGGACTTCATTGACTCCTTCCTCATCCGTATGCAGGAGGTAAAACCCAGAAGCCAGGGAGTTGATGGAAGGTAACTGCCAAGTAGGGTGAATGTCAGGGACAGGTAGGAGGGAGTTAACAAAGCACAAGAATAGACTTAATAATCTCATTCAATATCACTGCCCTATCCACTATCCCTTGTTTTTAGGAGGGCGTATAGGCTGAGAGAGCAGCCAGTGTGACAAGGTGCATGTTCCTGGCACTGTTTTAAAGCTTGGTTTTATTCAAGTATTTATTACCCACAACCCTTGAAAAAGGTTGTGTTTCACCTCCCATTCTACAAATGAGGAGGCTGCAGCCATGTGAAAATAGGGGATCATGATATAAGGCAAGAAGGATGCATCCTACTCACTGACTCTAGTGCTTTCAGCTAACACACTGTTTGCCTTTGCCTGTTCATAGCCGCTTACATCTGTGCAGCCTGAGCTTTACTGTAACTCCTACGTTTGGAACAGATAGTGGAGATTTTGTATTGTTGTTTTGAGAAAACTTGTATTGTAGACCTGACTGACCGAAACTTGCTATGTAGGCAGGTAGCTTTTTAAACCTGTGGAGTTCTAGGTTGCTTTTGGAGGTGGGATTACAGGATGGTTTGCCAAGATGAAATTTAATATACAGAAGTACAAAGGGATGAGGGGGTGGGATTTTTTAAAGAGAATATTAAAGATTAATATAATTAAGAAATAGGATCCTAAGTGCTAAAACTCATTGTCTGAGGGCTGGAGAGGTGGATCAGGGGTTGGGAGCACTGGCTGCTTTTCCAGAGGATTGGATTAATTCCCAGTATCCAGCATGATCTTTCACAGCTATCTGTAACTACAGTTTCAGGGAACCCAACACCCTTGGTAAACACATTAAATAAAAACTGACAAATTTATATTAAAGTTCAGACAATTGACTAAATTCACTGACAGATGAAAATGGGATTAGGTGCACTGGATCACTTCCAAAGCTTGGAACATGAAGAGAAGCTGTATACTCATAATCCTCTTCTCACCTTAGGTAAGGGCTGCAAAAAGAAGTGAATTAGGGCAGAGAAAGGGAATAAAACAGAAGGGCAATAAGTGCAAGAGCATACAGAGGGGGTGGATTGAATATCTCCCCCTGCAGGAGAAGAAGAACTGCAAATACAGTGTTTACATGAAGAACTGAGTGTTGATGACACTGAACCTCTTCTTTGCTGGTACAGAGATGTCAGCACCACCTATATTTCTGTTGCCCATGAGAGCACCAGATGTACAGGGTAAGGCTGCAGCAGGGGAGTGATATTGGGAGATCATAAACAGGCTTCTGATCATCCCCAACCCTCTGAAGAAAATGGATTAGGGGCTATCTTTCTCTGCAGAGACAGAGAGAGAGCTGACAGCCTCTAGTTGTTGAATCAATTGGTGTGTTGCTCAACTGAACCTCAAAGGACTCACTTCCCCTGTTCCAAGACCCCAATTTCAAATCTCTCCCCAAATTTACATAATTCAGATATGACCCAGTTAACATGAACCTTCTCCAACAATGCCTATGACTCGCATGAACAGAAAAATAATTGACAATGCTATACATTGCTTAATGGCCTCATCAGTTCTACACTTTGTATTATCATTCTTAGGGTAAGTTTGGATCCTAAACATATGCCTCTTCTTCTCAGCCAAAGTCAAGAGGAGATTGATAGAGTGATTGGTAAGAACCGGCAGCCCAAATATGAGGACCACTTAAAGATGCCCTACACGGAGTGTATCATAGAGATACAGAGATTTGGGAGACATGATCCCCATGGGGGCGGCTCTGCAGGGTGCAAGGACACCAAGTTGTGACTTCATCATCCCCAAGGTGATGACTCCACCTAGCCTATAGTAATCTCCAGCCTTTTCAAGGGCCCTGCAGGCCCTCCCCCCTCATTAGAAACCACCCAGCCCCTCTCTCACTTTCTCAGTGACAGGCTTTCTTTGCTACTACATCCCTCCAGCCTCCTAATAGAATCTCCTATATCTTGGGTTCCCCTCAGACTTTCTGACCCAGAAGTTTAACTCCATGCCTCTCAATCATCAAGTCTCAAGACATAAACTCAATTTACCTAGAACTCAGTCAGAGACAGATGACATTTCCCTGCCATGTGTCCTGTTTAGGGTAAATAAATCAATACCCTTCAGTTCTTGATTGAGAGACATGAAGACACATATTTCAAACCCTCCCACCACAGAATACAGACCCCATGTCACCCATTCATCCTGTGACCTATAACATGAGTCCCACATCTGGATTCAGGATGATAACCTCATATCCCTCAAAGCCCCCCCCTTAAAGCTCCCTCAACTCACATATATTATCCTTATTCACCCCTATGGCTGCCAAAAGGACACTCATCCAAATCTATCTTATCAACCAAACCTTCCTTTCAACAGGGCACTGAAGTGTTATGCTGGGCTCTGTGTGAAGGACCCCAAGTTCTTCTCCAACCCCAAAGACTTCAACCCAAATCACTTGGATGACAAGGGGCAGTTTAAAAAGAGTGATGCATATCATAGTAAGAGGTCTAGTGTAGGCCACTGCTCACACCAACAGAGATAACTCATCCATATTCTCCATCTTGAAAAGATTTTTGGATAAACCCCCAGCCATCCAGCTGCAACTCCCATACTTCCCAAGCCCTATGTAGCTGAACCCTGCAGAAGTGATTTTCAAACCGTAGATATAGATTCAAGGAAAGGGTAAAATCTCAAACTAAGTCAGTGATCTCTCTGAGGTCATACAACCAGTTTGTAGAAAGATGTGGTAGCTGCCCGTGTTAGCACTCACCTCCCTTAATCTCAGCACTCTGGAGGTAGAGACTGGAGGATCTTAGTGAGATCTCAAGGGTAGCCTGGCTCTACAGAGGGAGTGTAGAACAACCAGGGAAGTTAGCACAGAGAAATCATATTTCAAAAATCAATAAAAAAAGAAGAAAAAAAGAGAGAAAGGAAGGAAGGGAAGGAAGGAAGGAAGGAAGGAAGGAAGGAAGGAAAATGTTACATGGATCATGAGAGGGGTAAAGAAGGAATAATTTTCATTGTTACAGCTAGTGAGATAACTCACAAGTAAAAGGAAACGAGGTAGAGATTAGAGTCCTTTTAAAGGTCCAGTTTCCTCCCACAGAGAATACAATTTGCTATAAGGATGACATCAATAACTTGCTTTACCCCCCCCTGTCTCTTTCTCTTTAGGAAAACGGTACTGCTTCGGAGAAGGACTGGCTAGAATGGAGTTTTCTTTCCTCACAAAATCCAGAATTTCTGATCCCACAGGCACCCCAGGATATTGATGTGTCCCCTAGACTCAGAGGCTTGCAATCCACCAAATACACATGAGTTTCTTGTGTTGAGCAAGCCCCTGGATGAGGGTAAAGGGGAAGATGGAGACCAGGGCTAGTGGGGGTTGGGATTTAGAAGGGATCAGAGGTACATGAGAGAGAGAGAGAGAGGACATGACAAACTTGATGAAGACAGACGTCATTTCAAAGACAGTGAGGGAAGAAAGGGGAAATTTAATACTATGTTGTAAGCAGTATTAATAATAATAATAATAAACATTACATACATAAGTATTTTTGTAAGTTATGCTAAAGAGTCTTAGTGATCTACCACTCACAAATGTATGGGAAGGGAAGAAAATTCATGTCATTTTATATTGAGGACATTTTGACCTTATAATGTTTCTTTAGTATAAGTATAAGTCAACAATAAGAGCTTCAGTAACACTTGTATGAATATTTGTGTGACTGGCTTGGGCAGATTTTTCAAATACCACCACATCAGATAAAACAACAAGAGCTCAATCATTGCCACATCATCTGCCCATAGGTATTTTCAGAGCTTGGGGTTGGCTGACAACCTAGTTTCACCATCAACTTGCCCACACTTTAATCTACTTTTGTAGAACTGATTACCAGGGCATCATCACCCAAGGCTTGTTGGTTAAACTCATTGTGTTTGATTTAGAATCATCTGGAGAACTGGATCAGGCCTATTAATGAGATCTTTGGTGAAGAAAGACATTATAAAAATGGTAGGAAAGCATAGGGTCAGCACACTGACAAGAAGTGTGCTGACTCATGAGTGTGGGTGTAGGTGCACACTTGCAGATGCACACAACACATTTGCACTAGTTAGATTCCAAAGACCGAGTGTTTGCTCTTACAATCTGTGCTCAGAGCCAGTAAAGAGTTTGAGAAGCATACGCTCAGTGGCACTAGTATAAATCTGATGAGTAAACAGCGAGAATGAAATCGAGTGTCAGTGGGTACATCAGCTGGGCCTCTTTTCTTACTTTTAGGATGTAGGATCAGACAGACCCAGGAGTGAATGGTGGTACTCGGGGCATCGAGATGGCATCTTTGGGAACTGCATTGCAAGCCCTCCCTGGTGTCAAACTCCAATCCTACATGCTCCAGATGGTTCCTAGGGGACTGATGGAGAGAGGAACAGATTAGGGGAAGATGTTTAGGTTGAAAAAGTGTTGCCAAGCAATTACAAGGACCTGAGTTGGCTCCCCAACACCCATCAATAATAGTTGGTAGCACATGCTTGTACCTTATGCTGGGAGGGGTTGAAGACAGCCAGTCAATCAGATCATAAATTCTTAGTTAAATTAGAGGGCCCTGTTAAAAAAACAGAGGAGAGAGAGACTCGGGAAAACATGCAGTGTTGCCTTTGGTCCACATGTGTGCACACACATACCTGCATGTAATAAAACACACACACACACACACACACACACACACACAGAGAAGAGAAAGTTAGTTTAGTTTTAGCAATGAGACACACCTTAGCGGTAAAGACAGTGGCTAGCAAGTTTTGTATGAAAGGGAGGGAGGAAATAAAAAATAAATTTAATGTTGGAAAAAAATGTTAGAACTCATGAAGTATGACTCAGTATACAGAGACAAGTGTACTGTGTCAACTATTTTTGCTCAATAGCGGAGAGTGCACATCCTGTTAAAGCAACCTGGAACATTCTTTGCGATAAGCCATTTGCTAGGGTACAGAATCTTCAATCACTTTGTAAATATTAGGGTAAAGAGTAGCTTGATGAAAAGGGAAATAGCAGAAATAACAGTGTTAAACCACAAAGGGAAATGATAGGAAAATGAAGGAATAGGCTAATTTTTTTTTTACAGAAAGTTAGAAATTGCAATATTAGGGGGCTGGATAGAGCTTAGTGTTGTAAACAGAGGATGGTCTTGCAGAGGACTTGAATTGGGCTTTCAGCACCATGTCAGCAGCCCAAAGCTACCTGCATCTATAGCTTCAGGAATCAACATTTTCTTCTAGATTCAGTGAGCACTGAAGCTTTAAACACATTCACACTCAGAGACACACACACAAATAAATGATTTAAAAATAAGCCTTTAAAATATATGCATTAATGGAGTAAAGTGATTTTAACATGTTATCATTTATGCAATAGCAAATCACACCAGAAAAAAATGAGAATAATAAGTAAAGAAATATATATGGAAAATCATAAAACACTTAAATAACAAAACAAAAATAAGTATGGACAAAGTTACAAAATGAGCATAGAGAAAATAGGTAAATTATGGAATGGATTTTAACGAAAGCCCAGATTATAAATGTTTTTAAAACCGGACTCTCTGAATTTGGGGACAATGAGGGTGCTGAGAAGCCAAGGAATGGCACCAGGGATACTCATGTTCTGGCTTAGGGGAGACAGTTTGGATGTTCACCCTTCCTAGACCAGGATTGAGGAGGGGAGGACTTTGGATTTTCCACAGGGCAGGGAACCCTGACTGCTCTTCAGGTTGGAGAGGGAGAGGGAGGAATGGGGGGAGTGGGAGGAGGAGAGGGAGAAGTGGGAGGGAAATGGGAGGCGGGGAGGAGGCAGAAATTTCTTTTTTTCCAATAAAAAAAAATAAAGTTTCCCATGGTCAAAAAGATTCATCACAATGAATTTTTACTTTTATTTTAATTTTAGAAATCATTTCCTTTATTTTTGAGATTATAATATTCTAACATCATTTCCACCTTCCCTTTCTTTCCAAACTCTCACAGCCACAATACCAAAGAAGAAGCTATAGTCAAAAATTATAAAGATATAATTATACTTAACAAGGTAGGGGAAAGGAGAAGCAAGGAGGTGACTCAGCAAACAAAAAGAAATTTCCCTTCCAACCTGGGTACTCAGCAGGAGAGTGACAGGAACTCAAAGTACCCCTAGAGACTAAAGGTGATGTGGGAGTGTCATATATCAATCTGTTGCTTTCATTGGTTAACTAATAAAGAAACTGCTTGGCTTGATAGGTTAGAACATAGGTGGGTGGAGTAAACAGAACAGAATGCTGGGAGGAAGAGGAAGTGAGCTAGATATGCCTCTCCTCTCCAGGGCAGACGCGATGAAGCTCCAGCCCAAAATGGACTTAAGCTAGAATATTCCTGGTGGGTCACCATCTCATGATGCTACACACATTAATGGAGGTGGGTTTATAAGGATGTGAGAGTTGGCCAGTAGGAGGCTGGAGCTAATGGCCCAAGCAGTGTTTATATGAATACAGTTTGTGTGTTGTTATTTCGGGTGTAAAGCTAACCATGTGGGAGCTGGGCAGGACAAAAAACAGACCTGCCCGCCAGCTCCACACTACATGAAGGTACCTAGCTGAGCACATACTGATGGTCATAACTTCAGGAGGGAACCATAGTGGAAGCTATAATAGAAAGATAACCACAGCATGGGCCTGAAAATGAGGAAGAAACTACCCATGAGCAAGGCTGTTTTTCTAGGTTCTTCATCCTTTTATGCAGTGACCTTTAGCTGTTGACATATCTTAACAGACCGGTCGCTTATCACATCAGTAGTTACAGAGTAAATGCTGAAGGAGGAAGGTCCTGGTTTCATTGTAGCACAGTAACTGTTTTTGGTACTCAGATAGGTGTGTTGTCTTGCTGCCCTCTTTGTGATCCTGAGTTACAGTCTACTGAACTTTTACCTGAGTTCAGGTAAAAGTCCTACTAAAACATCACTCTAGTCTCCCACCCCTCCTGGGGCTCCACATGAGCTGTAGAGGTTCTCTGTTCCCTAGTGCCCATCCTGGACTCTCCTCCAGTCTCTTAGGAGGAAAGAGACAAAGTGGGAAAAAGCCAAACAGGTCAATAACTTGATCTATGGTCCTTCTCAAGATCTATTCCAGAATCTTGGAATTCAGCAGTTGAGAAATTATGATTTCTCTGCATGAGTCTTGCTTTTTCATATTTACTGTGTGTCTGTGTTGCAATCCACTCACTTACTAATTTATATCTGACTTCTGGTTCCATTTGGGGATATTCTTACAGAACAACTACTCTAAAAACTCAGTTCCCAGAATAGGCATAAATGTAGCAACATTAAGAGTCATGCAAGAACTGGGCGGTGGTGGTGCATGGCTTCAATTCTTGCACTTGGAGGTAGAGCAGACAGATCCCTGTAAGTTTGAGAGCATCCTGGCTCTACAGAGTGAGTTCCAGGACAGCCAAGGCTACAAGCAAACAAACAAAAAAGAGCCATGCAAGATTCATTACAGCAATGAACAAATCATCAATGAGCACAAGCCTGAAAATGGAAAAATTAAAGTAGAATGTGCTGTGCCATTACAAATTATTCAGGTTAAGCTGATGAATTTTAACTCATTGAAATGAAGGAAGCAGGGACAATAAAAGTATAGAAAGCAATGTTAAATGAATAAAAGCAAAGAGACTGGGGAAGAATATTATGAAGAGGAAGACAACATCAAAAATTAGAAACCAGTAAAAAAGGAAACCAAAGGAAAAAAACAGATTCCCCAATAATTAAAAATCAAATAGGAAACTAGATAAAAAACTTTAAAGAGAATAAAAAAAAGTAACCTATGAGTATTTCTTTGGTCTGAAGAGACATCTCAGTGGTTAAGAGCACTTGCTGTTCTTGTACAGGACCTGGGTTTGATTCCCAGCACCAACATGATAGAACTCCAATTCAATGGGATCCCAGCACCTTCTTCTTACCTCTGTGTGCACTAGGTACACATGTGGTGGGCAGACATACATTGCAGGCAAAACACCCATATACATAAAGAAAATAAGATACTTTTTAAAAACCTGATTTTTAACCTAAGATAAAGTCTAGATTCTAATTAGTAATAAAATAAGCATATTTCTAAGAGTAATTTTAAACATGACAATCTTAGGGCCAAAACAAAAAAAGTTGGGATGTTTGAGCAACTCAATTATGGGTCCTCGAAAGTCTGATTCTACCAGTTATGTACATGGTGGGGAAGGAACAGCCAATCTTGGAAAGAAATCCCAGTTCTGAGATTGGTCATGCCTTCAAGGCATCCTAAGTATTAGTCACCCTGATGGAGGGATGCTACTTTAGTGAGAATAAAGCACACCCCTGGAACTTCAGAGTTCCCAGGCTCTATAGCAGTCTCAAATGACATATACATAGCTCCAGAGGCCAATCCATAATCTGGCCTCAGGCTCTCAAACTCAAGGAATTTTTTTCAGTTGATGAAAATGTTGTTTTTTTTTCTACAGAGGGTTGGAAGAACCATTCCCCATGTACTTTCCTGCCTGAGCCAGGCCTCCTGCTAACTGTACTTTTCAACTTGTTCGTCTCTGGCCATACTGCCTTCCATAGCTGCCTTCTTTGGTCTCCTTTCACTAGATGCTATGGAAGGCAAACTAAGGCTCCATGATTGTGGCTATTCCCTATTCCTTTATCTCAAGTCCTCAAGATAGGTCAGTCTCTCTCTCTCTCTCTCTCTCTCTCTCTCTCTCTCTCTCTCTCCCCTGTGTGTGTGTGTGCATGTGTATGTTGTGTGTGACTTTGTCCCTCTTAAACATTGTAAACACCTCCATGGAAAGGTGACAAGGAAAAAAGGAAGAAAGAAAGGGACCCAACCAATAAACTAACTTTAGATGCTAAATCCCAAGACAGAAAAAAAAACATGAAAACACAAGCCCTCAAAACAATGTTTCATTTTCTCTAAAATTTATCAATCCCATCAAAATGACCTCCAATGATATTGACTTAAGAGACTTCTCCAAAGAATTAAAAAACATTATAACTATGTTTGATGAAGACATAAATGTTCCCCAAGAGAAAATCAAGAAGCTGACTAAAAGAAGCACAAGTTAGGGAAACAGAACTCAGTCAAAATCACTGAAAAAGGAAACTGACATAATGCTTGAAATGAAAACTCAGTTGGTCCAGTGGAAAGCCTCAACAACAGAGCAGATAGAGTGAAGGGCTAAATGTCAAAGCTTAGAGACAATGTGCAGAAATTGAATCATTCTATCAAGGTCAGCGAAACTAAAGAGAAGATGGGAATGGAACCTGGGAGGTTTTGGTACATCAGTGAAAGAATAAATATAGAAATTGTTGTATAAGAAGAATTTCATGTTACAGGCGTAAGAGGTATGAATAACAAAATCATAGAAGAAAATCTTCACATATGGAGACGGTCATGCCCATTGAGCTATAAGAGGCAGACGGGAACACCAGATAGACAGGGTCTTCATATCATATACTCAAAAACACGGGCACCTACAATAGAGAACATGGATTGCTGGAGGAGAGAATGGCCACATCTTACATGGAAGCAGGTCACCCAGGATAACATTATTCAATAGAAAACTGTATGGCCAAAAGACCTGGAAAAGACTTATCCCAAGTTCTGAAAGGTTGCATCTGCCACCCACTATGACACTCAATAAACTATCTATCATATTGAAGAACAATAAAAACAAACTAAAAGGATCTATGGCTACTAAGCTAACTCTACAGAAGACAATAGAAGAAACACTTTGAACTGAAGAGAAGATGAAACATACCAAAGAGACCACAGGAGGGAAAGTAAACAATATCATGATTGTTAATCAAAGGTTCCAGGAAAATAACCTGGACTAGCAGGTCACTTTTTGATGACAGGATTCTAAGAAGAAGGGTTAGTAGATGAGAAGATAAAGAAAATTTTTAAAAAATAACAACAACAACAATAAAACAAGTCAGGAGATCTTGCTCAAACTATATCTTATGCCAGAGAAGCTTTTAAAAAGTACAGAATCTTATATACAGTCTTTCCTGTCAGAAAAAATGTGATGGAGCCAAGAAAAAAGTGTTACACAATGAGACAGAGTCATTGGGAAGCTAATCAAGTGTAGGGATAAGTCCTGCCCCTTTAGGAGGCGTGTTCGCCTCGGGCTAATGTTAGCCTATAAATTTGGTGAGTGTGCTCTCAGACGCTCTTTCTGCTTTCCTGGTCTCCGCGGGAACGGTGGTTCTGTAAGTCTATTTCCCCCATTAAAGCTGACTGCATTAGTTACAATCTGTCTGCCTTCATTTATGCCATTACATTTTGGCGCCCAATGTGGGGCACGAACCCACGACCCTGAGATTAAGAGTCTCATGCTCTACCGACTGAGCTAGCCGAGAACAGCCTGGTCTACAGAGATATTCCAGGTCAAAGATATACGCTCAAAAAGCAAAAAGTTAAAAGTAAAAATAAATGAAATAGAGCTAAAATAAAGCTGTACAGAGATGGAAAATACACAGAGAATCTTGATACTGTATGCTATTATGCTCTGTTTGAATCATTTGAATGCTGAGGAAGGAGCAACAGCTGCCAAAATATATTTGTTTATAAATGCTGCTAAACTAACCCAACATAGATATTGTGAAATGCCTTGACTTTGAAATTTGGATCTAAGGACATGATACTTTGGAAAGGAGTTTCTTGTTTTGTTTTCACAGAGGATGAGACCCTGTTCATTTCTTCTTTCCGATATGGTATGATGGACCACGTCCTCCTGAAGGGTTGTTGTGAATGCCTTCAGAAAATTGTTTCGCTCAACTGCCAACTGAGATAAAACTAACACACAGGTTATACCATGAAAGACCTAATTAACGACGCCCCATTCAGCAGGAAGCAGTTTGGAGAGAAAAAACTGTGCCCATGTTCCCAAATATGGTTTATAAATGCTCTTTTACATTTAAAGGGGGATATGATATAGGTATAAATAATTTGCATTAGTATAGATTTTGCTTTATTGATAGAGATTTAAGGTCAATTTTGTTATACGTATATGTGTTTCTGATCTTGATTAGGTATAGTGATTGTGTAGTTCCTTTAAAAATGTAATGTATATAAGTTGTTAATGGATAATCATCTATAATAGTTAAGTTTGTAGTCATGATAGTTAAGATTTTCTAGATGTACATAGATATATTTTAGATAGGCATTCTTCATATCTTTCAAAGATTATAGAATATGGCATTTTAAATGTTTTAATAACTTAGGACTTTTCATGACAATGAGACACTCTGCTCCTGGCAACACCAATCTACTTCAAGAGGAAGATGGGCAACAAAGAGGATCCTTATGGAGTTTGATAGCCATTTGGGCAAGAAACTGCTCTTGCCTGGACTATTGCATAAACTGGACACAGAGAACCTGCAGAGAGAGGACTGCTGAACTTGCCTAAAGGTGAGACGATCTTTCGGGGTTCCTGATTCATGAAAGAGTCTGCAAGACATTCTTCAGGACAAGCAGATAGAGACTGCCTTTTGAAATTTCCTCTTCATTGAAATGTCTGCTGGAAACTATGGGCCTGTAGGCTGAAGATGGATGCCCCAACGGTACAGAGGAACTTTGGGTGACTGTCCAGGCAGCGAGATGTCTCTGTGATTTCTAGAGTTTTGTAAGTTGCTTACTTCTCATTTACTTAGGTCTTTGATGGAATTGAAAAATAGATAGTTATAGTTTTCATTAGTTATGATAAAGGATAAAGTAGATATATATATTGTAACTGTAATTCTTGCTTTATAACTGTTATATGTGATTTTACTATGTTAAAGTTAAAGCTTTTCTTTTTTGTTTAAACAGAAAAAGGGGGAAGTGATGTGGGAGTGTCATATATCAATCTGTTGATTTCATTGGTTCAATAAACTGCCTTGGCCCTGATAGGTTAAAACATAGGTGGGTGGAGTAAACAGAAGAAAATGCTGAGAGGAAGAGGAAGTGAGGTCAGAAATCATGCAGCTCTGCTCAGAGACACCAGGCTCCTCTCTCGTGGGCGGATGGGATAGCTCAGCTCTCTGAGGCACACTCGTGATGAAGCTCTGACCCAAGATGGACGTAGGCTAGAATCTTCCCAGTAAGCACACCTTTGGGGTGCTTATAAACCTGATTAGAAATGGGCTAGTCCAGGTAGCGAGAGTTAGCCTAGAGGAGGCTAGAGGATAATATGGACCAAGCAGTGCTTAAATGAATACAGTTTTGTGTTGTTATTTCAGGCATAAGCTAGCCATACAGCCGGGGTGTTGGGGACCCAACCCCGTGCCCCAATTTCAACAATCAAGCACTGTTACACAGGGAACACAGATGACCTCAAGGACATCAGAGACAGAGCACCTTGGGGCTCTGTCAACCATAGCCCATGTGTTTTCTGAAGTTGACAGTACCAAACTTTCACTTATATATGTTTATAATTTCAATGTCTGTTTTCTTGGTCCTTGTGGGAGTGGCTCCGATTAGGTCGGATTTGAAGTCTATATGTCAGCTGTTAGAATAGCTGTGCCTGTTTATTTCCCAGTTCCAACTGTTTGGAGTACCTTTCTTCCAGCCTGTTAGTCTAAGGTATTCTCTGTTTTTGATAGTATTGTGTTTCTTATAGAAAGCACAACTATAGGCCCCTTTTCATAATTCATTCTTCTTGTCTGTTACTTTTTTTTTGTCTGTTACTTTGGATTGTGGGATTGAGACCATTACAATGAGAGTTGTTATTGAAATTTGTATATGAATTCTTGTCATTCTGCTGCTTTTGTATTGTCCTCTGTTGTTGAAATGGGGGGCGGCAGAGTTGTGTCCCCAACACCCCGGTCACCTGGCTAGCTTATGCCCGAAATAACAACACACAAACTGTATTCATTTAAACACTGCTTGGCCCACTAGCTCTAGCCTCTTACGGGCTAACTCTCACACCTGGTCTAACCCATTTCTAATATTCTATGTTAGGAACCCCAAGGTGCGTTTACTGGGGAGATTCTAGCCTATGTCCATCTTGGGTCGGAGCTTCATCGCAAGTGTCTTGCTCTGAGAGGAACTGCGTGCATTCTGACCTCACTTCCTCTTCCTGTCCGCATACTATTCTGTTTACTCCTCTCACCTGTTTTAACCTATCAGGACCAGCCAAGCAGTTTCTTTATTTTAAATAATGAAATCAACAGATTGATATATGACACTCCCACATCACTCTGTTGAGGGCTAGGGTCAACCCAGTGCTTTCCCTTGATGTATGGAAAATAAACACAATTCCTTCTCTAAACCAGGAACACACTTAGCAGAGCCAGTGTTGGCCCTAGGCATCTCTCTCACACAGACATACTGTGACCACATTATTCTAACAGACAAACAAATAAAACACTTTTAGATACCTGTGTCAGCTGACCACCTTAAAATTCCCAGCATATTTAGGTGGCAGAAGCCAGGGAAGCACAGAGGTGGTCCCATTATAAACCATATTAACAGATACTGTAAGAGAGAACAGAAACATAAGGATAGAAGAACTATATGGTTTTTGAGTGGAAGGAGAGGGGAAAAAACAGATCCATTTTAGAGAATCCCAGAGTGAGACAAACGGCAAACAGCTAGAGAAGCAGGGGAAGAGAGGAGAGTGGGGGGCAGTAATGGGCATCCAGAAAACATGGGTCTTTGGTGCCTTGTTTGTTTTTACATTAGATGTTAGAGAGCCCCAATTTAAGAGGATTTTTATAATAGGCAGCCCAAGGGCTTTTGAGGATTCAGCTTTGAATCACAAGAACCCATCTAGAAGCCCATGCCAATTGGGACTCAAGCCTGTCGCTAATATGTCCATCAAGACAGAGCTCCTGAGTCAAAAACAGGGATTCATGAGAAATGAGTGGCAGATGTCTCTGGTCCACTCTAGTCCCATCTCAGTGAGGCCTGGCTCGCTGCTTGGATCGGCTTGTGACTTCAACAAAAAGCCCCAAAATTGACAAAAGTAAGGAAGTGCAAATGGGTCCTAACTGCATGTACTCAAATAGGGGAACTCACTGAGATGAAGCCCATCTTAGCCTGGTGAAGAGCATTCTTGAGAAGAGGTGTTTTTCAAGATGAGGTCGTGGGCCCATGGAAAAACCAGACCCCCCCCCACCATGAGACCCCCATATATTAGAAATATTTCTTAGGACAAGTCTCTCTGGGATTCTCTAAAATGTGTTGAAATTGGGGCGCCAGGGTTGTGTCCCCAACACCCCGGTCGCCTGGCTAGCTTATGCCCGAAATAACAACACACAAACTGTATTCATTTAAACACTACTTGGCCCATTATTTCTAGTCTCTTCTTGGCTAACTCTCGCACCTGGACTAAGCCCATTTCAAATCAGGTTTGTAAGCACCCCAAGGTGCACTTACCGGGAAGATTCTAGCCTACATCCATGCCGAGTAGGAGCTTCATCGCGCGTGTGCCTCAGAGTGCAGAGCTATCCTGTCTGCTCGCTAGACAGGAACCTTGCATCTCTGAGTGGAGCTGCATGATTTCTGACCTCACTTCCTCTTCTGCCCAGTTCTGTTTACTCCACCCACCTATGTCCTAACCTATAGGACCAGTCAAGCAGTTTCTTTATTTTAACCAATGAAATCAACAGATTGATATGACATTCCCACATCACTTCCCCTTTTCTGTTTAAACAAAAAGGAAAGGCCTTAACTTTAACATAGCAAAATTACATAAAACAGTTATCAAGTAAAAATTACAATAATCTTTATCATAACTAAGGAAAAGTATAACTATAACTAACTATTCTTAATTCCATCAAAGACTCCAGAAAGATACAATATAACCTAAGCAAACAAGAAAAAAGGCAAGTTTCAAACTCTAGAAATGACAGAGACATCCCCAGCTGCCTAGACAGTCACCCAAAGTTCTTCTGTACCATTGGGGCATCCATCTTCGGCCTACAGGCCCATAGTTTTCAGCAGACATTCCACAAAGCAGGAAATTTCAAAGGCAGTCACTATCTGCTTGTCCTGAAGAATGTCTTGCAGACTCTTTCATGAATCAGGAACCCTAAAAGATCATCTCAGCTTTAGGCAAATTCAGTAGTCCTCTCTCTGCGGGTTCTCTGTGTCCAGTTTATGCAATAGTCTAGGCAAGAGCAGTTTCTGCCCAAATGGCTATCAAACTCCATAAGGATCCTCTTCGATGCCCATCTTCTTCTTTAAGTAGATTGGTGCTGCCAGGAGCAGAGTGTCTCATTGTCATGAAAAGTCCCAAGTTATTAAAACATTAAATGTCCTATTTTGTAGTCTTTGAAAGATATGAAGAATGCCTATCTAACTAAAATATATCTCTATATATTTAGAAAATCTAACTAACATTACTACAAGCTTGACCATTATCGATGATTATCCATTAACAACCTATATACATTACATTTTTAAGTGAACTACACAATCACTACACCTAATCAAGATCAGAAATACATATACATGTAACAAAATTGACCTTAAATTTAAATCCATAAGCAAAATCCATATCAATGTAAATTATTCATACCTATACCATTTCCCCCTTTAAATGTAAAAGAATACTTATAAACCATATTTGGGAACATGGGCGCAGTTTTCTCTCCAAACTGCTTCCTGCTTAATGGGGGCGTAGTTAATTGGGTCTTTCATGGTATAACCTGTGTGCTAGTTTCCTCTCAGTTGGCAGTTGAGCGAAGCAATTTTCTGAAGATGTTTACAGCAACCGTTCAGGAGGGCATGGTCCATCATACCATATCGGAATAGAAGAAATGAACACGGTCTCATCCTCTGTGAAAACAAAACAAGAAACTCCTTTTCCAAAGTATCATATCCTTAGATCCAAATTTCAAAGTCAAGGCATTTTCACAATATCTATGTTGGGTTAGTTTAGCAGCATTTATAAACAAATATCTTTTGGCAGCTGTTGCTCCTTCCTCAGCATTCAAACAATTCAAAGAGAGCATAATAGCATACAGTATCAAGATTCTCTGTGTATTTTCCATTTTTGTACAGCTTTGTTTTAACCTCTGTTTCATTTATTTTTACTTTTAACTTTTTAAAGCATATATCTTTGACCTGGACACTGTAGACCAGGCTGTTCTTGAACTCTCAGAGATCTGCCTCTCTCTGCCTCCCAGGCACTGGGATTAAAGGTGTGTGCTACCACACTTTGAAGTCACAGAGGTGAATCTCCCTCTGCATCCCAAGTGTTGGGATTAAAGGTGTGTACTATCACACCGAACTACTCTCTTTCTTCCTTATTTTTGTTTTTTACTTTAAAAACTTTAACTTTTAGTCTCCATATATTTTTTAACACACTCTAAATCATTTAAAAATTTTCTTTGTCTTTGACACTCTCTTTACTGCATCTCTCTTTTTCTGAACACATGAGTCTTTAATTTACCAAGCAATCTCAGTAGGACTAAAGGCATGGCTTTGCCAGCTAGTTTCAGTCCATTCCTTAGCTTTCTGCCATTCCAACCTTGTAGCTGAGGTACCGGCCAGAGCTGCCTTCAGTGCCACAACTCTACAGTGTTTCAAGGTCCTTGCCAACAAGCGAGCTACAACAGACAACACTCAAGTCCTCTCTGTAGCCGGCCCTCCTGCCTCAAACAGTCAGAGTTGCCCTGGCAGGATGGCCCAGAAAGCCGGCATTTTCAAATGGCACAGCTTTTTTTTCTGCTATGGCTGAAAACCGAGAAGCATGTGTTCAGCTTTTCGTCAATACCGTTTCAGTATTTCGTGGCAGGACCTCTTAATGAGCTGCAGGGTTTTGCAGCTAAAGCTGAGTCAGGAAAGTCTCTCTTAGATGAGAGTGCATGCTTGCCTCTAGCAAGCAGAGCAGACCCAAGAAATTGCCACAAGAAACATGCTTTACTCTATTCTTTTTCAAGCTTTCTCAGGCTTTCTGTGTACTCATTTATCCACGTGGGCACCATCTGTTGAAATTGAGGCGCCGGGGTTGCGTCCCCAACACCCCGGTCGCCTGGCTAGCATATGCCCGAAATAACAACACACAAACTGTATTCATTTAAGCACTGCCTGGCCCATTATTTCTAGTCTCTTCTTGGCTAACTCTCGCACCTGGACTAGCCTATTTCAAATCAGGGTTTGTAAGCACCCCAAGGTGCGCTTACCGGGAAGATTCTAGCCTACGTCCATGCCAAGTAGGAGCTTCATCGTGCGTGTGCCTCAGAGTGCAGAGCTATCCTGTCTGCCCGCTAGACAGGAACCTTGCATCTCTGAGTGGAGCTTGCATGATTTCTGACCTCACTTCCTCTTCTGCCCAGTTCTGTTTACTCCACCCACCTATGTCCTAACCTATAGGACCAGCCAAGCAGTTTCTTTATTTTAACCAATGAAATCAACAGATTGATATGACACTCCCACATCAAAAATGGATCTGTTTTTCCCCTGTCTTTTCACTCTAAAATCATATAGTTTTTCCATCCTTATGTTTCTTTTCCTTCTTACAGTATCTGCTAATCTGGTCCTTACTGAGACCACCTCTGTGATTCTCTGGCTTCTGCCACCTACTTACACTGGAATTTTAAAGTTGGTCAGCTTTCCCAGAAGCTATGATATGCCAATAGTTCCTCAGTGACTGGTTGGACTTCTGTGCCTCTGTGTTTGTTTGTGTAGCTTAAGCTTGGTCAGGTCTTATGTGTGTTGTCACAATCATGGTTAGTTCATGAGTGTAACTGCCTTGTTGAGTGTCACCAACACAGCTTTCTGGTGCTACCAACCACCTCTCTCTATGTAACATCTTTCTGTCCCCTCTCCTGTGTGTGACCCCTGAGCCCTTTGGTGAGAGATGTGATATGTACGTCCCTTTTAGGGCAGAGCCCTGAGCACAGATAATAGATTTTTTTTATCCTCACAGAAAACAGAGAAGTATAGAAAATAGTGAAAACTCAATGGGACTCATCAGAGAATCCTGGCTAAGAAAACAGCTGAGTATTTGAGATGGCCTGCGTCAGTAAAGAGAGGTGTCCAGACTTGGAAGGTCAGATTGTTTCAGAAGGCTAGCCTCATGCCAAGACTGCTCAGCACATGTGAATCAGAAATTCCAGAGTCTAGGGAGAGTCCTGCAGTCCTCTCAGGGTCCTCAAATTGAGAGGGTATTTCCCACCCATGTTCAAGGTGCCATGGATGCTGGTAAAATTATGTCTAAGTGACAAGATGTGATGGTCAGTTCTAAATGTCACCTTGGCAAAACCTGAGCTGTTGAGATTACTGGCTGGGCCAACAAGTTGGCTCAGCTGGTAAGAGCACTTGACACCAAGCCTGATGACCTGAGTTCCAACCCCTGGGTCCTGCATGGTAAAAAAAGAGACAGAGCCCCAATAGGTTGCCCTCTGACTACCAAATGTGTTATATAACACATATGTGTCCACACACATACAAACACACACATGCACATATACACATGCACAAATATATAAATCAATGTAATAGACATTTTAGATAAATGTAGTGGATTTTGTCTAAATACAATTTTTTTAAATTATGAAATCTGCATAAAATGAGAATAACTGAAAATTATCACATAAAGCAAAAGCATTCCAGACCCTCAAAGACAAATACTAGCTCGTATCCTAGACTTTAATTTTCATTTATCTGTTGGACTGATATAGGCCATGAACCTAGAAAAGAAACAATGAAAAGTATAAGAGGTCTTAAGGAATAGTTAGAGAGGAAAAAAGGAAAAAAATGAAAAAGGGGGCACTAAGGAGTAATGGGGGCAAAAAGGGGAGCCAGTAGGAGGGGATAAGAGGATTAGGAAAGAGGATCAACAAAAACAAAACAGGCTGGGGAGATGGCTCATTGGTTAAGAGCACTGGCTGCTCTTACAGATGACCCAGGTTCGATTCTCAGCACCAACTATCTGTAACTCCAGTACTATGGGATCCAATACCCTCTCCTCTGGTCTCTATAAGAACTTACATACATTGAAGGCAAAACACCCATATGCATAAAATATACATTAATTAATCTCTGAACTGGGGGTGGTGATGCATATCTCTATTCCTAGCACTCTGGAGGCATGGGCAGGAGGATCCCCATGAGTTCAAGGCCAACTTTCTCTACATAGTGAGTTCCAGAGTAGACAGAGTTACATAGAGAGACCCTGTCTCAATAAATAAATAAATAAATCTCCAAAATAAAGTAAAAGGGGGGGACACAATAAATAGATGGAATTTTAAAAGAAAAAGAATAATGAAATGTAACGTTATCTTCCACTGTAATTTTTCAACCCACTCAATTAAGCTCTGTGTCTAGTTTTCATTCCACAATGACAACATAAGGGTTTCTTGCATTGTTATACTTTCAAGACAGAATTCATCTCCCCCCCTTTCTTTCAGTACATAAAGAACAACTGTCACAACCTGTGTCTACTATTACTGGGAGTTTTCTGTTGTTTGGTTTGGTTTTTTGAGACCAGGTCTTACTACATAGCTCAGATTTCCTGCAAACTCATAATCCTCTTGTCTTAGCATCCAGAGTCCTGAGACTGCTGTGCTTGGTATCAGCAATTCCTGTTATCACCATTGTACAGGTAAGAAAACTAAGTCTCAGGGCTGGAGAGATAGCTCAGCAATTAAGAGCATATACTGATCGTCCAAAGGTCCAAATTCAGTTTCCATCTCCTACATGTATAGCTTTCCACAAGTAACTCCAGCTTCAGGGGGGATCCAATGCTTTTTGGCACCTGTAGACACCCACACTCAGATAAGCATAATCAAAAGTAAGATAAATACACAAGAAGAAGAGGAAGAAGGAAGAAATGAAAGAGTAATAGAGACAGAGGGGGGAGGGAGGAAGGGAGTGAGGGAAGGAAGGAGGGAGGGAGGGAGAGAAGGAAGGAGGGAGGGAAGAAGGGAGGGAGGAGGGAGGGAGAGAGGAAAGAAGAGAGGGAGGAAGTCTCAGAGGCAAAAAGAGTAAAATAGTACCCAGAGTAGTGTCACCTAAGCCTGACTTTTTCTTGACATCCCCATTTCTACAAGCAGCAAATACAGTCAAGGGCAAAGTCCTTGACTCCCCGGGGTGGGGGGGGCTATGTCTTATAAAAACTCTGTAAACATGATTTGCTTTCAGATTTGTGCTAGTGGCTTTTGTTTTGGACCAGCCCATTTTTCACTGCCTTAGCAGAGGAATGAGAGGCTGGCAGAGCGTCTGGATCACATAAGTTTCTTAACAGACATAGGGATACTGAGTGCTCCATCAGTTTGCAACTGTGCTCCAAAACCAGAGCTTTCCTCAATTTGTTGTTGTTGTTAATATTTTACTTATTCTTTGACAATTTAATACATTTGTGTGATGTACATTGATTAAATAAATTTACTCTTTAGTATCCTCTCTTACTGCTCTCCCACTCCTATTCTTCCCAATAAACTCCCCTGCCCTCCTGATTGCTTTCTTCCTCTTCATCTTTTCCCCACTTCTTTCTTTCTTTCTTTCTTCTTTCTTTCTTTCTTTCTTTCTTTCTTTCTTCTTTCTTTCTTTCCTTCCTTCCTTCCTTCCTTCCTTCCTTCCTTCTTTCCTTATTTAGTTTTTCATTTAGGAGAAAGGGTTTCTTGTGTAGCCCTGGCTGTCCTGGAACTAGTTCTGTAGAACAGGCTGGCCTAAAACTCACGGATCCACTTGCTTCTGCCTCTTGAGTGCTGGGATTAAAGACACATGCTACCACCGTCCAGCTTCTTCTTTTATTTTTGATATTCTTTTATTTTTGATCTTGTTTTAAAACAAGCTATCATTGTATATCCTTGGCTGGCCTGGAACTTATTGAGTAGATCAGGCTGGCCTTAAGTTCACAGAGATATGACTGCCTCTGTCTCCTAAATGCTGGCATCAAATACCAGTCAGGCCTACACAGTGAGAACCTTGTTCCCCCAAAAAATGTTTCTAGTTGTGTGTGAATGTATGTGTTTGTGTGTGTGTGTGTGTGTTTGTATGTTCATGCCACCACCATGGCACAAGGATTAGGAATTTGAAGCCAGTCTCTATTATACAGAGATCTGATCTCTCTCTCTCTCTCTCTCTCTCTCTCTCTCTCTCTCTCTCACACACACACACACACACACACACACACACACACACACACACAGTAACAATAAGAAAAGCAAGCCTGAATCCAGCATGTCCACTCTGGCCTGCCCCACATGACTCCTGATCACACTCACTGGATTTCTATTGCTGCTATTGAGCTGACATAAGTACTAATTTCAGAAATCTGGGGAGAAAGTCTTTGTCAAACTCTGTCACACCCTCCTGTCAGATTCCAGGGCTTCCTCAGCTTGTGTTAGATAAATCACAGTGACATCTCCTTAAAGAGTCAGCTACCTCCTTAAGAGTCGTACAGGCATCTTCTCTTCCCAATAGAGTATTATGACATTGTAAGGAAGTAAAGAACTGTTGAATGAACTCTATAGTAAATCATCATCCAGATTTGACCACGATCGACCTAAATGGTAGCACAATCACTGTGTGATGAAACACTGTCTCATGTTACTTTTGGGGAGAGATGTAAAAATTGACATATTCTGTCAACCTGGGAGAGCATGAGATAAATTGTTTTTTTTTTAGTGATTACTCATAGAGCCCTGGATGACCAAGACACCTGCAATTTCTCCATCTCCTCTCAAACTCCCTGCTTACCAAGACCTCATTTTATATCAGCTTTAGAATTTATGCAAACCTGGGTTCAGAGCACTACCTAGTGTTAAAGCAGTAGAATTGACTTTTGCCTCAGACTACACAAAACACACCCCAAAAAGAGAAAGAGTTGCTTGCTTTGCTGCAGCCTAGGTACTAGAATAGCTAAGTGGTGGTTTTCGTTGAAATGGAATTAATTGGCAAGAATTTGGAAGACCTGTGTGCTAGTTCTCCTTATGTTGCTATGATCAAATACCCTGGCAAAAATCAACTAGGGAAAGAAAGGGTTTTTTTTTCAGCTTATAGTTTCAAATTGCAGTCCATTATTGCACAGAAGTTAATGAGGCAGGAAGTTAACACAGCTGGTCACATCACAATCACAGTCAAGAGCAGAGAGAAATGCATGCACCCATGTCCACTTGCTTGCCTGTGCTCAGCTTGATTTCTTCACTCTTATGCAGTTCAGGACCACTTGCCTAGGTTGTGGTGCTGCCCATAGTGAATTGGGCTTCCTGCATCCATTAGCTTAATTAAGACAATCCACAATCCCCGCAGTCGTAACTCACAGGCCAACTCAAACACAAACAACACTTCCCAAGACTCTCTTGCCAGTTGTTTGTAGATTGTCAAGTTGGCAATTAAAGCTAGTCATCACATCTAGTCTCACTGTAACCATATACACAGTGGTAGTATAATATGGTTGTAATGGAGTTCCTGTTCCCCTGCTTAACATTGTAGAACATGTTACTCTTGTGATTGGTGATATTGATATAAATAAACTAAGTGACCTGTCAGTCACAAAAAGACATCCCAGGAGCTAGAGACACAGTTCAGTGGTTAAGAGCATTCATTCATTCCTCTTTGCAGAGGTTCCGAATTTAG
This sequence comes from Microtus obscurus, assembly GCA_963919715.1. Lineage (NCBI taxonomy): Eukaryota > Metazoa > Chordata > Mammalia > Rodentia > Cricetidae > Microtus > Microtus obscurus. Next base: position 32,454 of record CAWTZC010002460.1, read on the forward strand.
TTCCAGCACCCACTTTCTGGCTCACAATTGCTTGCAACTCCATTTCCAGGAGCTCCAACTTGAGGACCTGAATTAGGATTCCAGCACCTACACAGAACACCAAATGTGGCCTCCCATGTTCCTGAAACTCACTGCTGTGTTGAAGGCAGAGACAGGAGGATTGCTGGGGATGCCCAGTTGCCATCTTAGTTTTGCATTCAATAAGAAATGTAGTTTCAAAGAATAATCAAGAATATCAGAGAAATATACCTGATGTCCTTTTGACCATGTGTTCAGACACAGGTGTTGTAATACGAAGCAGCAGGGCTGCGTCCCCGGCACCTGGCCGCCCACAAGGCTAGCTTATGCTCCGAAATAATTACACAGAAACTGTATTCTTTTAAACACTGCCTGGCACATTAGTTTCAGTTTCTTATTGGCTAGCTCTTCCATATTGACCTAACCCATTTCTAATATTCTGTGTAGCCCACAAGCTGGCCTACCAAGAATGATCTTAACCTGCGTCTGCCTGAAGTGGGAGAATCATGGCGACTCCTGACTCAGCTTCTTTCTGCCAGCATCCCGTTCTGTTTACTCCACCCACCTAAGGGTTGGCCTATTAAATGGGCCTAGGCAGTTTCTTTATTAATTAACCAATGAAAGCAACAGATTAGAAAGAAATCACTCCCACATCACACAGGCATTCAATAGTCCCTAAAACAAATAAATACAAGAAAATTAAAATGCAACTATAATAATCAGCATCATTCACTTTCATTTTTCTTTAAACAATTGTAGTAACCTTTGTCTTTTATATAAAATTTTAATCAATTACTTTGTAATTGTAATTATTTGTATTTTGTGTTTGTTTCTACTACTCTATATTTTTCTTGACCATCCTAAGCATGTCATTTTTATGCCTTTCTGTCTTTTACTTATAGAGACTTTCAAATTTTCACATTTTTTATTCAAAAATTTGTTATTTATGCATTTACCTTTGCATATTTTGATTAGCCAATATTACTCTCTGAAATTCCTAACTATTACCACACTGACAAATTTAATTTACCCAGTATAAATGTTTACTTTTTAATTTTATTTTTTTAAATTGTTTTTATTGAGCTATATATTTTTTTTTGCTCCCCGTCCTTTTTCTCTACTCTTTTTCTACTGTCTCCCATGGTCTTCATGCTCCCAATTTACTCAGGAGATTTTGTTTTTTTTCTATTTCCCATGTAAATTAAATTCATATATGTCTCTCTTAGGGTCCTCATTGCTGTCTAGGTTCTTTGGGGTTATGAATTTCTGGCTGGTTTTTCTTTGCTTTATGTCTAAAAGCCACTTCTAAGTGAGTGCATATTATATTTGTCTTTCTGGGTGTGGGCTACCTCACAAAATATGATGTTTTCTAGATCCATCCATTTGTCAGCAAATTTCAAATATTTACTTTTCTATTTTCAAAGATTTTTTTGGAGGCCATAATATTAATTTACACAGAATATTAAAATCACCATTATTTGTCCTCAGGATTCACTTACTTCAACTCATGAGTTTGCTCTTTTATCTGTCCTTTTCTCTGAATCACCTGGTTGCCTTGTGAATTACAGTTTCCTCTGCCTGAAAAAATTTCGATTTTTTTCCCTTTGATGCCAATTGTCACACATACTCAATTTGTTTCAGCTTTCTTTTATTGTTATTGTTACTTGAGAATTTTGTCGTGTTTGATCATATTTATCCTTTTTCTCCCAGTTCTTACTAGATTCATTTTCCTTTCCACCAGTCTTTGTATCCTCTCCCCATTAAAGGTCAATTTTTACTCACCAAATATTATTGAATGTGTGACCTTGCACTTGACTGACTGGATAAATGATTCAATTCTGGTCCCTTCATAGTGGTCCCTGTCCCTTGTTATAGGCACAATTCTGCTGGTCTGGCAGGACTTGCTGCTTGGGCACAGATACAAGTAGATGTTAGTTCTACTCAAGGAGACTGCTGATTTTGTGAGTCCTGAGATATTCAGAAGTCTAGGATAGGCCTTCCCAGGACTAAGCTTCCTATCATTCCAAGGTGCTTGTCATCAAACCCAGCAGGTTCCAGAAAGCTCAGTAGGAGGAAGAGACTTCTTTCCTCTGTTCCTCTTAGTCCTTTGCCTACTACCTGAATTTCCCCACTCTTACTTCTGATAGAAAAGAATTATCTTTAGTTTTTCTTCCTTCAAGAAGTCTGCTGACGTTAGCCTAGAATTCAAGCATTTTAGTTTCTCTTCTTCCACCTGAGTTTTTTCTCATTCCTTTTGTTCAGCATTCAATACAGCAGCCAATTACCTCTGTCATTCAGGGTAGAAATGTGTCAGTATAGTTCCACTGAGATTCAGTTGTCTATGTGTCTGCTTGTAATATTATATATGCTTCTGTCCAAGTAAAGAACTGTTCTCTCAATTTTCCATTACATCACTCCTTCTTCAATTTTCTACCCTAATTACTTTCTCTTGTCATCACACTATATTTCTCATTTCATATCAGAACGTTGTATGTAGATTCTCACACTCATAAGACATGTCAGTACAAAACATACTGATTTTAATATCTGTAGGCAGAGGTAACTGGCAGGCATGTTCTTTGTTTCCTCCTCCTTCAAGAACTCATATTCTGCCTATGACATCACTGCCTTATGTCTGGATGGGTCCAGTAACACAATTTCCTGTTCATGAGACACATTACTGATACACTCTTTTTGTGTTATGATGGGGAACAACCCCAGGGCTGAGCCTGGAGGATTCAGTATCAAGGGACACATAGGTGATGAGATCTGGTCAAGGAAGATTGAAATCCTGAGAATACTGGCAGAAATCAAGAATAGGAACATCCAGGATAAGGATGAGTGTGCAGAGTCCAAGGCACACATGTCCAAGGTCTGATACCTGGGAACTTGGGCATAGGGCAGAGCAAAGAATATGCATCTAGGACAAGTTCCATGGGAACACCAGACCTCAAAAAGAAGGTGACAGTTCTCTGCTGAAGTGAGCCCAGTCTTGGCTCTCCTTAGGCACATTATGCTGTCAGCTTCAAGGAAAGTTAAATAGTAAATTTTTCTGGTGCCTGGGCTGTAATGAACAGGATTTCCTTACTTCTGACTTCAATTACCTCATGCAGAAAGAGGCTGTATCCTCAGCACAGGCAACTAAGACATTAACTAAGTTGCATGTCCCCAGAGTTGATCTTGTGAAGACTTTTCCTGTATGGTATCTACCCTACCCTTCTCCGGAGACATTTGGTTTCCTTGAAAGACAACATAGTTGATACAGGTACTGATTGAGTAGGTGTGTTCACTTACCAGGTCAGATCTAACCAGAAATATGAGAAGACTATAATTGATCTTTATTGTGGCATTTGTGAGGGACTAGGTTCTCACTGAGCTGTATATAGGTTGGATACACTAAGATTACGACTATATGTGTATTTAGAGATATTCTTTTGAGTCAGGGTTGGGATTCTCAGATAAGGAATCATAGGTCCTTATTTTTGGGTCTGCTTTTTATATCCTTTCCCCAAGAAAACAAGAGAGAACATTTCTTCAACTATCTCTAGAATATGTTGATCTTAAGGCAGGAGAACAACTGGGTATGACTCCTAGAAATGGGTTTTAGATGGGCCATATAGGTCAGAGAAGTCCAAACCTGTACTGGATCACAAGTTCAAATGCAAACTAGCTTGTGTCACAGCAGATGTCCCCCTTACTTTTAGAAAGATGAAGCTATCCCCATTGACTAAGAATTGTGACAGAAAATAAATTTTATATATTTTCATATATATATATATATATATATATATATATATATATATATATATATGAAGATAGTAATAGCATGCCGATAGTGCATTATCCAGAGCAAGAACCCAAAAGGAATGTCAGATTTACAGTCAAAGTTTCAAGACCCCATAATATTACTGTCTGACTGATAGTCTTCTACTATCCTCAGTATTTTTTGGGTGCCTGAAATTTGTTGCTAAGTTGAAAGTTCTGGGTGAGTATTTAAGTTGTTCTTTGTTACCCGTCTCTGAGGACTCTGTCAGGAAACAATCCTGCCCAAATCTAAGGAGTGGGATAAGAAGGAAATAAGAATAGAATCTGACTGACCTCTTCAGTTTCCTAAAAGTATTCCACAAAAAGGAGTAGCATTTAACCTGAGAGCTACAGAATGAAAAGAGACCAGTTAGATAAGGTTCAAGTCATGAAGATGAGTAGGATGTTAATCAGGGGTTGTAATAGGAAAGAGCAACACAGAGTAATGTGTGTGATCAGAATGTTGAGGAAGGATCTTTTATGTCCCACAACCACTTTAGGGACTTCATATATGCAGGATCTTGGGAGCCTCAGACTACTCTTCCCAAGTGGCCCTGCATCTGAGTCTTGTAGAAATTCAGACCTCTGATTCACTAAGGACACACACACACACACACACACACAGAGAGAGAGAGAGAGAGAGAGAGAGAGAGAGAGAGAGAGAGAGAGAGAGAGAGTTAGTTTAGAGGATATTGGAGGAGAGAAAATGGGAGTATTTTGTGATCAAAATACATGGTATATATGGACAGAATTCTCACACACTTGTGGGGTATCTACGAGAGACTACTTGGATATTGGTCTAAGCCAATATAAATATTAGCTGGATGGCAATTTCCCTGGGTGTTTGTTCAAGATTTCTGTGTAGCCCTGATCCTTTCTCAGGGTAAAATTTTAGGCCTAAAACTCATATCCTAGGTTGACACACTTCAGTTAGCAAGAACAGTTATCCAGCATTAGAGCTACAGAAGCCAAAAGCAAGGTTAGTACACTTAGAGGCCTTCCCAGAACTATGAACTTTAATGGATAAGGCCTTTGTTTTCATTTTGACAGGTGGTCCTGTCTATATACTGAGTTTTAGGGCTAAAATGATACTTTCATTTTGGAGTCAGTTATGTTAATGTTTGGGGTTCTGTTAAATTCTGTACTACTCTTAGTGAATGAGTCAAATTGTGCACTCTGCACTCATTCTGCTCTAAAAAGATGTGGTTGGGCTTAAGAACCATTATTTTGACTTAATAAATACTTTGTTCCACATAATTGGCTACACACTTTAAGATGCAGAACCACAGCCATTCATCCAATTGTACTGAAAACTGAAGGCCCAGATAGCATTGGTAGCAAAGTAGTTATTGAAAAGGGATGAAGAAAACAAAGACTGGTGCAAATTATCTGGTTTAAGACTTTTTACATGTGTAGACATGGACACGCAGCATGTAGAAATGTAGCAGAGGAAAATTTGCTGGTGTCAGTTTTCTCTTCCCTGTGATAGGACTCAGTGTGATAGGTTTGGAAGCAGTTGTCCTTGCCTGCTGAGCTCTCTTGCTAGCCCTCATGAAACAAGTCTGATCGTATTGAGCACTTTTTAACCTTTTATTTTTGTCCCATTTCTGTTTGCCTTTCTCTTCCAAACTAGTGCCTCTTCTTTTATGACTTTCTGTTTGATGGCTGGTGACCAGGATTTTCATAAGCATCTTCAATATTAAGAAATTCAAGAAGTCACATTTTAAATTTCTATGACTTGATTTATCTCTCAGCATAAAGATTATTCGAAAACAAATATTATAGCTTATAGCATATACTTCTTAATCACTGAGTCTTAATGTCTTAAATGTCTTCCTTACAAAATGGCACATGTTTGATGTGATTTATACAATTTTTAAAACTGCTTCATTTGTATTAATTAATCATAACATTGTGTTGTACTCCAAAATTACAGACAATGATAAAGGTATGAATTTTTTTTACATTTCATTAAAAATAAAGTACAGGAGCCTTTATTTTATTTATTTCATTTATTTTTATGCATTAGTATCCAATAATTTTTACTTCTTCACTTCCTGTCAAGATCATGCTTAATAAAACAGAAGCTTCACTGGAGACAAAATGAATGATAACGATCTAAGTATTTTACTTACCTAACATGATGATTTCTGCTGTCATCTCTGTAGGCTATAAAGGAGATGAAGATAAGATATTGAAAAGAATGACATAAATGAGCTTATCATTGGATGATTCACATCACAACACCCTCAGCTTTCCAACTAAGATATATTTGGTAATAAATATCTACATGTATATTCCCTGGTATGACATGATGTAACACAAACAAGCATAAGCACTGTTTCCAAAAAAATAGGGTTTCTATTGCAGTGATGAAACACACTGTCCAAAATTCAGTAGGGCAGGAAAGGTTTAATTTGCTTTATAGTTTCATATCACTGTTCATCACCAATGGAAGTCAGGATAGGAACTCAAACAAGGCAGGAACTTGGAGGCAGAGCCTGATACAGGGGCTGTGTTCTGCTTACTGACTTGCTGATTATCACCTGCTCACTCTGCTTTCTTATAAAACACAGGACTAACACCCAAAGGATGGCCCCGACCACAATGGGATTGCTGCTTCCCTATCAACTGCTAATTAAGAAAATGCCCTTCAGGCTTTCCTGTGACCCAGCATTATGGGGGCTTTTTCTTATTTTTATTATTCTTTTTGGTTTTGTTTTCAAGACATGGTTTCCTTGTGTAGTCCTAGTTGTTCTAGAACTAGTTCTGTGGACCTAGGTTCTCTTGAACTCACAGATATCTTCTAGCTTCTATATCCTGAGAGCTTGGAGTAAAGGTGTGTGCTACCACCACCCAGATAATGGAAGCATTTTCTTAATTGAGGTTTCCCCTTTATGTGACTCTAGCTTATGTTATTCATGTGGATTATAGCATAACTTTTTATCTCTCTTCTTGTTCTCTCTCTTAATGTTTTTTGAGGCAGAATTTCTCTGTGTAACAGCCTTGACTGTACTGCACCTCACTTTGTGGACTCAGTTAGTCTCAAACTCACAGAAATCTGTGTGACTCTACTTCCTGAGTACTAGTATTAAAGTTATGCACTGCCATGTGCTGCATAACTTTGTCTCTTAAAGCCAAACTTGATAACAACTCATTCTTGTAATACTCTATGCATATAGTCCATATTACAGAAGCAATTTTTTTGAGTTTTCATTCAACTGAAAGTTTTAATTATAAATGTTCTTTTTGAGATTTTAAAAATAATAAGTATTTAAGAAAGGTCTCCAATATGGATTTTAAAGGGAAACTGAGATTGTTGGAGGTCAGAATTTTGTTAAAAGAGCTATAAATGTCGTACACAGACAGAAAGACAAACACACAAAGGCATGTCAGGAACTTTAAGGAAAATTCAGGGCCATAAGGCAGGAATGGGAGTCCCTTCTTACAGGTGTCTAAGGAAGCACATATCACATCAGGAGTCAGGGAATGGGTGGTGAACCAGAAGCATGGTTACTAATACCAGTAACTACTGCTCCAGGTGAGAAATCTTGGCATTTAGAAATATGTTCACTAAAGAGTCACAGATAGTACTTCCACAATTGAGGTTTCAAAGCCCATGCCATTCCCAGTTGGTTCTCTTTGTATGCTTGGTGCAAATATGTAACATCTGAGCCTTCAACCATTGTCCCAACACCATGCTTGTCTGCTACCATGACCCCTACCACAAAAGTCATGCCTCTAACCCTCTGCAACTATAGCCCAACTAATGACTGTCTTTTTTAAAGTTTCTTTTTTTTCCTGTTAAAATTTTATTTTATTGAGTTTTTTCTTTCTTTTTTAGGGAAAACAGATTTTTTTACAATGTATTCTGATCACGGATTCCAGTCCCTCATCTCCCAGGTCCTTTCCACTTCCCCTCCCATCCGACTCCACACCTTCCTTCTCTCTTTAGAAAACAAAACATAATAGAACAAAGCAAAGGAGAAAAAGAAAGGAAAACATCTGAACATGTAGACACATACACACAGAGACAGAAAAATTGAGACAGGCAGAGAGAGAGAGAGAGAGAGAGAGAGAGAGAGAGTTAAAAAAAAAACACAAAGTCAGAAGCCATAATATATAATTAAAAGAAGAGTAAGGTTTAAAAAAAAAAATAAAAGCCCAGACAAGGCATTATGAGAAAAACATCTCCCAAAACACAATTGGGTTCATTTTTTTAATTGCTCATCTATAGATGGGCATGAGGCCTGTCCTTAAATATGGTTTGTATAACTAATGAAACTCTGCTAAAGACAACTAATTTTTCCTTTGCTAGCGATTATCAATTGGTGATAGCTTAGGACTTAAGAATAGGCACTTGTGTCTACTTCTCAGAGCTGGGACCCCATCGGGCAGGCACAGACAAGAGCTGGCCCTGTTGTGTGTCCTATGGTGTCTGGAAGGCCTTGTTTCCTTGGTGTCCTTCATCTCCACTGACTCTGACAACCTTCTGCCTCCTCTTTTGCAAAGTTCCCTGAACCCTGAGGGAAGAGGTTTGATGGAAACATTCCATTTAGAATTGGGTGTTCCAAAGCTTCTCACTCTCTGCATTGTTCCGTTCTGGATCTCTGTATTTTTTCACACTCACGGCAAGTGGAAGTTTCTCTGATGGTGACTGAGCAATACACTCATCTATGGCTATAGTAGAATGTTGTTCAGAGTCATTATATTGCTATATTTCTTTTTTTTAATTAATTTATTTATTTAAGATTTCTGTCTTTTCCCCACCGCAGCCTCCCATTTCCCTCCCCTCCCCCGGTCAAGTCCCCCTCCCTCGTCAGCCCAAAGAGCTATCAGGGTTCCCTGCCATGTGGGAAGTCCATGGACCACCCACCTCCATCCAGGTCCAGTAAGGTGAGCATCCAAACTGCCTAGGCTCCCACAAAGCCAATACGTGCAGTAGGATCAAAAACCCATTGCCTTTGTTCTTGAGATTTCAGTAGTCCTCATTGTCTCTATGTTTTTTTTCCCAAGACGGTTTTATCCCAGGCTTTTTAAAACCCAGGTCAGCTGGCCTTGGTGAGTTCCTGGTAGAAAATCCCCATTGTCTCCATGTGTGGGTGCACCCCTCGCGTTCCTGAGTTCCTTGCTCGTGCTCACTCTCCTTCGTCTCCTGATTTGGACCTTGAGATTACTGTCCGGTGCTCCAATGTGGGTCTCTGTCTCTGTCTCCTTTCATCGCCTGATGAAGGTTGATATTCAGGAGGATGCCTTTATGTTTTTCTTTGGGTTCTCCTTCTTATTTAGCTTCTCTAAGATCATGTATTAGAGGCTCAATGTCCTTTGTTTATGTCTAGAAACCAAATATGAGTGAGTACATCCCATGTTCCTCTTTTTGGGTCTGGCTTACCTCACTCAGGATCGTGTTCTCTATTTCCATCCATTTGCCTGCAAACTTCAAGAAGTCCTTGTTTTTTATTGCTGAGTAGTACTCTAATATGTATATATTCCATACTTTCTTCATCCATTCTTCAATTGAAGGGCATCTAGGTTGTTTCCAGGTTCTGGCTATTACAAACAGTGCTGCTATGAACATAGTAGAGCATATACTTTTGTTGTATGATAAGGCCTCTCTTGGGTATATTCCCAAGAGTGGTATTGCTGGATCCAGGGGTAGGTTGATCCCAAATTTCCTGAGAAACCTCCACACTGCTTTCCAAAGTGGTTGCACAAGTTTGCATTCCCACCAGCAATGGATGAGTGTACCCCTTTCTCCACACCCTCTCCAGCAAAGGCTATCATTGGTGTTTTTTATTTTCGCCATTCTGACAGGTGTAAGATGATATCTTAAAGTTGTCTTGATTTGCATTTCCCTGATCACTAAGGAAGTTGAGCATGACCTTAGGTGTCTTTTGGCCATTTGAACTTCTTCTGTTGAGAGATCTCTGTTCAGCTCAGTGCCCCATTTTATAAATGGGTTTATTAGCCTTTTACGGTCTAGTTTCTTGAGTTCTTTATATATTTTGGAGATCAGACCTTTGTCAGTTGCGGGGTTGGTGAAGATCTTCTCCCAGTCAGTGGGTTGCCTTTCTGTCTTAGCAACAGTGTCCTTTGCTTTACAGAAGCTTCTCAGTCTCAGTAGGTCCCATTTATTCAATGAGTCCCTTACTGTCTGTGCTGCTGGGGTCATACGTAGGAAGTGGTCTCCTGTGCCCACTTGTTGTAGAGTACTTCCCACTTTCTCCTCTATCAGGTTCAGTGTGTTCGGACTGATATTGAGGTCTTTAATCCACTTGGACTTGAGTTTTGTGCATGGTGATAGATATGGATCTATTTTCATTCTTCTACAGATTGACATTCAGTTTTGCCAGCACAATTTGTTGAAGATGCTCTCTTTTTTCCATTGTATACTTTTAGCTCCTTTATCAAAAACCAGGTGTTCATAGGTTTGTGGGTTAAAGTCAGGGTCTTCTATTCGATTCCATTGGTCGACTTCTCTGTTTTTATGCCAATACCAAGCTGTTTTCAATACTGTAGCTCTGTAATAGAGTTTGAAGTCAGGGATGGTAATGCCTCCAGACGATCCTTTATTGTATAAGATTGTTTTGGCTATCCTGGGTTTTTTGTTTTTCCATATAAAGTTGATTATTGTCTTCTCCAGATCTGTGAAGAATTTTGATGGTATTTTGATGGGGATTGCATTGAATCTGTAGATTGCTTTTGGTAGAATTGCCATTTTTACTATGTTGATCCTCCCAATCCAAGAGCAAGGGAGATCCTTCCATTTTCTGGTGTCATCTTCAATTTCTTTCTTCAAAGACTTAAAGTTCTTGTCAAATGGATCTTTCACTTCCTTGGTTAGGGTTACCCCTAGATATTTTATGCTATTTGTGGCTATCGTGAAAGGTGATGCTTCTCTGATTTCCCCTCTCTGCTTCCTTATCCTTAGTGTATAGGAAGGCCACTGACTTTTTGGAGTTGATCTTGTATCCTGCCACCTTACTAAAGGCGTTTATCAGATGTAGGAGTTCTTGGATAGAGTTTTTGGGGTCGCTTATGTATACTATCATATCATCTGCAAATAACGAAAGCTTAACTTCTTCCTTTCCAATACGAATCCCCTTGATCCTCTTATGTTGTCTAATTGCAATTGCTAGAACTTCAAGCACTATATTGAAGAGGTATGGAGAGAGTGGACATCCTTGTCTTGTTCCTGATTTTAGTGGGATGGCTTTGAGTTTTTCTCCATTCAATTTAATGTTAGCTGTCGGCTTGCTGTAAATAGCTTTTATTATATTTAGGTATGACCCTTGTATCCCTAATCTCTCCAAGACCTTTATCATAAAGGGGTGTTGAATTTTGTCGAATGCTTTTTCAGCATCTAATGAAATGATCATATGGTTTTTTTCTTTCAGTTTATTTATATGGTGGATTACATTGATAGATTTGCGTATGTTGAACCAGCCCTGCATCTCTGGGATGAAGCCTACTTGATCATAATGGATAATTTTCCTAATGTGTTCTTGGATTCGGTTTGCCAGTATTTTATTGAGAATTTTTGCGTCGATATTCATGAGTGAAATAGGCCTATAATTCTCTTTCTTGGTTGGATCTTTGTGTGGTTTTGGTATCAGGGTAACTGTGGCTTCGTAAAAGGAATTTGGCAATGACTCTTCTGCTTCTATATTGTGAAATACATTAAGGAGTATAGGTATTAGCTCTTCTTGGAAGTTCTGGTAGAATTCTGCATTGAAAGCATCTGGTCCTGGGCTTTTTTTGGTAGGGAGATTTTTGATAACAGTTTCTAGTTCTTCGCGACTAACAGGTCTATTTAGATCGTTCACCTGGTCTTGGTTTAGCTTTGGTATGTGGTACTTATCTATAAAACTGTCCATTTCTTTTGCATTTTCCAGTTTTGTGGCATACAGGCTTTTGTAGTAAGATCTAATGATTCTCTGAATTTCCTCTGTGTCTGTGGTTATGTCCCCCTTTTCATTGCTGATCTTATTTATTTGCGTGTTCTCTCTCTGTTGTTTAATTAGTTTGGATAGGGGTTTGTCGATCTTGTTGATTTTCTCAAAGAACCAAGTTTTTGTTTCATTGATTCTTTGGACTGTTTTCTGTGTTTCTATTTTGTTGATTTCTGCCCTCAGTTTGATTATTTCCAGTCTTCTACTCCTCCTGGGCGCATCTGCTTCTTTCTTTTCTAGAGCTTTCAGGTGTGCTGTTAAGTCCTCAATGTATGCTTTCTCTGTTTTCTTTAAGTGGGCACTTAGTGCTATTAACTTTCCTCTTAGCACTGCTTTCAATGTGTCCCATAGGTTTGAGTATGTTGTCTCTTTATTTTCATTAAATTCAAGGAAGACTTTAATTTCTTTCTTAATTTCTTCCTTGACCCATGTGTGGTTCAGTATGACTGTTCAGTTTCCATGAGTTTAAAAAACACCTTTATAGAAATAGAGGAGAAGTATGACAAAAAGTTTGAAGAAGTGAGTAAAAAGGTTGAAGAAATGAGTAAATACGTACATGAGACCCTGGGGAAAACAGTTCAAGAATTGAAAACTGAAATGGAAGCAAGGAAGAAAACACAGACTGAGGACCAGCTGGATATGGAAAATCTAAGTCAACGAGCAGAGTCTACAGAAACAAGCATAATCAATAGAATACAAGAGATAGAAGAAAGAATCTCAGATTCTGAGGACAACATAGAGAAAATAAATGCACTGATCAAAGAAATCAGCAAAGCCAACAAATACTCATCACAAAACACTCAGGAAATATGGGACACAATAAAAAGACCCAACATAAGAATAATTGGGATAGAAGAAGGAGAAGAATCACAGCTCAAAGGCCCAGAAAATATTTTTAACAAAATTATGGAAGAAAACTTTCCCAACATAAAGAAAGATATTCCTTTGAATATCCAAGAAGCATACAGAACACCAAACAGACTGGATCAAAGAAAAACATCCCCTCTCCATATAATAATCAAAACACAAAATATACAGGTTAAAGAAAGAATATTAAGAGCTGCAAAGGAAAAGGGGCAAGTAACTTATAAAGGTAAACCAATCAGACTTATACCTGACTTCTCTATGGAAACTATGAAAGCCAGAGGGTCCTGGATAGAGGTTCTGCAAAAACTAAGGGATCATGGATGCAAACCCAAACTACTATACCCAGCCAAGCTATTGTTCACTATCAATGGAGAAAACAAGACTTTCCAAGATAAGAACAAATTTAAACAATATGTAGCCACAAACCCAGCCCTACAGAAAATAATAGAAGGAAAATCACAACCTAAGGAATCTAGCATTGCCAACACTGCTTACAATAACTCAGGCGTCTAGCGAACCTTCACCTGCACACCTCAAAAGAAGGGAGACACACAAACGCTACTACCAAAACCAATAATAATAACCGGAGTAAACAACCACTGGTCATTAGTATCACTTAATATTAATGGCCTCAATTCACCCATAAAAAGGCACAGGCTAAGGGATTGGATACGAAAACAGGACCCAACATTCTGCTGTTTGCAAGAAACACATCTCAACCACAAAGACAGGCATCTACTCAGAGTAAAGGGTTGGGAAAAGGTGTTTCAAGCAAATGGTCCTAAGAAAAAAGCAGGTGTGGCCATACTAATTTCTAACAAAACTGACTTCAAACTAAAGTCAATCAGAAGAGATCGAGATGGATACTTTATACTCATAACAGGAACAATTCATCAGGATGAAGTCTCAATTCTGAATATCTACGCCCCTAACATAAAAGCACCCACCTATGTAAAAGAAATATTACTAGAACTCAAGGCAGACATCAAACCACACACACTAGTAATAGGAGACTTCAATACACCTCTTTCTCCAATGGACAGGTCAATCAGACAGAAACCTAATAGAGAATTAAGAGAATTTTTAAAGTTTCTTTAATCATCATGTCTCTTCACAGCAGTACAGCAGTAAATAAAACACCGTATTAACCGTTTAAAATATAAAAGGGCATGTCAACAAGTGAGCCAGCAGATGTTAGAGAAAAAATGATAAAAGATGAGTTATTTACACAATAACCATAATCCGAACTAACACGCAACAGTTTTTGAATTCTTAGTATGAAGTTTTTGTACCTTTGTTGGATGTGACTAAAAGATGCTCCCAGATGTGCAGAGCTGTGCACCATATTAGGCATAAGAGATAAAGACAGGACCTCCTGGAAAAAAAGATGTGATATGCTTTGATATGATAGAGTATTGTCATAGTTTTATCTGTATTTGAATAACATGTAAATTAGAATAAGAGTATACACACAGGCATCACACCTTCATAGTAACCCTCCCTCAACAGTCCTTTTCTAACCCAGACATTTTATACACATTTGTTGTGATCACAATTCATGTCCTCTCTTTATTTGCAATAGATGGTTTTGTCCCAAGAAAAATTTGAAGACTTTCACTTGGGGAACTCACACACAAAAAAAAATGTCATGAGATTCAGAGTCTTGATGGTAAGTAAGAGGTAAGAATCTGGTCCGATAATTAATTTTACAAACATGATTGTTTTATGTACACCAAATGACACAATGGCCTTTGAATGATAATGTGATCTCTCTGATTAGCTAATGCAATGGTTTAAATGTGGGCCTCTGAAAGGCAAATATTTTAATTTAGCTCATTCTGCATAAAGAAACACTACTGGCACATCATGTTACCTTTGAGAGGTAGGGCCTAGTAAGAGACTTTTTTTTAATTTACCATGCAAACAAATGGAATTCATTATGCTTTTTTTTTCCATTTCAAGTATTTATTATGTACCAAACATGGACAATTCAGGCATACATTTTATTTACTAGCTACCCTTACAGGAATGATGACCCAAGGGAGATACAGATATAAAGACAGTTAACTATGTTTGCTCTGAGGCGACCTAAGAAATCACTGAGAAGGATGAAAAGCCACAAGAATCGGGGAAGGGAGAAGTGGGGTTTTCTACTTACTGAGTACTAATTACTGTAAATTCATTATTCTACTTAATAGCTAACATTTCTTTTTTAACATTTTATTGAGCTATACATTTTTCTCTGCCCTCTTCCTCTCCTCCCCCCTCCTCTTCAACCCTCTCCCATGGTCCCCCTGCTCCCAGTTTACTCAGGAGAACTTGTGTTTTTCTATTTCCCATGTAGATTAGATCCATGTATCTCTCTCTTAGTGTCCTCATTAATGTCTAGGTACTCTGGAATTTTGGATTGTAGGCTGGTTTTCTTTGCTGTATGTCTAAAAACCACTTATGAGCGAGTACATATGATGTTTGTCTTTCTGGGTCTGAGTTACCTTACTCAATATGTTGTTTTCTAGAACCATTCATTTGCCAGTAAATCTCAAGATGTCACTTTTTCTGCTGTGTAGTACTCCATTGTTTAAATTTGTACACATTTTCCTTAAATGACAGACTATAGAATGGGAAAAGATCTTCACCAAATCCACATCACACAAAGAGTTGATCTCCAAAATATATGAAAAGCTCAAGAAATTGGTCATCAAAAGAACAAATAATCCAGTAAATAATAATGGAGTACAGACTTAAACAGAGAACTCTCAACAGAGGAATCTAAAATGGCTTAAGGAAATGCTCAGCATCCTTAGCCATAAGAGAAATGCAAATCAGAACAAGCCTGAGATTTCATCTCACACTGGTAAGAATGGCCAAGATCAAAAACACTGATGACAACTTATGCTGGAGAGGATGTGGGGTAAAGGTAACACTCCTGCATTGCTAGTGGAGTGCAAACTGGTAAAGCTGCCTTTGATATCAGTATGGCAATTTCTCAGAAAAATTGGAAACAACCTACCTCAAGACCTAGCAATACCACTTTTGTGGATATACTCAAATTATATACTCAAATATAAAAGGATATATTCAATTACACCACAGGAACATGTGCTCAACTATGTTCATAGCAGCATTGTTTGTCACAGCCAGAACTTGGAAATAACCTAAATGTCACTCAATCATTATGATACTTTTTTCTTTCTGATAATTCTTTTTTTTCTTTTTTCTTTTTTTATTGAAAGAAAAAAAAAAGAAATGCCCACCTCCTCCCAGCCTACCATTTCCCTCCCCCTCCTCCCACTCTTCTCCTCCTGCCCCCACTCTTCTCCCCCTCCCTCTCCAGTCCGAAGAGCAGTCACGGTTCCCTGCCCTGTGGAAAGCCCAAGGTCCTTGCCCCTCCATCCAGATCTAGGAAGGTGAACATCCAAACTGGCTAGGCTCCCACAAAGCCAGAATGTAAAGTAGGATCAAAACCCCATGCCATTGTCTTTGGTTTCTAATCAGCCCTCATTGTCCACCGTGTTCAAAGAGTCCGGTTTTATCCCTTGCTTTTTCAATCACAGTCCAGCTGGCCTTGGTGAGCTCCCACTAGATCAGCCAAACTGTCTCAGGGGGTGGGTGCATCCCTCGTGGTCCCGACTTCCTTGCTCATGTTCTCCCTCCTTCTGCTCCCCATTGGGACCTTGAGAGCTCAGTCCGATGCTCCAGTGGGGGTCTCTGTCTCTATCTCCATCCCTCTCCAGATGAAGTTTCTATGGTGACATGCAAGATATTCATCAGTATGTCTATAGGATAGGGTCATTTCGGGTTCCCTGTCCTCATCTGCCCAAGGAGCTAACTGGGGACATTGCCCTGGGTATCTGGGAGCCCTCTAGGTTCAAGTCTCTTGCCCACCCTGAGATGACTCCCTTAATTAAGTAATGTGATTCCCTGTTCCTCTATCCAACCTTCCTTTCTCCCAATCATCCCGTTTCCCCAAGTTCCCCCATTCTCCCCTTCTTACTTTTCTCTCCCCATTCCCCTTACCCCCATCCCACCCCACCCTCAAGTTCCCAATTTTTGCCCGGCAATCTTGTCTACTTCCCATATCTAGGATAATAACTGTATGTTTTTCTTTGGGTTCACCTTCTTATTTAGCTTCTTTAGGATCACAGAATATAGACTCAATGACCATTATTTGTGACTAGAAACCAATTATGAGTGAGTACATCCCATGTTCATCTTTTTGGGTCTGGGTTACCTCATTTTTATATGTACTTAAGAAAATGTTTTTGCCTCACATCCCTTTACTAATGCTACTTCTTTTACCAGCCTTCCTTTCCTCAAAAGTTTTCACTCTACTTTTAAGTTACTTGTATTCTTTTCTCCATTTCTTCAAAATGTAAGTGTTTGTCTACATGTATTTATATGCACCATATATGTGCCTGGTGCCTACCAACATCAGAAGAAGATTTTGGATTCCCCAGTACTGGAATTATGGACAGTTATGAGATCCCAAGTAGGTGCTGGGAATTGAACACTTGTCTAATGGAAGACCACTAGGCCATCTACTTAGCACTGTCTCTCCCTTCCTTCAAACCTCTTTTATCCTGCCTCATAATCCTCTTTCTAGTTTCAGGACATTACCCACCCTACATATGCAAACTTTAAAGCCTAGGTTCTACATATGAGAAAATTTCATGGTATTTGTCTTTCAGAGTCTGTATTACTTTAATTAATAGGATCATTTTCAATTCTTTTTATTTTTATGTAAATGTCATGGCTTCATTTGGCTTTGTTGATGAAAACAATTTCCTTGTATATATACACTACATTGTCTTCTTCAGTTCATGTGTTGGCTGTCATTGAAATGGATTTTATTGTTTAGCTATTGTGAATGGTTTAAGAGTAAACGTGGATATGAAAGTGTCTCTGTAGTGAGTCTCACAAAACTTTGGGATGACTTTGATGAGTGAAACCTAAAAAATGCTGAGTATGTCCTCTGGTTCCATCACTTGCATTTTTTGTCATTGTTAGAGGTTGTAACCAGGAGTATTTGATTCCCACATCTTTTGGTGTGGATAACATCTATGATGCAAGGAATTTGATAGTTCTCGTCTTATTATTGCTGTGAAAAAAACACCATGATCAAGGCAACTGGAAAAGAAAGAGTTTAATTGAACTTACAGTCTCAGGAGCATAGAGACCATGATGGCAGAACAAAGACACAGTGGCAGGAACAGCTCAAACTGTACACCATGATCCACAAGCAAGAGGCAGAGAGGCACACTGGAAATGGCACCACTCCTTTGAAATGTCAAAACTCACCACAGTGACAACTTGTCCAGCAAGATCAGACCATGCAATCCTTTCCAAACATTTCCAAAAACTAGAGACCCAGCATACAAAAACCTGAGCCTCTGGAAGCCATTCTCATTCAAACCAACACAATGCAGTTAGTCTAAGTTCTCTCAGAAAGTTAAGAGTCAAAAATTATTTATTGCTTCATATGGGCTTTTTGAAGTGTCGAATGGGTGATATTTTGAAGCCAAAAGTCCAGAACACAACCCTTAGATCATTCTAACACTAAAATTTTATGAAGATGTGTCACAATACATGAAGTTTGGCTCTGCATGGACAGACCATGAAATACCTGAATTTTTCTTGTCTTCATCCAGATCATAGAATTCTATGTCTCAAATGCCCTTTAAATTAATGAGACTTTTGTGATGTGCAAACTTCCATTTTCTAATCTATAATATTTTAAGTGTGAGAGTCTAAGAAATAACAAACTCAGTGATAGTACAATATAAACAATGTCATGATATAGTTCTGAGTACTCTGATTTGGCAGCAACTGGAGAGGAGGGGAGGCCAGAGAAGAGAATGAAGAGGGTGTTGTACAGACCTCGGTCTTAACTGTCCCTGAGGTCATCAAGCCCTTTCATTATTACACCTACGAAAGAAAGAACATTTGAAAGGGATTTTGTCCCAAGCCCTGAGTCTCTGGGAAAAGGGTACTGCCTACATTTCAAAACCACTTCATCCCATGACCTCCAGATGTCCTCCTTCTCCATGGTCCACTGCAGTCACTACAATCCTTGTAAAAGAATCAGATATTTCCCAGCTACAGTCCACCACTAGGATAAAACTTGATGAGCTGATTGATTTAAATAAAACCTTAGATGGTGACAAGGACTTAAATATCCCCAAGGAATTATTAGCAGAAACTGAGAATTGACTTTGAATAAAGAGAAATTACAGAAGACACATGTGGATTGTGCAGATCTAAATCTTGACTGCATTCTGGGCATATTACTCTCCAAACATTCCCCTACATGAATTTTAATACATAGAGAAGATATTGTGTTACAATGGATGTTTATACTACATAATTTGAATGGGAAAGTTCTAAGAATTAATCATTAAAGGAAAACTGAGATTTCATCAACTAGCAGGAATAGACCCAGCAGAAATTATAGTACATTTTACTAATGATGAAATTAACAAATTATGGGAGGTAAGTGTACCCTGGCAAAAAGCTTGTAGTAATTTTTTGGGAGAGATTAACAACAACTATGCCAAATGCAAGCGAATTCAGCTTATAAAGAAAGCTAATTAGGTCCTTCCTCATGTTGTACAGGACACACCAATAACTGGACCCCCTACATTCTATACTGATGCAAATAGATCAGGAAGGCATGGTATAAATCAGAAAATTTCAGTAAAGTCATGTCAATAGCAAAAAGTTAAAAAAATGGACTTTTCCATTTCATGACAGCAGGGTAACTAAACACCACTACTTGCAATAATCCAAAGAGTAATAAAAGGAATAAAATCTGTCAAATGGATGTGTTCCATTTTGTAGAATTTGGAAAACTAAATTATGTACACCACACCACTTTTCAATGGGCGACTTCATTGAGTTTGGAAAAGGCTGATTCAGGGTTCACACATTTGTTATAAGTTATGGCCATCATGGGTACACCTGCACAAATAAAGACAGACAATGCTCTAACATATATCTCTAAGAAATAAAACAGTTTTTTGCTTATTATAATATAAAGCATATTACAGGTATACCACACAATCCTATGTGACAGGTAGTTATAAAATGATCAAATCTAACTCTAAAGGATATGTTAAATAAACAGAAAAGGATGGTAAAGACCCACAGAAATTGATAGCATAATGCTTTATTAACTTTGAATTTTCTAAAAGCTAATGAGAAATGAAGGACAACTGTGGAGAGCCATCAGATGGTAGAAAAAACTATGGAACTAAATCAGCCTATATATTTTAAAAAATGTACTGGCCTCAGAATGGAAATCAAGGCATATGCTATGTTGGAGAATGATGTGGGAGTGTTATATATCAATCTGTTGATTTCATTGGTTAAAATAAAGAAACTGCTTGGCTGGTTCTGATAGGTTAAAACATAGGTGGGAGGAGTAAACAGAATAGTATACTGACAAAAAGAGGAAGTGAGCTCAGAAATCATGCAGCTCTGCTCAGAGACGCCAGGCTCCTGTCTCGGGCGAACGGGATAGCTCTGCTCTCTGAGGCACACTCGCGATGAAGCTTTGACCCAAGATGGACGTAGGCTAGAATCTCCCCAGTAAGCGCACCTTGGGGTGCTAACACAGAATATTAGAAATGGGTTAGACCAGATGCGAGAGTTAGCCGAGAAGATGCTAGAAATAATGGGCCAAGCAGTGTTTAAATGAATACAGTTTGTGTGTTGTTATTTCGGGCATAATCTAGCCAGGCAACCGGGGTGTTGGGGGACGCAACCCCACACCCCAATTTCAGCAGATGGCACCCGACGTGATGGACTAAATCCACTTAAAAACCTGAGAAGGCTTAAAAATAAGGGAAACAGAGTTTAACACAGATTTTTGCTGTTTGTTGGTGGCGTGCTGTAGAGAGGTTTCCTGGTTCGAGGCGAGCAGCAGCAAAAAACTCTTTGTCAATTTAAATCACAGCTTCTTGGGGCTGTACTGCCACCGTGAACTCTGGCTTTAAAGCATTTCAGTGGCTTTTATGGGACTGGATGTTTGTGTTCCCACTTGGCATCCACTGAGACCATGCTGATGGCTCAGCACTCCCTGCCTACACCTGGGCAGACGGCTGAATCAGGCTTAGGCAGGTGGGAGAGCATGTTGGATTCCTGCCGCCAGACAGAGACGTGTTTTCAGACTGTGCAGCACTCTGCGTGTCAGATTTGGATGTAACTTGAATGAAAAGAATTTCTGTGCTGCACACTCAGTCTCAGAATTAAAGTGCTGAGTGCCGCTCCTACCTGGTGCCCCAGAGCTAGCATAAAATGGTATGTCCTCCATTTTGAAATTTTCCTGACTCAGCAGCAGGGAAAAAACCTGTGTTGTTTTAAAATGCCGGCTTTCTGGGCCATCCTCCAGGGCAACTCTGACTGTTTGAGGCAGGAGGGCCGGCTACAGAGAGAGGACTTGAGTGTTGTCTGTTGCAGCTTGTTTGATGACAAGAACCTTGAAACACTGTAGACTTGTGGCAATGAATGCGGCTCTGGCCGGTACCTCAGCCACAAGGTTGGAATGGCAGAAAGCTAAGGAATGGACTGGATCTAGCTAGCAAAGCCACGCCTTTAGTCCTACTGAGATTGCTTGGTAAATTAAAGACTCATTTGGTCAGAAAAACAGAGAGAGATGCAGTAAAGAGAGCATCAAAGACAAAATTTTTAAATGATTTACAGTGTGTTAAAAATTGTTGTATGAGGAGCGGCCTGGCTGTGCCCCTGTACCCGGCTGCCCGCATGGCCCAGCTTAATCCCTGAAATAATTACACGAAAACTGTTTTCTTTTAATCACTGCCTGGCCCATTATTGGCTAGCTCTTACATATCGACCTAACCCATTTCTGATAATCTGTGTAGCACCCCAAGGTCTGCTTACCGGGGAGATTCTAGCCTGCATCTGCAGGGACTGGGAACATCATGGCGACTCCTTCTCAGCTTCTCTTTCCCAGAATCCTCTTCTGTCTACTCCACCCACTTAAGGGCTGGCCTATCAATGGGCTCAGGCCGTTTCTTTATTTTAACCAATGAAATCAACAGATAAGATACAAGACCCACCTCCATCAAAAAATATATGCAAGCTAAAAAGTAAGTTCTTAAGAGTAAAAAAAAATGAAAGAAAAAGAGAAGTTGGTTGTGGTAGTACATGCCTTTAATCCCAACACTTGGAAGGCAGAGGGAGACTGACCTCTGTGACTTCAAGGTATGGTGGCACACGCCTTTAATCCCAGTGCCTAGAAGGCAGAGACAAACAGATCTCTGTGAGTCCAAGGTGTAGTAGCAAAAACCTTTAATCCCAATGCCTGGGAGGCAGAGACAGGCAGATCTCTGAGAGTTCAAGAACAGCCTGGTCTACAATGTCCAGGTCAAAGATATACGCTTAAAAAGCAAAAAGTTAAAAGTAAAAATAAATGAAATAGAGGTTAAAACAAAGCTGTACAAAGATGGAAAATGAACAGGCAATTTTGATACTCTATGCTATGATGCTCTGTTTGAATCATTTGAATGCTGAGGAAGGAGCAACAGCTGCTAAAAGATATTTGTTTATAAATGCTGCTGAACTAATCCAACATAGATATTCTGAAAATGCCTTGACTTTAGAATGTGGATCGAAGGATATGATACTTTGGAAAGGAGTTTCTTATTTTGTTTTCACAGAGGATGAGAACCTGTTCATTTCTTCTATTCCGATATGGTATGATGGACCACGCCCTCCTGAAGGGTTGCTGTGAATGCCTTCAGAAAAGTGCTTCACTCAACTGCCAACTGAGATGAAAAACTAGCACACAGGTTAGACCATGAAAGACCTAATTAACAATGCCCCCATTCAGCAGGAAGCAGATTGGAGAGAAAAAACTGTGCCCATGTTCCCAAATATGGTTTATAAATGTTCTTTTACATTTAAAGGGGTATATGATATAGGTATAAATAATTTGCATTAGTATAGATTTTGCTTTATTGATAGAGATTTAAGGTCAATTTTGTTATACGTATATGTGTTTCTGATCTTGATTAGGTATAGTGATTGTGTAGTTCCTTTAAAAATGTAATGTATATAAGTTGTTAATGGATAATCATCTATAATAGTTAAGTTTGTAGTCATGATAGTTAAGATTTTCTAGATGTACATAGATATATTTTAGATAGGCATTCTTCATATCTTTCAAAGATTATAGAATATAGCATTTTAAATGTTTTAATAACTTAGGGTTTTTCATGACAATGAGACATGTCTGCTCCTGGCAGCACCAATCGACTTCAAAAAAGAAAATGGGCATCGAAGAGGATCCTTTTGGAGTTTGATAGCCACTGGGCAAGAAACTGCTCTTGCCTGGACTATTGCATAAACTGGACACAGAGAACCCGCAGAGAGAGGACTGATGAACTTGCCTAAAGGTTAGATGATCTTTCGGGGTTCCTGATTCATGAAGGAGTCTGCGAGACATTCTTCAGAACAAGCAGATAGTGACTGCCTTTGAAATTTCCTGCTTTGTGGAAATGTCTGCTGGAAACTTTGGGCCTGTAGGACGAAGATGGATGCCCCAACGGTACAGAGGAACTTTGGGTGACTGTAGAGGTAGCGAGATGTCTCTGTCATTTCTAGAGCTTGAACGTTGCTTATTTCTTGTTTGCTTAGGTGATATTGTATCTTTCTGGAGTCTTTGATGGAGTTAAGAATAGTTAGTTATAGTTATACTTTTCTTTCCTTTGTTATGATAAAGATTATTGTAATTTTTACTTGATAACTGTTTTGTTATATGTGATTTTACTATGTTAAAGTTAAAGCTTTTCTTTTTTATTTAAACAGAAAAAGGGGAAGTGATGTGGGAGTCTCATATATCAATCTGTTGATTTTATTGGTTAAAATAAAGAAACTGCTTGGCTGGTTCTGATAGGTTAAAACATAGGTGGGAGGAGTAAACAGAATAGTATACTGACAGGAAGAGGAAGTGAGCTCAGAAATCATACAGCTCCGCTCAGAGACGCCCGGCTCCTGTCTCGCGGGTGGATGGGATAGCTCTGCTCTCTGAGGCACACTTTCAATGAAGCTCCGACCCAAGATGGACGTATGCTAGAATCTCCCCAGTAAGCACACGTTGGGGTGCTAACACAGAATATTAGAAATGGGTTAGACCAAATGCGAGAGTTAGCCGAGAAGATGCTAGAAATAATGGGCCAAGCAGTGTTTAAATGAATACAGTTTGTGTGTTGTTATTTTGGGCATAATCTAGCCAGGCGACCGGGGTGTTGGGGGAAGCAACCTCGTGCCCCAATTTCAACAGTAGAAGCCATTTTGCTTTTGTTTCCACAGAAAAAGAAAAGATATGGACACCATCAAAATTTGTAAGGATTCAATTTGAACAAGGGAAACATCTTAATTAGAAGAGATGATAGTTCATCAACCAATATGGTCTTTTAATCTGAACTAACCTATAAAACTGACAAATGCTTTTCATTTGATCAGATATAACTTGCCAAAAGAGAATCTCCCAAAAATTGGGGTGGGGGAAGGGTTTTGTTCCTATCTTTTCAGGAGAATAAAGCTATCCAGCTAAGGAATTTGAAGACTACTGGACAAAGGATCTGAAGCCAAAGAAAAAAATCATCTAGAAAAAATATGTCACAACAAGATAAAATTCCATAAATCTTTCCAAATGTTTGTTTCTGATGTTCTCTACAGACATATAATGCAAATAGTCTTTTTGTAGTATAATCCAATTAAAGATTAAAGCTGGTTTTGGAGTTGGAGTGTGGCTCTCTCCTTCTCTAAAACCAAAAATGCTTATTAAAGACAAATTCAAAAATCTCTGTCCCATGTCAGAAGAGCCATAATATGGGACAAAAGAAAATAAAAAATTAAGGGCTATTTTATTGATATTAATCTCATAATACTTTGGTTTTATATCGACCCTTTGGCAGCTTTTCTTTTTCTTTATAATTTATTTTTTAAAAAATAAAACAAGCAATCACCATAGAACCTTCATCTGGTGATGGATGGAGATAGAGACAGAGATCCACACTGGAGCACCAGACTGAGCACCCAATGTCCCAATGAGGAGCAGAATGAGGGATAATATGAGCAAAGAAGTCAGGACCACAAGGGGTGCACCCACCCAGGGAGACAGTGGGGCTGATCCATTGGGAGCTCACCAAGCCCAGCTGGACTGTGACTGAAAAAGCATGGGATAAAACCGGACTCTCTGAATATGGTGGACAATGAGGGCTGCTGAGAAACCAAGGACAATAGCATTGGGTTTTGATCCTAGTCATGTTCTGGCTTTGTGGGAGCCTAGCCAGTTTGGAAATTCACCTCCCTAGACCAGGATTGAGGGGGGAGGACTTTGGACTTTCCACAGGACAGGGAACCCTGACTGCTCTTCAGACTGGAGAGGGAAGGGGAAAGGAGTGGGGGCGGGGGACGGAGTGGGAGGAGTGGGAGGGAAATGGGAGGCAGGGAGGAGGCAGAAATTTTTTTCAATAAAAAAAAGCAGTCTTTTTTCATTTTACATACGAATCACAGTTCCCATGCCTTCCCCCATCCATTCCCTCGATCTAACCCCCACCCCACTCCCATCCAAAGCTCAGAGAGGGTAAGTCTCATTGCTTTGAGAAGGTCCAAGGCCCATCCTACTGTATCTAGGCTGAACAAGGTGTCCATTTAAAGAGAATGGACAGAGACTGGCAAGCAGACGCACATGGCACGCGGAGACCAGCTAACATTAAATTAAACAGAGAAAAACTCAAAGCCATGCCACTAAAATCAGGAACATGACAAGGATGTCCACTCTCTCCATACCTCTTCAATAAAGTGATTGAAGTTCTAGCAATAGCAATAAGACAACATAAGTGGATCAAGGAGATTCACACTGGAAAGGAAGAAGTTAAGCTTTCGTTATTTGCAGATGATATGATAGTATATATATATATAAAAAAAGAATTCCTACAGCTGATAAACACGTTTAGTAATGTGGCAGGATACAAGATCAACTCCAAAAAGTCAGTTGCCTTCCTATACACTAAGGATAAAGAAACAGAGAGGGAAATCAGAGAAACATCACCTTTCACGATAGCCACAAAGGGCATAAAATATCTTGGGGTAACTCTGACCAAGGAAGTGAAAGATCTATTTGACAAGAACTTAAAGTCTTTGAAGAAAGAAATTGAAGAGGACACCAGAAAATGGAAGGATCTCCCTTGCTCTTGGATCGGGAGGATCAACATAGTAAAAATGGCAATCCTACCAAAAGCAATCTATAGATTCAATGCAATCTGCATCAAAATCCCATCAAAATTCTTCACAGATCTGGAGAAGACAATAATCAACTTTGTATGGAAAAACAAAAAACCCAGGATAGCCAAAACAATCTTTTTTTCTTTTTTCAGCTATTCTTTTTATTATTATTAATATTTATTAATGATTTCTGTCTCTTCCCCACTGCCACCTCCCCTTCCCTCACCCTCCCCCAATATAATCCCCCTCCTTCATCAGCCCAAAGAGCAATCAGGGTTCCCTGCCCTGTGGGAAGTCCAAGGACCACCCACCTCTATCCAGGTCTAGTAAGGTGAGCATCCAAACTGCCTAGGCTCCCACAAAGCCAATAGGTGCAGTAGGATCAAAAACCCATTGCCATTGTTCTTGAGGTCTCAGTAGTCCTTGTTGTCCGCTATGTTCAGCAAGATCGGTTTTAACCCAGGCTTTTTCAGACCCAGGCCAACTGGCCTTGGTGAGTTCCCTATAGAACATCCCCATTGTCTCAGTGTGTGGGTGCACCCCTCGCGGTCCTGAGTTCCTTGCTCGTGCTCTCTCCTTCTGGACCTGATTCGGACCTTGAGATTTCAGTCTGATGCTCCAATGTGGGTCTCAGTCTCTGTCTCCATTCATCTCCTGATGAAGATTAATATTCAGGAGGATGCCTATATGTTTTTCTTTGGGTTCTCCTTCTTATTTAGCTTCTCTAAGAACCCGAATTATAGGCTCAATGTCCTCTATTTATGACTAGAAACCAAATATGAGTGAGTACATCCCATGTTCCTCTTTTTGGGTCTGGCTTACTTCACTCAGGATAGTGTTTTCAATTTCCATCCATTTGCCTGCAAACTTCAAGAAGTCCTTGTTTTTTACTACTGAGTAGTACTCTAATATGTATATATCCCATACTTTCTTCATCCATTCTTTCATTGAAGGGCATCTGGGTTGTTTCCAGGTTCTGGCTATTACAAACAATGCTGCTATGAACATAGTAGAGCATATACTTCTGTTGAATGATACGGCCTCTCTTGGGTATATTCCCAAGAGTGGTATTGCTGGGTCCATGGGTAGGTTGATCCCAAATTTCCTAAGAAACCTCCACAATGCTTTCCAGAGTGGTTGCACAAGTTTGCATTCCCACCAGCAATGGATGAGTGTACCCCTTTCTCCACACCCTCTCCAGCAAAGGCTATCATTGGTGTTTTTTATTTTTGCCATTCTGACAGGTGTAAGATGATATCTTAAAGTTGTCTTGATTTGCATTCCCGTGATTGCTAAGGAAGTTGGGCATGACCTTAGGTGTCTTTTGGCCATTTGAACTTCTTCTGTTGAGAGATCTCTGTTCAGCTCAGTGCCCCATTTGATAATTAGGTTGATTAGCCTTTTACAGTCTAGTTTCTTGAGTTCTTTATATATTTTGGAGATCAGACCTTTGTCAGTTGCGGGGTTGGTGAAGAACTTCTTCCACTCAGTGGGTTGCCTTTCTGTCTTAGTGGCAGTGTCCTTTGCTTTACATAAGCTTCTCAGTCTCAGTAGGTCCCATTTATTCAACGAGGCCCTTACTGTCTGTGCTGCTGCGGTTATACATAGGAAGTGGTCTCCTGTGCCCACGTGTTGTAGAGTACTTCCCACTTTCTCTTCTATCAGGTTCAGTGTGTTCGGACTAATATTGAGGTCTTTAATACACTTGGACTTGAGTTTTGTGCATGGTAAGAGATATGGATCTATTTTCATTCTTCTACAGATTGACATCCAGTTTTGCCAGCACAATTTGTTGAAGATGCTTATTTTTTTCCAATGTATACTTTTAGCTCCTTTATTAAAAATCAGGTGCTCAAAGGTTTGTGGGTTAAAGTCAGGGTCTTCTATTCGATTCCATTGGTCAACTTCTCTGTTTTTATGCCAATACCAAGCTGTTTTCATTACTGTAGCTCTGTAATAGAGTTTGAAGTCAGGGATGGTAATGCCTCCAGAAGTTCCTTTATTGTATAAGATTGTTTTATCTATCCTGGTTTTTTTGTTTTTCCATATAAAGTTGATTATTGTCTTCTCCAGATCTGTGAAGAATTTTGATGGGATTTTGATGCAGATTGCATTGAATCTATAGATTGCTTTTGGTAGAATTGCCATTTTTACTATGTTGATCCTCCCGATCCACGAGCAAGGGAGATCCTTCCATTTTCTGGTGTCCTCTTCAATTTCTTTCTTCAAAGACTTAAAGTTCTTGTCAAATAGATTTTTTCACTTCCTTGGTCAGGGTTACCCCAAGATATTTTATGCTCTTTGTGGCTATCGTGAAAGGTGATGCTTCCCTGATTTCCCTCTCTGTTTCTTTATCCTTAGTGTATAGGAAGGCAACTGATTTTTTGGAGTTGATCTTGTATCCTCCCACATTACTAAAGGCGTTTATCAGCTGTAGGAGTTCTTTGGTAGAGTTTTTGGGGTCGCTTATGTATACTATCATATCATTTGCAAATAACGAAAGCTTAACTCCTTCCTTTCCAATACGAATCCCCTTGATCCCTTTATGTTGTCTTACTGCTATTGCTAGAATTTCAAGCACTATATTGAAGAGGTATGGAGAGAGTGGACATCCTTGTCTTGTTCCTGATTTTAGTGGGATGGCTTTGAATTTTTCTCTGTTTAATTTAATGTTAGCTGTCAGCTTGCTGTAAATAGCTTTTATTATATTTAGGTATGACCCTTTTATCCCTAGTCTCTCCAATACCTTTATCATAAAGGGGTGTTGAATTTTGTCGAATGCTTTTTCAGCATCTAATGAAATGATCATACGGTTTTTTTTCTTTCAGTTTATTTATATGGTGGATTACGTTGATAGATTTGCATATGTTGAACCTGCCCTGCATCTCTGGGATGAAGCCTACTTGATCATAATGGATAATTTTTCTAATGTGTTCTTGAATTCGGTTTGCCGGTATTTTATTGAGAATTTTTGCATCAATATTCATGAGTGAGATAGGCCTGTAATTCCCTTTCTTGGTTGGATCTTTGTGTGGTTTTGGTATCAGAGTAACTGTAGCTTCATAAAAGGAATTTGGCAATGACTTTTCTGTTTCTATATTGTGAAATACATTAAGGAGTATAGGTATTAGGTCTTCTTGGAAGTTCTGATAGAATTCTGCATTGAAACCATCTGTTCCTGGGCTTTTTTTGGATGGGAGATTTTTGATAACAGCTTCTAGTTCTTCACGACTAACAGGTCTATTTAGATCGTTCACCTGGTCTTGGTTTACCTTTGGTATATGGTACTTATTTAAAAAAATGTCCATTTCTTTTGCATTTTCCAGTTTTGTGGCATACAGGCTTTTGTAGTAAGATCTAATGATTCTCTGAATTTCCTCTGTGTCTGTGGTTATGTCCCCCTTTTCATTTCTGATCTTATTTATTTGCTTGTTCTCTCTTTGTTGTTTAATTAGTTTGGATAGGGGTTTGTCGATCTTGTTGATTTTCCCCAAGAACCAACTTTTTGTTTCATTGATTTTTTGAAGTTTTTTCTGTGTTTCTATTTTGTTGCTTTCAACCCTCAGTTTGATTATTTCCAGTCTTCTACTCCTCCTGGGCACATCTGCTTCTTTTTTTTCTAGAGCTTTCAGGTGTGCTGTTAAGTCCCCGATGTATGCTTTCTCCATTTTCGATAAGTGTGCATTTAGTGCTATGAACTTTCCCCTTAGCACTGCTTTTATCGTGTCCCATAGGTTTGAGTATGTTGTCTCTTTATTTTCATTAAAATCAAGGAAGACTTTAATTTCTTTCTTAATTTCTTCCTTGACCCATGTGTGGTTCAGTAGTTGACTGTTCAGTTTCCATGAGTTTGTCGGCTTTCTAGGGGTAACATTGTTGTTGCCTTCTAACTTTAATCCGTGGTGATCTGATAAGACACAGGTGGACACTGATATTTTTTTGTATCTGTGGAGGTGTCCTTTGTTTCCGAGTATGTGTTCAATTTTCGAGAAGGTTCCATGAGCCTCAGAGAAGAAGGTGTATTCTTTCCTATTTGGGTGGAGTGATCTATAGATGTCTGTTAAGTCCAATTGCTTCATTACCTCCAATAATTCTCTTAATTCTCTATTAGGTTTCTGTC
Organism: Microtus obscurus; assembly: GCA_963919715.1. NCBI lineage: Eukaryota > Metazoa > Chordata > Mammalia > Rodentia > Cricetidae > Microtus > Microtus obscurus. Next base: position 62,466 of record CAWTZC010002460.1, read on the forward strand.
CGATTGACCTGTCCATTGGAGAGAGAGGTGTATTGAAGTCTCCTACTACTAGTGTGTGTGGTTTGATGTCTGCCTTCAGTTCTAGTAATATTTCTTTTAGATAAGTGGTTGCTTTTGTATTTGGGGCATAGATATTCAGTATTGATACGTCATCCTGATGACTTGTTTCTGTTATAAGTATAAAGTGTCCATCTCGATCTCTTCTGATTGATTTTAGTTTGAAGTCAGTTTTGTTAGAAATTAATATGGCCACACCTGCTTTTTTCTTAGGACCATTTGCTTGAAATACCTTTTCCCAACCCTTTACTCTGAGTAGATGCCTGTCTTTGTGGTTGAGATGTGTTTCTTGCAAACAGCAGAATGTTGGATCCTGTTTTCGTATCCAATCTCTTTGCCTGTGCCTTTTTATAGGTGAATTGAGACCATTTATATTAAGTGATATTAATGACCAGTGGTTGTTTACTCCAGTTATTCTTATTGTTTTTGGTAGTAGAGTTTATGTGTCTCCCTTCTTTGAGTTGTGCTGGTGAAGGGTCTCTAGATGCCTGAGTTCTTGTAGGCAGTGTTGACCATGTTGGATTTCTTGGGTTGTGGTTTTCCTTCTATTATTTTCTGTAGGGCTGGATTTGTGGCTATGTATTGCTTAAATTTGTTCTTATCCTGGATTGTCTGGTTTTCTCCATTGATAGTGAATGATAGCTTGGCTGGGTATAGTAGTTTGGGTTTGCATCCATGGTCTCTTAGCTTCTGCAGTACTTCGATCCAGGACCTCCTGGCTTTCATGGTTTCCATAGAGAAGTCAGGTGTAAGTCTGATTGGTTTACCATTATAAGTTACTTGGCCTTTTTCCTTTGCAGCTCTTAATATTCTTTCTTTAACCTGTATATTCTGTGTTTTGATTATTATATGGCGAGGGGATGTTTTTCTTTGATCCAATCTGTTTGATGTTCTGTATGCTCCTTGAATATTCAAAGGAATATCTTTCTTTATGTTGGGGAAGTTTTCTTCCATAATTTTGTTAAAAATATTTTCTGTGCCTTTGAGCTGTGACTCTTCTCCTTCTTCTATTCATATTATTCTAGTGTTTGGTCTTTTTATTGTGTCCCATATTTCCTGCATGTTTTGTGATGAGGATTTGTTGGCTTTGCTGTTTTCTTTGATCAGTGTGTTTATTTTTTCTATGGTGTCCTCAGAATCTGAGATTCTTTCTTCTATTTCTTGTATTCTATTGATTATGCTTGTTTCTGTAGAATCTGCTCATTGACCTGAATTCTCCATATCCAGCTTGTGCTCAGCTTGCATTTTCTTCCTTGCTTCCCTTTCAGTTTTCAATTCTTGAACTGTTTCCATTACCTGTTTGATCGTTTTTTCTTGATTTTCCAGGGTATCATGTACGTATTTATTCATTTATTCAAACTTTTACTCATTTCTTCATTCTTTTTGTCATACTTCTCCTCTATTTCTATAAGGATGTTTTTTACATGTTGTTTAAGGGACTCTATTGCTTTCATAAAGTCAATTTTTTCCACTTCTTCTGTCTTAGGGTGTGCAAGTCCTTCTGTTGTAAGATCATTGGGTTCTGGTGTTTTCATGTTGTTTTTCAGATTATTGGGTGAAATTCTGCCTTTGCGCCTGCCCATCTCCTCCTATCAATGCTACCTAATAGGTCTTTTAGGATCAGATTTCTCTGCTGGCCAGAGGCTCCTCTTACAGATTGCCCTCGCTCTGTTTCCTGGCTCCTGCCGAGGGCCAAGATCCCTGCCACCCCTCAATAGGGTCTTCAGGGGAAAGGACCCGGCTCCTTGTCTGCCAGGGACCTCGCCAACCAAAAGCCTACCTCCTTGATTCAATCGCGGTGCCGCCTGCGTCCTCTGCTGCCATGCCAGACCCCACCGGTCCCGTTTGCAGCCTGTGGCCTACTTCGCCCGTCTGTGTCTCGGCTCTGCTGGCGCCTGCGTCTCCGCTCTGCCGGCGCCTGCGTGCATCTCCCTAGCCAAAACAATCTTATACAATAAAGGATCGTCTGGAGGCATTACCATCCCTGTCTTCAAACTCTATTACAGAGCTACAGTATTGAAAACAGCTTGGTATTGCCATAAAAAGAGAGAAGTTGACCAATTGAATCTAATAGAAGACCCAGACTTTAACCCACAAACCTATGAACACCTGATTTTCGATAAAGGAGCTAAAAGTATACAATGGAAAAAAGAGAGCATCTTCAACAAATGGTGCTGGCAGAACTTGTTGTCAACCTGTAGAAGAATGAAAATACATCCATATCTATCACTATGCACAAAACTCAAGTCCAAATGGATTAAAGACCTCGATATCAGTCCGAACACAATGAACCTGATAGAAGAGAATGTGGGAAGTACTCTACAACACATTGGCACAGGAGACCACTTCCTATGTATAACCCCAGCAGCACAGACATTAAGGGCAACATTGAATAAATGCCACCTACTGAAACAGAGAAGTTTCTGTAAAGCAAAGGACACTGTCACTAAGACAAAAAGGCAAACCCCTGACTTTGCAACTGACAAAGTTCTGATCTCCAAAATATATAAAGAACTCAAGAAACTAGACCATAAAAGGCTAATCAACCCAATTATAAAAGGGGGCACTGAGCTGAACAGAGAATTCTCAACAGAAGAAGTTCAAATGGCCAAAAGACACTTAAGGTCATGCTCAACTTCCTTTGCGATCAGGAAATGCAAATCAAGGCAACTTTAAGATACCATCTTACACCTGTCAGAATGGCAAAAATAAAAAATACCAATGATAGGCTTTGCTGGAGAGGTTGTGGAGAAAGGGGTATACTCATCCACTGCTGGTCGGAATGCAAAATTGTGCAACCACTTTGGAAAGCAGTGAGGTGGTTTCTCAGGAAATTTGGGATCAACTTACCCCTGGACCCAGCAATACCACTCGTGGGAATATACCCAAGAGATGCCCTATCATACAACAAAAGTATATGCTCAACTATGTTCATAGCAGCATTGTTTGTAATAGCCAGAACCTGGAAACAACCTAGATGCCCTTTAATCGAAGAATGGATGAAGAAAATTTGGAATATATACATATTAGAGTACTACTCAGCAGTAAAAAACAATGACTTCTTGAATTTTGCATGCAAATGGACGGAAATAGAGAAAACTATCCTGACTGAGGTAAGCCAGACCCAAAAAGAGGAAGGTGGGATGTATTCATTCATATTTGATTTCTAGCCATAATTAAAGAACAATGAGCCTATAATTCGTGATCCTAGAGAAGCTAAATAAGAAGGTGAACCCAAAGAAAAACTTATAGGCATCCTCCTGAATATTAACCTTCATCAGGCAATGAAAGGAGACAGAGACTGAGACCCACATTGGAGCACCGGACTGAAATCTCAAGGTCCAAATCAGGAGCAGAAGGAGAGAGAGCACGAGCAAGGAACTCAGGACCACCACAGGTGCACCCACACACTGAGACAATGGGGATGTTCTATCAGGAACTCACCAAGTACATCTGGCCTGGGTTGAAAAAGCATGGGATAAAACCGGACTCTCTGAACATTGCTGACAATGAAGACTACTGAGAACTCAAGAACAATGGCAATGGGTTTTTGATCCTACTGCATGTACTGGCTTTGTAGGAGTCTAGGCAGTTTGGATGCTCACCTTACTAGACCTGGATAGAGGTGGGTGGTCCTTGGACTTCCCACAAGACAGGGAACCCTAATTGCTCTTTGGGCTGAAAAGGGAGGGGGACTTGGTTGGGGAAGGGTGAGGGAAATAGGAGGCGGTGGCGGGGAGGAGGCAGAAATCTTTAATAAATATATTAATTAATTAAAATAAGGAGATTTCCAAAAAGTCAGTACAAGTAGTGGGCTATATCCCGTGGCCTTGCAGTCTGTCCCAGCCATACAACTCTCACCTACATTCATAGGGTCTAATTTTGTTCTATTCTGTTTCCTTCCCTGTCCTGATGGAATTGCTGAGCTCCCATTAGCTCAGGTAAACTGTTTTGTTTCAGTGGGTGTCCACATCATGGTTTTGACCTCTTTGCTCATATTTGCACTCCTTCTACTTTTCAACTGAACTTTGGGGGAGCTTAGCTCAGTGCTCCCATAAGATTTTTTAGATTAATCCATAATATATATATATATATATATATCACTTTTTGTCATATTAATGGTCATGTAGAGTACTATCTAATTCTAGAAAAAGATTTCATCTACCTTCCTGTACATTATTCTGGGTTTGAGTCTTTATCAGTTTTCTTCAGTGAATCATGAGCATGCCTTACAGTAACCTTTAAGTCACCATAAGGAGGATGGGGCTCCACAATGACGATTCCTCCAAGACTATGATAACAGCACTAAGCTGAAAATTATTACCTGAGGACCAGCTTTGAACTATAAACTGCTCAGAATAATTTTGAGGTGACTTGCTGATATTATCCAGCCTAACAGACTACTCTAGCCAGGATTTGACGTAAGCCCTGTACCTTCCCATTATGATTAACTGAACAAAAAAAAAATGATACAGTTACCTCTACCAGGACTTGACAATTAACCCAAATTTTTCTTTTCAGGATTCCCTTTCCCAGACTGCAGTAAGTAAATTTAAGAATATGACATTCACATTGCCAAGAGGTGGGGTAGGTGGTATTTGGTCATTCAATGGATTATGGATACTTGTCATTGTTTAGGATGTTAGTTGCAAGTTATTATTAGTAATAGTCAGGAAGAAAAGCTAAACAAATGAAATTAGATTCAAGATTCTTGTTTTGAAACAAAAAAAGGGATGTGGATATGATAGAATAAAGGGTATATTATTGAATTTATTCCAAAAAGAAAAAAATAGAGGATATAGATAGAAAAAAGGTAGATTGTTGAATCTATTTTTTAAAAAGCAGCTACTAGTTTTAAATGTTTTAGATTCAATTGGACTTTTGTATATTGTATACAAATTTTATATCTGGAGATTAATTTTGTTAGAACATACTGTACACACATTTCTGCTCTTGTACAAGGAATAATACCTCAAATATAACTCATTTGACAATGTAATTCAAATTTCTAGTCCTTGAAAATGGTTATTGTCAACTGTTTATGATAATAAGGAAATGCAGGTTAGTAGTTAATCACCTGCCATAATTGAACTTGTAGTCACATTATGTATGCTTTCAATGTCAAACAAAAATATATTTTATATAGGTAGATCATCTTCAAATACTTCGGAGATCTGCAGAATATGAAATTTAAGATGTTTTAATAACCTAGGTTCTTCTTTTTTATGACAATGAGACATGTCTGTTCCTTGCAGCACCAATCTATTTCAATGAAGATAATGGACATCAAAGGAACTCCACATAGTCTTTACTTCCTTTGTGGCAAAAGTAAGCCACTGGGCAAGAAAATGTCCTTGCCTCGACTGCTGATAGTATGTTGTCCTAACTGGACAAGTGGAACACAAAGATAATGGGAGGAAAAAGTGTGATGATGAAAAAGAGTAGTTATAGCTTATGGAGTGGGAGGGCCCAGGCCCAATGAAACCTTAATTTTAATGAGTACATTAGTCCAGGGACAGTCCATTTGGTGTCATCATCCATGGGTTTAGTTTTCTTGACCAGAGTATGGTGAAACCATGGTACTTTCTATCATACTAGCTTTATGGCAACAGAAATGGAAAGAGTCCAAAAAACTGGTTTTAGCACCCCTTTGGATACCGAATGTGACTCAGACGGCATCACAAGACTAGATAAGGAAGGAAATTGTTGTTGGACGCTTTAATGGCTATTCATGCTTTTTAACTTGACTATATATGTAACTAACTAAAATCAAAAAAATAGAGGGCACACCTATGAGATATTTCTGCTTAACTGGTAAGGTCTTAACTGGTAAGGTCTATTTGTAGATCGTTGATCTGTATTTTTGATGTAGGAAAACATATACACCTTTATTCCAGATCTTTTATCCCAGACCTCTGCTGGCAGCCTCTATAAGGACAAGGAATAAAGAAGCTTTTTCTCCTTGCATGTTTGCTCTCACCTTACTAATGAGTTTATTCCTTAACTGCTATTAGAGTCTTCTTCTTTGGTATTTCAACATATATTGAAAATAAGTCAAGACTCCCAGCTTTGTAGACTGAGTAACTACTGGATTCTTGGGCTTTCGGCTCATATGAAGTCATTGATGGATTAGATGGACCACAGCATATAAGTCATTCAAACAAATCCCCTTTCTATCCATCTGTCTGTCTATCTAATATATATAATATATAGTATTATATTATTATATAATTATATTAATTATAATTATATATTATAATATATAGATAATTATATATAGAGAGTAACTATATACATATATAAAATATGTACATAGAATATATATATATATACATATATATATAGTTACTTTAGAAAACTATGACTAATACAGTCAATGCAGTCCCATAGATCACCAAAACATTACAGCGTATTATTATTGCTTCAAGATCTTGATGGTGAGGCTTTGTTGCTGAAGACAATATATATTTGTGTCATAGAATATGCTTCTATTGGCCTGGATATTTCATTTCTACTAACTAGTTTTCATAATGAAGGAAGGTTCTCTGCTTGCTACTAGAGGAGTTTTACCTAGCTGTGAGGAGGGCAAAGCTCCAATAATTACTGGTCTGACAATGTATGTTTACTGTTGCAATGGTGACATGAACGATTTAGAGTAACCATCCAGTTTCTGATTGTATTTAAAGTTCATTTGACAAGAGAGAACCCAAGCTTATAGATGATTAGTTTATGGTCCTAGAAGATACCTATTATTGTTGTTCTAAATAGTCATATTATTGAACCACCTCTGAATTTCTTACATTTTTATCTAATGGATTAAGACTTTTCTCTATCTTCACCAAAGAAGCTTCTTTTCTGAAGTAGATGGTAATGAACACAAATCCAGAACTGATTAATGTACAGAAAACAAGAGACTATGTAGTGTAAAGTTTTAAATGTGTATTGTGCCACCTTTTTCAAAGATTTAAATATCATGGAGAAAGTAGAGTCAGAAATACTATAACAGTCAGAGGAGGTGGGTGTCTACAGAATACAGTATTTGCTGAACATACTAGGGTCTTTGCATATGTGAACTCACACTAGTGGCAACAGTGTACACATCAGTCAGTCAAAGTCACAACATAGATGGGGGAGGATATAAGGAGTTTCACTCCTAGCAGAGGTGCTAATGACAAATTTGATGGCTGCTTACAAAGGTGGAGAGAGGTTTTTTTTTTTCGAATGACACTTTATTCGGTCATTTTCTTTACAACGGAAACTCTGGGAATTCAAAATTAACATCCTTGCCCGTGAGCTTCTTATACACACCAGAAAAAGTTTCCACCTTGTGCTACACGTTGTTCTGCTGTGCTTTGTCTAAATGAATCTTTATGAGCCTGCTGCCGTCCAGTTTCACTTGGATCCTCTTGCCCACAATCTCACTTGGGAAGACCAAGTCCTCAGGGATGGCATCGTGCATTGCGGTGAGCATGCGGCTTCTGGGGCGTTTCAGCTTATTTTTCATACGGCTTTTCTGAGTTGGCTTGGGCAGAATCCTCCTCTGAGCAACGAAGACTACGTGTTTCCCGCTCAACTTTTTCTCTAATTCACGAACCAGCTGGACTTGGATTTTTTGGAAGGATTTCAGCTGAGGAACTGGTACAAAAATTATGATGGCTTTCCTGCCACCACCAACTTCAATTTCCTTGGCCGCAGTGATGTTGAGCTCCCACAGCTGCGCCTTGAAATCCGAGTTCATCTCCAGCTTGAGCAGCGCCTGAGAGATGCTGGACTCCAACTCGTCCGGCTTCTCACCAGTGGGCTTGACGATCTTGGCGCTCGAGCTGAACATGGCTCGCCCTTACGGAGTGCCGGCTTGGAAAGAGTGGAGTGAGTTTTTATAGGGACACAGGGCCTAAAAGTTTGCCTTGCTATGTAGTAGGTGGTCCTATATCCATACTTGTATTGGCACGGTTAAGTGGACTCTGGGATTATAAAAAGTGTACAGCAAGGTGGGAGGCAAATGTGGTGAATGTTATAGGGGAGGAATTAAAGGGGAATGAATTTGATCAAAACACATTATAAATATGTATGTATTCCTCAAACAATAAAAAAAAAAAACAACACATGCAGTTGGGACATGTCCTGGTGACACTGCCAGTGGCCGCTCAGTCTGCCCCCAGTCATGCAATTGTCAACTACAATCAGAGGGACTAGTTTGTCCTATGCTTGTTCCTTCACAAGTCTGGCTGGAGTTGGTGAGCTCCCATTAGCTCAAGTAGACTGTTTCAGTGGGTGGACCTATCATGGTCTTGATCTCTTTGCTCATATTCTCATCCCTGACACTCTTCAATGGACTTTGAGAACTCAGTCCAGTGCTCCAGTGAGGGTTTCTGCCTCTGTTTCCATCAGTTGCTAGATGATGGATCTATGGTGCTATAGGGCAAGTTAAGATTGGGTCCCCTCTCCTTTACTGCTTAGGGTTTTAGATGGGGTCATCCTTGTGGATTCCTGGGAATTTCTCTAGAGCCAGGATTCTTGCTAATCCTATAATGGCTCCCTCAATCAAGATATCTCTTTTCTTTCACTCATCTCTATGCTTCCTCCTTCTCAACTATTCCATTCCCTCATGTTCTCCTCACCCCTTCCCTTTCCCCTCCTCTTCCCCTTCTACATTCCTTTCTCCCCCAACCCCCATGCTCCCAATATTGTCAGGCAATCTTGTCTGTTTCCACTTTTCAAGTGAATTTATGTATGTTTTTCTTAGGGTTCACCTTATCACTTAGATTCTCTAGTGTCATGTTCTATAGGATCAATGTCCTTTGTTTATAGCTAGTATCCACTTATAAGTAAGTACATACCATATTCATCTTTTTGGGTCTGGATTACCTTACTCAGGATAGTGTTTTCTAATTCCATCCATTTGCATGCAAAATTCAAGACGTCATTACCTCTGAGTCGTACTCTAATGTGCAAATGTGCTACATTTTCTTTATCCATTCTTTGATAGAGGGGCATCTAGTTTGTTTCCAGGTTCTGGCTATTACAAATAATGCTGCTATGACATAGTTGAACAAGTGTCTTTGTAGTATGATTGAGCATCTTTTGGGTACATTCCCAAGATCCTAAGGTAGGTTGATTCCCAATTTTCTGGGAAACTACCATATTGCTTTCCAAAGTGGTTGTAAAAATTTGCATTCCCACCAGCAATAGATGAGTATTCCCTTAAAAAAACAACAGAAATAATTATGTAAAATTTAAAATTTATGCTAAAATTACACATTACCCATAATAGGTATTCCAAATGGATATAGACATAAAACAAGTTCAGTGTGCCTCTCCTTTTAAGGACATACTGTTGACAGAAGAAAGGCAAGGGCAGCAACAGTTAGGAAGACAGAGATTTCCCTGTCAGATAGGTGACAGTCCCCACTAGCAAAACCAAATGACATGGATTAACCAGAAGAAAAGACCCTCCAGCTGTGAGAGATAGTAAAATATTCACAAAAGCCAAGCAAGGTTCAACACACACACACACACACACACACACACACACATGCTTATTTTGTCTAACAGGAACAACTTAATTCAACAATAACAAAGGACTAACAATTATGCTTCTTAGGATTGTGTTACTTTAGAAATAAATGTATAAGTAAACAATTATATAGGCACTGTGTTACTATGTCTCAAATTAAGGCCCAGCATAGCCAGAAAGGGTAGCAAGGCCTGTTATCTCAGGTACTTAGGATGCTGAGATAGGAGAATTCCAAGTTAATGAAATATCATGACTTCATACTGAACTCAAAGCCAGCCTAAACATGTCTCAAAACAAACAATGGAAATAGGGATAGATAGTCAACCTTCCAGCATGATTACAAAGTAACAGGAAAAACCACCACACCATTTGAGAACTTTTGATAGCTGAGTGAGAGACATTATTCTTTGGAGTGAGATCCCAGTAGGTGAACCATGAGAGCAATCCCAAGTGGACTCAGTGGGTTATGCTGAAAACAAAGGACATACAGATGAAAAGATGTATGGGAGAATTTGGATAGGGTAAGTGGGGGTTGAATGTGATCAGAATGTGAAATGCTCAAAGAATATGTTTAAAATGAGGGGTAGAAATATCCCTTAGTGATATGATGTTTATCAGATTTCACCAGTGAGAGACAAGGGCTATGGCTGAAGGTAGTACAGCAAATTAGTGTGTGTGTGAGACCTCAGGTCCAATCCTAAGAGGTGCAAGTGGAAAACGCACAAACATTATGGAATGCCTGACTGATGTGAATACTGGAATGACTTTACCCCTACAGATAAAGTGAGGAATCCCCCACAACAAGGAAATCAGCTATATTTTTTTTATGTAGCAGCTATGTTGTTTCCTGACAGATCCTGCAATTATTGATGTAAGATAGCCAGTGTTCTTAAGGGATTCCTCAGTGTGCACTCATTTAACATGTTACTGTTAACCTATCTGCTTGGCAAAAGGCTTAGCTTGTATAAGATCTTCCTTTTATTTTCTTTCTCTTCTATCTTTATCTTTTCTTGAACATCTCCTGTTGTAGCTTAAAAGAAAATGGTCCCCAAGGGAGTGACCCTATTAGGAGGTGTGGCTTTATCTGAGTTAGTGTGACCTTGAGGCAAGAAGTGTTACAATGTGGGGTTGGACTTTGTTGTCTCCATGTTCAAGTTACTCCCAGTGAGACAGACCATTTCCAGTTCCCTGAAAGTCAGGATGTAGATCTCTCAACTCCATCTCCAGCACCATGTCTGGTGTGGAACAGTTCTGTATTCTGTCAATTATGTTTTAAATAAATGTTGATTGCTCAGTAGCCAGGCAGGAAGTATAGACAAGACAACAAGACAGGAAGTAGAAGTGGGTCAAAGATAACAGGAAAATTCTGGGAAGAAGAAAGCCCATTCCTCCCAGTCCTGTCCAGACACTGAAGAGCAGAATTTGACCTACCCCACTGAAAAAAGTACTGAGCCATGTGGCTAACATATACTAGAATAAATGGGCTAATATAAGTTATAAGAGTTAACAAGAAGCCCGAGCTAATGGGCCAATCAGTTTATATCAGTTTAATGTAGACTTTCTGTGTGATTTTCTTTGGGGCCAAATGTCTATGGAACCTGGTAGGAGGACAGAAACCCCATAAGCACTTCTTCACGTTACACATGTCTACCTGTATGCTACCATGCCCTGCCATGATGATAATGGACTAAAACTATGAAACTGTAAGTCACCTTATTAAATATTTTTATTTATAACAATTATTGTGATCAGGGTGTCTCTTCAAAGCAACAGAAACCCTCATTAATACATCTTCAAGTTAGGACTCTAACCTGGTAGAAAAACTTGATATTCCATATCTGTTACCTATTAAAGAGCCAACTAATTTTCTTAAATAAAGCCCCCTCCCATCTACTGCTTTTTCTTGTACTTACCTGTGGTTGCTATTAAGCACTGGTGGAAGAATGTTAAATAAACTCCAGACAGAAACTATAAAAAAAAGAAAAAATATATATTTTAGCATGGTTTTGTGATCATAGGCTCCTTAGAGAAGACTGATAAAAAAGAAAAGGTGGTTGAAAAGTTAGGCTTGTACTTTAGGACACAACCATTATAAGATTATAAGGTTTGGTTCACACAGTCTCTATAAATCTTATGTAGATAATTTTGAATTGATAAAGACAGAAGCGAAGGAGGTAGGATCACAGTAAATGCAAGGATAGAGAAGAGACACATGGAGTGGTTTGGGGGTTGAGGGGTGTAAAATAAGCTTGTGCTAAATAAATCAAAAATTTTACCAGAGATAAAATGTGATGATACTGGGCTCAGAACTCTACTTATGCAATGTGTGTGGAGATGATGCTAAGATAGTTATTAGATGATTCATAACATATCACCCTCATCTCTCTAATCAACAGAGCTCATTTCACTTGGTAAAAAATATCTCCATATAAATCCATTAGGAATACATTGAAAAAGAAACAAATAAACATAAACAGTTTTCTAGAAAATAGGGGTTTCTATTTCTGTGTTGAAAAACTATGACCAAATTTCATGTTGGGGGGAGGGAAGAGTTTATTTGCCTTGTATTTGTATATAGTGACCATCACCAAAATTTCAGGATAGGCACTCAAGCAGGCCAGGAAATTTGAGACATGAGTTGATGCAGAGGCTGTGAGGTGTCCTGCTTACTGGCTTGCTTCCATAGCTTGATCATCTTGCATCTTATAGAACCCAAGCCAAGTTGCCAAAGGGTGGCCCCAAACATGTGTTCCCCCAGCAATTATTAATTTCCAAAAATGCCCTACAGGCCTGGCAACAACCAAATTTTATAGACAGAAGTATTTTCTCAAGTGAGGTTCCCTCTTCTCAAATGACTTTAGTTTAAGTCCAGTTGACATAAAACTATTCAATCCAAGCAGAAAAAAGGAGATAACTGACAGAATAACTCACAGCTCTTTGCTTGGAATGCTTGAGGCATGTGTCAATTTGATATGGGTTTGAATGAAAGGTCTTGCCCCTGTTAGACAAAAGCTCTGCAACTCACCATACTTCAGTCTTTAGCTACTGGGATGAGAAGTCTATTATTAGGCTCATATGGATCACATCATTACTTTATCTCTTAGATTCATAACTCTATAATTTCTTATTGTTGTACGTGTTGTACACATACATGTATATGCATTATATGTTTTAGAACCAATTCCTTGATATTTCATTTAAATGAAAGTTTTATTAATAAAAATTGCTTTCAGGATTTTAAAAATAATAAATGATTATTATCAGATATAGAACTCTGGGCAACACTGAGATTCTTGGAGTCATAAATTTCTTAGAAGAGTTATAAATACCATATACAAACAAAAGAAAATGTGGCAGGGGTTTTTAGGAGAATTCAGGGACATGATGCAGGTGTGGAATCCCCTTCTTACAAGTCTATTAGGAAGCAGGTTTCATATCAGGAGACAGGGAAGTAGGTAGGTAGAGGGATTACTAGTACCTTTAACCACTTCTCCAAGTAAAAGATATTGCCATTTAGAAATCTGTTTTCTAGAAATTCAGACTGTGCTCTCCCAAATGAAGTTTTAAAAGCCCATGCCAGGCCTATCCTTCTGCAACCTCAGTGGAACTCTGAAAAACAGTTGCTACAATACAGAGAGGACCAAGAGGTGAGGGAAGCAGCCACCCAGTAGGACACCCTACCCTCTAGGATCTCCATAGTGGGAAAAAACCAGAGCCCCTCTTCCACCTGCCTCAGCTTATTTAGCCACCATGCAGGAGAGTTTCCTGCTGAAAGGACCCAGAGAAAAGACCAAGAGAGAACAAGAAAGGAACTCTAAGGCACAAGCTGTGACTGAACAGAGTGGACTAGGAGAGAAAACCAAGAGAGGCCTCAGTGGCTCCCTGAGACAGACATTGACAGCACAGAGCAGACCAGGAACAATTCCCAAAGACTCAGACAGCCACTGCAAAGAATAGACCAAGATGCAAAGACACTGCTGGCATCAATTGAAGGAAGAGATGGGCTGTGCCAATGAAAAAATTTTTCCAACAACCTAAAAAGCAACATGGTAACACCAGAATCCCAGTGGTCACACAGCAGGAAGACTTGATCATCCTAACCCAGAAAAAGGAGAAGAAAACAATTCAAAATATAATGAAGATTATAGAGACCTTTAAAGAGAAAATAAAAAGTCCCTTAAAGAAAAAGACAAACCAAAATGGAAAAATTAATAAATCTCTCAAAGAAACCCAAGAAAACTAAGAAAAAAGAATCAAACAGGAGAAGGAAACATTTCAAGACTTGGAGACTGAAAGGGAGGCAATAAAGAAAACACAAACGGGGGCTAGAGAGATGGCTCAGAGGTTAAGAGCACTGATTGTTCTTCTAGAGGTCCTGAGTTCAATTCCCAGCAACCACATGGTGGCTCACAACCATCTATAATGAAATCTGATGCCCTCTTCTGGCCTGCAGGCACACATGCAGACAGAACACTGTAAACAAAATAAATAAATAAATATTTTTTAAAAAAACAAGGGAATTCTAGATATGGAAAATCTGGATAAATAAACAGGAACTACAGAGGCAAGTATAATTAATAGAATAAAAGAGATGGAAGAGAGAATCTCAGGTGTTGAAAATATAGATGAAATCAATTTATTGGTCAAAGAAAATATTAAATTCAACAAATTCTTAACACAAAACATCCAGGAAATCTGGGACACTATGAAAAGATCAAACCTAATAATAATAGGGGTAGAAGAAGGAGAAATTCAGCTCAAAGGCACAGAAAATGTATTCAACAAGATCATAGAAGTAAACTTTCTCAACCTAAAGAAGAACATTCTTATGAAGGTAAAAGAAGCTTATAGAACACCAAACAGACTTGATCAAAAAAATCCTCTCACTATATAATAATAAAAATGCAAAAAAATACAGAATAAAGAAATAATATTAAGTACTGTAAGGGGAAAAGGTCAAGTATCATATAAAGGTAAACCTATCACAATTACACTGGACTTCTCAATGGGAACCATGAAGCCAGAAGGTTTTGGAGAGCTGTGCTGCAGACACTAAGAGACTACAGATGTAAGCCCAAACTATTACACCCAGCAAAGCTTTCAATTACCGTTGATGGAGAAAGCAAGATATTCAATGACAAAACCAGATTTGAACAATACCTTTTGACAACCCCAGCCCTATTGAAAGAAAATACTAGAAGGAAAAACACAACCTAAGGAAGCTAACTGCACCCACAAAAATACAGGAAACAGATAACTTCCCCATGAAAAATAGGGGAAACACACAACCATTACCACCAAAAAAATAACAGAAATTATCACCACTGGTCATTAATATCTCTTAATAACAATGGACTCAATTTACCTATAAAAAGACACAGGCTAAAAGGATGGATATAAAAATAGGATCCAGCCTTCTGCTGCAAGAAACACACCTCAACCTCAAAGACAAACATTACCTTAGAGTAAAGGGGTGGGAAAAGATTTTCCAATCAAATGAACCTAAGAAATAAGCAGGTGTAGCTATCCTAATATCTAACAAAATCGACTTCAAACTACAATCAATCAAAAGAGATGGAGAAGGACAGTTTTTCCTCAAACAGCAACAATCCATCAAGATGAAGTTTCAGTCCTTAACATCTATGCCCCTAATGCAAGAGCACCCACATATGTAAAAGAAATATTACTAAAGCTTAAATCATATATCAAACCCCACACACTAATAGTAGGAGACTTCAGCACTCCACTCTCACCAATGGACTGGTCAAACAGACAGAAACTTAACAGAGAAACAAGAGAACTAACAGATGTCATGACTTAAATGGATTTAACAGACATCTATAGAACATTCTACCTAAACACACAAAAAATAGCTTTTTCTCAGCACCTCATAGAACCTTCTTCAAACTGACCACATACTCAGTAACAAAGCAAACCTCTACAGACACACACATAAAATCAGAGTAACCCCCTGTATCTTATCTCTTTGGATGGATACTTTGCTCAGCCTAGGTACAGTAGGGATGGCCTTGGACCTTCCCCAAAGCAATGTACCTTACCCTCACTGAAGAGTGTATGGGGCTTGGGGAGTGGGGTAAGTGGAGGGAATGGGAGGAAGGGAGGGAGAGGAAACTATGATTTGGTATGTATAATGAAAAAAAGTTTCTTTTCTTCTTTAAAAATAACATATATGTTTCTTTTTTTGTTTTGTTTTGTTTTGTTTTTCGAAACAGGGTTTCTCTGTGGTTTTGGAGCCTGTCCTGGAACTAGCTCTTGTAGATCAGGCTGGTCTCAAACTCACAGAGATCTGCCTGCCTCTGCCTCTGCTTCCTGAGTGCTGGGATTAAAGGCATGCGCCACCACCGCCCGGCAACATATATGTTTCTTAAAAATACATATAACCCAGCTAGGAAATTAGACTTTTGCCCCATGGAACAGCTTTTCTTTATTGATATAGAAAATGTAATAGATCTGGGCTATGATGGCACAGAGAGACCCCTCTTAAGGGAAAAAAGAACAAAAAGAAAATGTCATAGAGTGCTCATAATGGATATAATTTTCACTTAATCAATTTTAAGAGTTTTCAGAGTCAAGAACAGCTTTCACATTGGTAGGGATCACCATTATGCATCTCCAGAAAGTTTTCATTCCTTAAATAAAAATTCTGGAACCACAAAATAACAAATTCTTATATTCCCTGTGGCGGGGAAGCCCATGCCATTCACAACTGGTCCACTTCCTCTGCCTTGTTCAAATGGATCAGATGTGAACCTTTGACTACTGCCATAGCACCATGCCTGCCTGCTGCCATGCTCTCTGCTGTAATAACCACAGCCTCTTACTCTCTGCAACTGTAAGCCACAAATAAATGCTTTCATTTAAGGCTGCCCTCATCATGGTGTCTCTTCACAGGAAGAGAATAGTAAATAAAATACCATAATAATCTTTTAAAATATCACAGGTTATGATGACAAGCTGTCAAACAGGTGATAGAGAACAAATGACTCAAGTCCAATGATTTACATGATAACCACCATCTGAACTAACACTTAATGGTTCTTGATCCCTTACTGTGAAGTTTTGAATCTTTGTTGGATGTGGTTAAAAGATGCTCCTATGTGTGCACAGCACTGGCATGCATATGAGGGGTAAAAAGACAAAGCCAGGGAGATTTGTGTGCAGAGTTTTATGGGTCCAGTTTCAATCCCTGAAAACAATTGCAAAGGGGATGGCATTTGAAACAGTTTTGTCATAGTTTAAGTGGCACATGGCTGGCATGGAAGTTAGGGTGAGTGTGTATGTAAACACCGGACTTTTACATCGTGCTACCTCTATGGTCCTTATCAAGCTGGCTTGCATATTTGTGAGGCTGTAGAGACCTGCATGTTTCCCACAGCATCACTTATATCACATTAAAAATCATCAGTATTATGTAGGTGCTGAGTTACATATAATGCATACATGCCAAGATTTCTCTATAGTATGAAATATGAATGTGCTCTTATACAATAGGAAAATGAAAGTTTCCCACTTCTATTATGATAATATAAATGTGTACCTATCCATGGACTATCCCCACACTCTAATCTTCCAGGTAACTTTGAAAGGTGAAATAAAAAGAAATTCTGACTATTTTCTTTGTCTCTATCTGCTTCTGCCTGCATTATTCTCAAAGTTAGATGATATAACAATAAGCAATTAACTCCCAGAAGTTCGTACTCCCTACCAGCAAGAGGGTATTATTCCCCTTCCTCTACATCTTCACCAGAATGAGTTGTCACTTGTGTTATTAATCTCAGAATACAAACTTGTATAGCTACTATGGAATTAAATATGGTGTTTCTTCAGAAATTGGGAATTAATCTATCTCAACACCCAGTTATACCACTCTCCAGAACATAACCAAAGGGCATTTCATCCTACCACAAAGACATTTGCTCAACTATGTTAATAGCAACTTTATTCATAATAGCTGGGAACTGGAAACAATCTAGATATCCCTCAACCAAAGAAAGTTAAAGACTTGTCCACTTTTATAATTAAAATAGTGCTTCTTTGAAAGGTCATTTGGAAGCCAGGTGTAGTGGTAGTGGTGCACTTGGGAGGCAGAGGCAAACAGATCTCAGTGACTTCAACACCAGCCTGATCTACAGAGTGAAATCTAGGACAACCAGTACTACATTGATTTACTTCTCTATTTGGTGGTGGTATTTTGGAGAATGGAACCAATAAATGATGCACACAAATGTCTCATGCAATAGCCAACTTTATTCAGAGCATCAGACAATTTATACTCTTAGGGTTAAGAGGAGTCACATGAGTGAAGTCTACAATCACAAGGTCAAGTCACACATGGTAGACAAGCCATCTGTGGAAAAAATACCTTTTTTTCATAAATGCATATACATAAATAAAAAATCAATTGTAATGAATTATATTAAGTAAACACCTGCTACACATAGTAGGGACATGAAAGCATAATTAAAAATCAACTCTGTGATTTTGAGGAAACTCAGGTCAGAAGACACTTGTCTTATTCTCTTTGGAGTATTTTTAGAATCATTCAGAATTCTCAACTGACTCCATTCTTGGACCATTTTCTAACACCTGTCCTCCCCCACAAAAGCCATGTGGTAGTCAGTGAACCCTCTTTTCCTTTATATGTGTGGAATATCCTACAGTGTTGTTTGAATCTGAAAAATCCTTCACAGTCAAATCCAGTAGAGGTCCTTTTTTTTGAATATGAAGTAGTTTTATTTTTTTAAATTTATTTATTTATTTATTAAAGATTTCTGTCTCTTCCCTACCACTGCCTCCACTTCCCTCCCCCTCCCCCCAGTCAAATCCCCCTTCCCCGTCCACCAAAAGAGCAATCATGGTTCCCTGCCCTGTGGGAAGTCCAAGGACCACCCACCTCTATCCAGGTCTAGTAAGGTGAGCATCCAAACTGCCTAGGCTCTCACAAAGCCAATAGGTGCAGTAGGATCAAAAACCCATTGCCATTGTCCTTTTTAAATGGTGGAATCAAGCTATAAAAAAACTTAGGTGACTGAGTATGTGTCTCTAATGATAACACCGTTGCTGAAGCAATTTATTCTCTCTTTTTTCCCTGACAGATATGAATGAGAAGCCTGTTTTGCTCCACTATTTTATTAGGCCATGCTGTGCTATCTGAGACCAGAGTCAAGAAGATACCATAAAAATTAGTGTATTGATATTAATCCATAATCCCAGCTATTTGCTGAGATGGGAGAATCACTTAATCCTAAGAATTCAAGCAAAGACTAAATATATTCTACTTCAAAAAACACAAAGTAATATGGTACTGCCCTTGAAGAAGAGAGAAGCCCTCATCAGAAATAGAAACTGGACAGTCTCTGGATCTTAAAACTAACTTGTTTTGAAAAAAAGAGGGGGAGGTGCTGTGTGACAATGGTTTTACCCTGTAATATTTATTCCTTGTAATTGTTTAATAAAATGCTGATTGGCTAGTAGCCAGGCAAGAAGTATAGGCAGAGCAACTAGGCAGGAAGTAGAGACAGGGTGACCAGGCAAGAAGTAGAGGTGGGGCAATATGAATTCTGTGAAGAGGGATGTTTCAGTCTACAGTCTACAGACACAGAGCAAGCAAGACGTGACTGCCTTGCCAAAAACAGTACCAAGCCACATGGCTAACACAGACAAGAATAATGGGCTGGTTTAAAATGTTAGAATTAATAAGAAGCCTCAGATACTAGGCCAATCAGTTTAAAATTAATGCAGACCTCTGTGGGATTTCTTTGTGACTGAATGGTTGCCTGACTGGGCAGGACCAGGCTGGACAGAAAGGTCAGTCAACAACTAGAGATAAATTACTACTCAGATATTTTTGAGATTAAGATATTTTGTTATATCAGGAATAGACTACAAGAAATTCATAGGTTCTGTGAATTTCCTAATATCTGGGAGTATAGTAAGCATGAGTAACTACATACAATAATTAGAAGGAAAACATTTATAATGAAAATACATTCTTTTTTTCCTAATAAGTAATCCTCAAATGGTGGCTCACTTCCAAAGGATGCCATATAGAAACAGTAACAAAGGTTTTTTTTTTTGTTTTTTTTTTTTTTTTTTTCTGGAAAAACCTGAAAAATACCATATCAGTTACATGATCAATACCATGAACATCAGTGCTAAATCATGTTGGTAGCACATATCTTCATATATGGTCTATTGTTGTGAAGAAACACTGTGACCAAAGCAACTCTTATAAAGGAAAGCTTTTAGTTGGGAGCTTGTTTACATTTTCAGAGACTAAGTGTATTATCTTCATGTTGGGAGTGTAACATCATGTAGAAAGATATGGTGCTCAGATAAAACTGAGAGCTTTATATTCTCATTCTCAGGCATCAGAGAGAGGTACTGGGATTAGTGTAGGCTTTTGAAATCTCAGAGCTCATCCCTAGTGACACACTTCCTAGGGCAAAGGACACATACAATAAGAAGGTCATACCTACTCCAAAAAGGTCACATCTCCTAATCCTTCCCTGTCAGCTCACCAACTAAGTAGGTGCTAAGTATGGAAGGAAATATATCAACCCTATGAGGGCTGATCTCATTCAGCCAGCCCCAGTATGCATCATTTTGAAAATATGATGAACATAGTAATTTGTTCGCACCCTATATTAGTTCCTTTTCTCATTGCCATGACAAAACACCTAAAAAAGTAACTTTATAGAAGTAGGTGTTTATTCTGGCACAGGACTAGAGTCAATTACAGTGGAAAATGTTACAAGAAGTAGCATAAGTCAGCCAGTACCAATGCATCTGCAGTTAGAAAGCATGCAAGATAAATGTGTACATTCAGTTGCTTCTTCCTTTATATTCAGTCCTAGGATCATCTTATGGAGTTATCATATATATAGTTATTATGTTTCTTTCAAACTTAATTAGCTTAATGTGGATCATTCGTCACAGAAGTTCCAAGAGATTTGTTTCCATGGTGACTGAAAATAACATGGAGTTGACAACATACTTAACCATCACAATTCCATCTCTTGTTAAATTGACACACAATCAGATCACTTTTTATGCCATACCATTTTGCTTCTTTTCTCCATAGACTCACAACCTTCTAATGTGAAATGAATTCAGTCCAACTCCAAAAGGCTCCACAGTCTGTAGCAATTCCAACATCATTGCAGATCCAAATTTATGTGTCATCTGAGGCTCAAGGTGATATCTTGAATCCAAACTCCTAAAAAGTAAAAAACAAGTTATACTTCTACAGAATAAACATTCCCGTCCCAATAAGAAGTAATGAAGGCATAGGAATGAGAGATCAGATAAAGCCAGTAAGGTAAAAGTCAAACGTTGTATTAAGTTCAACACCTTGGGTTATTATTGGAATCATCTGGGCTTCAAGCAGATTATGTATCCACATCCATGCTGCTCTGCTTCCTGCAGCAAAAGATTTTTCCTTTGAGCCAGGTAAACTCTCTGCCTTTAGTATTCCTCAGTATCTACCCCATGATCCTATACCTCTAATATCTTGGTCTCTCCATTACACACAGGGTTCATTTTCATAACTTGAGGTGATAGTTACCTAGAGGGACTCTAACTCAGACACACGGGAACCAATTCTCAAGCCCCCATGTCCCCTTACTGTTACACTTTTCTAGCTAACAGTGTAGAGAACAGTGCCATACTCTGCTCCAGATGAAATCTGGCTTCCTTGTGGTGAATTTTGCAAGGCTCTTAGCTGAACCTTCAAAATCCGTTTCCTAGGACCTTTTTTTTTTTTTTTTTTTTTTTTGGTCTTTTGAGACAGGGTTTCTCTGTGGTTTTGGAGCCTGTCCTGGAACTAGCTCTTGTTGACCAGGCTGGTCTCGAACTCACAGAGATCCGCCTGCCTCTGCCTCCCGAGTGCTGGGATTAAAGGCGTGCGCCACCACCGCCCGGCCCTCCTAGAACTTTTTTAAAGACTCCATTCATCTTATTTTTCTTATATAAAATCTTATGTATGTAGCCATAGCTGGAGCCTGGGTCATTTGCATGAAGATTCTAGTGTGGGTTTCCCAAGATGGCTATTGAATATCTGACTTTTTAAACTTGCGTTTTTCCTGTAAACTTAGTCATAAAAAATCTGTGATATTATGTAATGGCACACTATATAAGAATAAAAAATATTTCCAATCTCTCTGCAGACTTTATGATTTTATAAAATTCTCAGTATGCCTATGGGCTGAATTTATGCTTTAAAGTTTTATTTTGATACTAAAACATCATTATTCAAAAACTATTTTTATTACTTTATAAATAATACCAATCAAAATTTCCACTTCCTCCCCTCCTTCCACTTCCCTCCCATTTCCCCATTCCCCTACCCTTCTCCCCCTCAAGTTCTAAGAAAGGGCAGGATACCCTGCCCTGTGGGAAGTCCAAGGCCCTCCCCACTCCATCTAGGCTTAGGAAGGTATGCATCCAAATAGAATAAGATCCCAAAAAGCCAGTACATGCAGTAGAGACAAATTCCAGTGCCATTATCATTGACTTCTCAGTCTGCCCCAATTGTCAGCCACATTCAGAGGGTCCAGTTTGATCCCATGCTCATTCAGTCTCAGTCCAGCTGTAGTTGGTGAACTTTCATTAGCTCAGGCACACTGTCTCAGTGGGTGGTCCAACCCCTTTTGGTCCTGGCTTCCACAAGATCCACCCACAAAAAGTATAATTTTAAGGTTAAAATTTAACAGAGATAAAAGTATAAAGTTCTAATCTTATGAAAGTTGCTGACTTAGAAACTTTTCAAATTGATATTCAAGTTGATAGTCAATAACTCTATAAGTGATAAAATTTTGAAAGAATAAACTTTATTTATTTTTCTGTATGTGTTTTCAAGTTTAAACCTGAAAAAGTAAATAAAAACAAATAAAATTTATTTTAAATCAAATATACTTAATAAATGAATTCAAAATTCTTCAGGGATCTGCTGAATATGGTATTTAAAATAAACATAAACCTCTTGTGATAGATAAAATTAGAAGTTCCTAACAGCCCCAAAGTCTCCTCCAAAGAGGACTGCTCTGCACGTATTATGGTAACATTAATCACTGGGAAAAACTGTTCCATGCCTGCTCACTGCCAGGAACCTGCCTAAACTGGGTGTAAGCAGGACATGGGAGAAATGAGTGCCCATCTTCGTCTTGACAAGTTAGCCTATTCTCTCAAGTTCCTCTTCCAGAGTAATCTTCTGGGTCTATCTAAAAGAACAAATTCGCTTTGTGTTGCAGTCAAAGAATGAATGCTGTTCTGTTTACCACTAAAGACTGAAGTCACCTTATCTCTACCCATTGAAGATGGCCTAGAAGTAGCCTGGGATTTAATTCATATTTTTCCATGTATCTGGAACGTTTCTGTTTTTAGATTTTAGATGTTTTCTGTTTAGATTTTACTTGATACATCGATTATTTGATTTATATCTCCTCTTCAAATTTATTCTTTTTAGATCTCTGAAGGTATTGATGGCTAACTCTAGTTTTGTTTTTTGTTTGTTTGTTTGTTTGTTTTCTGCTTAGCAATAGCTAAACAGAAAGGTGATTCCAGGTCTTTCTTATTTTTTGTTTTTCTAGAGCTATTAAATCTCCTTATGAGATTAAAAACTCAGACAGGTTTGTCTTACTGACAAATGTAGTGATTTGAAAGAAAATGCATCCCAAAGGTAGTGGCACTATTAGAAGGTGTAGCCTTGTTGGAGGAAGTGTGCTACTGTAGGGCAGGCTTTGAGGTGTCCTTTGCTCATGCCACACCTGTTGGAGCCCACAAGACTATACAGTAAATGTACAATTGACAGACCAACAGGCAGATCCATGGGAAGTATACACGTGCACAACCACATGGAGTAACCCATTCTGCAGAGCTGTGGGAACACTTGTATTTTGAAAAAGTCATTGTGAAATCTGTAAAAATATTCTGAGGCCATGATTGGCCTTTCATAACCTCAGCAATGTAACTTCTCCTCCATGGCAACAGAATGAGCTTTCCATTCTCCCACACCATGAAGCCTTAGAGCAATAATATTCACTCTCTGTTCTCACAGTCAAATTTACATAATAGAGTCAATCCCCCAAAATTACCTGCTAATAGACCACATAGGGATTTCAAAAGCATAGGAAAATATCGCCCTTACCAGACCAGACAGGTCTGAGTGTGGGTGAGTCCAGGTTCAGGGACATTTAGTAGCTTTCTCTAATGGTTTGGAATGTCAGGTGGTGTCACCCCATTCCTGAAGTACTGCTTTTTCAGGTTTTAACTGCCCTTTTTGTGATTCTAAAATGCATATAATATCATGGTTTTACCTATCGAATTTCCCAACTATGTCTGTAAATATTAAAAACCTCATGAAGATCACACCTTATGCTTGTTCTTTGCCCACAGAATAAAGAACATGTAGAGATAATATATGTGAGTTGACTTATTCCATTTACTTTCAGATCCAATTAACCAGGTTTTTGCCTGCTATGGCAAATCTTAGCTGGACCCTGTGGAGGTACCAAGGTTACTACTTAAGGCCTCCAATATACACCAAGTGTTTCAGATCACTTCCTCTTGCCTGTACAAGATGTAGAACTTTCAGCTACTTCTCCAGTACCATGTCTTCCTGAACACTGCCATGTCCCACCATGATGATAATGAATTAAATCTCTGAACTGTAAGGCACTGTGATAGTTTGAATGTAATTAGCTCCCATAATCTCACAGGCAGTGGCACTATTAAAAAGTGTGGTTGGAGTGTATATGGCCTTTTTGGAGGAAGTGTAGTCTCTTGTGGGGGTAGATTTTAAAGGTTCCTATCCTCAGGATACTACCCAGTCTTACTTGGCTTCCTGTTGCATGTGAAATGTATTATTCTAAGCTACTACTCTAGCACCACATTGGTATTCAAAACGCCATGATCTTTCTTGACAATTATGGACTGAACCTCCTAAATAATAAGTGAGCCACCCCAATTAAATGTTTTCTTTATAAGAGTTGTTGTTATCATAGTATCTCTTCACAGAAATAAAATCCTAACCAAGACAGAAATTAGTATCAGGAAAGAAGTTTTATGTGTTAGGCCTGCCCATGTTTTTGCTTGGAGTAATATAGACTTTGTGATCTTAGGTTAGGAAAACAGTGAAATGCTTTAAGTGCTGCTTAAGGGCCACACTAGTAGCAACATGGAAAACAGTGGTGCTGAATGTGATTCAATGAACTATGGGGATCAAGAGGTTACAGAGGAGAAGAATTTAATATATTGCCTGGAGATCATTCTTGTGATATTTGTTGAAAAGGGAACTGCTTTTGCCCTTGTCTGAAAAGTTTGCCTGAGGCTAAAGTAAAGAATTTTGGATTAATTTCCTAGGGAGAAGAAATTTCAAAACAGTTTAGTATAGACTCTGTTATATGGTTATTAATGGCAGTGTTAGTGAAAATTTATTTTTTAAAAAGGCGCAAGCTGAATAGGGTAAATTACAAAATATAAAATTGAAGGAGAAAAGGAATACCAAAATGTGGAATGGACTTAAGTCCTGAGTACAAGAAAGAATAAAGGGAGTGGTGACCTCAGGGCAAGATCTAACTCAGCTAAATTTCTAACTTTGTGAATTACTTTTTTTTTTTTTTCGAGACAGGGTTTCTCTGTGGTTTTTGGAGCCTGTCCTGGAACTAGCTCTTGTAGACCAGGCTGGTCTCGAACTCACAGAGATCAGCCTGCCTCTGCCTCCCAAGTGCTGGGATTAAAAGCATGCGCCACCACCGCCCGGCTTAACTTTGTGTATTAA
The DNA here is from genome assembly GCA_963919715.1 of Microtus obscurus. Taxonomy (NCBI): domain Eukaryota; kingdom Metazoa; phylum Chordata; class Mammalia; order Rodentia; family Cricetidae; genus Microtus; species Microtus obscurus. The sequence goes on from CAWTZC010002460.1 coordinate 87,839, forward strand.
AGAAAAGTTTAGAGCTTGTTTGGTGGTGCATGTCTTTAATCCCAGCTTTTTGATTTTGATTTTTACAGGTGATTATAGTTAAGATAGTGCATGAATAGTGGAAAAGACTCTGAACTTTGTACCCTAAAACACTATTGAGTCAGTGATAGACTGTGGAGACTTTCGAAGTTGTACTAAACACATATTGCATTATGATATTATAACAAGCTTATGCAGGCCAGGGCATGTAATGTGGTAGTTTGAATGTAATTTTTCCACATTGTCTCACAGGGAGTGGCACTATTAGGAGGTGTACCTTTGTTGGACTGAACATGGCCTTGGATGAAATGTGTCATTGTAGGCATGCTCTGAGGTGTCCCGTGACCAGGATGCTGTCCAGTGTCTCACTTGTTCTGTTGCCTGTAATATGTATGAATCTCAGGTACCTTTGCAGCACCATCTCTGCCTGCGTGCACCAATGCTCTCTGTCGTAATAATGGACTGACGTTCTGAGATTATAAACAAGCCACACCAATTAAATATATTTTCTTTATAAGAGTTTCCATGGTCATGGTGTTTCTTCACAGTAATAGACACCCTAAGACAATAGACATATAGACATCATAATAGGAAGATAAACAATTTTAATATAACTTTTTACTATTCCTTGGTTTAGAAGAGCTTGCTTTACAATAACTTCTTCTCTCAATAATCAGCCACTTGTGTTTCATGGTAATTATTAAAAATTTTTAAAAGGTCTAAAATCAAAGGTATTAAGATATGAAAATATAAAACTTAAACAGTTATGAGAAAAAATATATATAATAAAATAAAACTTTAGAATAATTAATAATATCGATACTTCCAAAGTTCTGTGTTCTAACATATTAATCAATGAAATGCCCAATAAGTTATTAATCTAGCTCTGATAACGAACTACCTGCTCTTGTCATAGAAACAGACTCAAAATGTTAAAATTGCCTTTGGAAGTCTTGTATTTATAGCTTGAAAGATGATTCTCATTTTCCTAGAAACAGAGCAGTCATATATATACTATACATAATAAAACATAAAAGATATTTTATATCATATATACTATAACACAACATATAAACAGCACAAAGAACAATATAAGATTAAAATTATATATCATATACATGTAATAAATATATGTATATAGCTCCAGACCTCTGAACAGAGAAAAAAATATTCTTATCTCAGAATCATCATTTGTTTCCTCAAGCTTTACTATGACTCAAAGTCATAAGACTGCTTATCTACCTAAAATTTGAATCTCATTTCAGATTACAATCAGTAGTAATGCTAATACATCTAAAACATACATCTCTTTTTATAAACTTTAAAAATGCATATAATTAGAGAAAAATGTAGAGCTCAATAAAAATGATACTAACTATATATATTATGTCATATTTAAAAAACATAAAAAATGCATATAATGCTGCTTATGTGTATGCCACCCCAGTCAGAATAGGTAAGAGGCCCATGTGTGCACAGTATACTCCAATGCCCTTGGTTTGAAGCCTAAAGCCCACGCTGCTTATACACATTCCCACTGATCCTTTGTTCCAAGCACCTGCCCCTATATGGGTAGGTATCAACTGCTCAGGTGCAGGTAATGTCAGTCAGAGGAACAGAAACTCCCTCCTGGACCAAAGGCTATATTTACTGTCAAAAGTGCACAAACTCCCTGCTGATGGACCAGGCAGTCATACTGGCTGCCGAACTACAGACCAAAAACATCAGAAGACCAATTGGAAACAGAAACCAGGGAACAAACACACATCCATGAATAACATCAATTACTAGCATATGCCGATATGGATCAAGATATGCATAAAGGTACAATAAGTAGTATGTACATATAGGAAGTAGCTAACAGTTCTCTAACTGACTTAATGCTTATTCAACAGAAGGGAAATCTTTTTTTTATGCTTGAAAATTCTTTATTGTATTTTTTTATTAATTTATTTGTTTATTAAAGATTTCTGCCTCCTCCCAGCCACTGCCTCCCATTTCCCTTCCCCTCCCCCAATCAAATCCTCCTCCCTCATCAGCCCAAAGAGCAGTCAGGGTTCCCTGCCCTGTGGGAAGTCCAAGGACCTCCCATCCCCTTCTAGGTCTAGTAAGGTGAGCATCCAAACTGCCTAGGCTCCTACAAAGCCAGTACTTGCAGTAGGATCAAAACCCAGTGTTATTGTTCTTGACTTCTCAGCAGTCCTTATTGTCCACTATGTTCAGCGAGTCCGGTTTTATCCTGGAAACATATCCATATTCCCTGGGCTAGTAAGTCATGGACCTTAGAAAAGAATCTACTACCATGACTTTGCTAGGCCAGTCTGATTCCTTAATGAATTTTACACATTATTCTTAAATTCACAATTAACTATCATTCAAAGAAGCCTTTATTTACAACAAATGAAGATCATCAAAGAAAACCATAGCTGGAAACAATGCAAAGATAAACAGATTGTGGGGAGAATAGGCTCAAAGGATACATCTCTATCATAGATCCTGCGTCAGGGAACATCTCAAAAGAGAGAGCCGAAATAAGTTAAGAGCAAAATGCAAGGAAGTCTACTGTGAGACTATCTCTCCTGGAAATGGCTTCATAAACAAGATCAGAACAATATTGATATTAATGGGTATTAACAAGGAGGAGAAATCTCAGGACACCACCTTTGGGAAAGAATTCTAGGCAACTGAGAGGAGAATTAGCCTTTTCCAAGGATGATGTCCTCTTAGACTGTCCGATACAGAGTTTTTAACCTTGAAATTATATACATAAAAATACTAAAAATATTATGAAGGGGATAAGAAAATAACAATATTATTAAAGCTAGAAAAACAAAATAAAAAGTAAAGTTCTAGTAGAGAATATATTTTAAAAAAAACAAAAACAAAATAGTTGCCTAGTAAAATTGAGGACCTCTTGGCCTACAAAAGACTGTGGCCCCAACAAAAATAAAATAAGCAAAAAACTAGAAGACAAATAAATAAAAGAAGGCAAAACATAAAATAATTCAATCAATGCACTTAAATTCCTCCTAAGTATGTAGGTAAAGGGGATCAAGCTGAGGAAATTAGAAAGAATGGAGTGTTGGAACCATTTATTTCTAGGTCCCTGAAAATTGGAGTGGTTCTATTTACAGAAGAGGAAGTCTACTGAACTTGATGACTTCTCATTTATTTGGTTTGTACTGTTGTAAGTCTGTATTTAACAACAGTCTTCTTCCCTCGGAGTTGTCTTCACACTAGCCCTTTCTCCCCTTGCACATTTAACTTTATATTCTGTGCATGAGGCAAGTTCCCCCACTCTCCCAGGACTGCTCTGAGATGGCTCTTTTAGCTAGAAGCTCTCCCAAGTGCACCAATAGTGTGGAGGGCAACCACAGCACTAGGATCGATATGAACAGACAATTTAGTTTGTATTTTCAAAGCCTCATAAATACTACATTACTGGGGAGATTCTCCTATGGAAACTTCAGGCTCTACTGTTATGGAATAGATACAGGTGGTTAACAAATGAATTTAACATGCCCTCACCCTCAGTATCAGAGTCATTAAGAACCAGGGTGGCTCTCACTCAATGACATTTGCTCTTGGTCACTGATAATGTAGGCATCCTTCCTTGTGAACTTCCCTGTGGAATGGCTTCATATCACCTGCACCCTTCGGCTTATCATCCAACTCTAATCTTCACAACTTCATCTCTAAGCCTTCTCTTATCCAGGAGTTGTGAAAGACAAAATTAAGACAGGCTGACCCATGGGTGTTCCCTGATTCCAGGCATCTGCATATTTTCAATGTTATTACAAATATCATCATCAAACATCTTGTTTACAGATTTAGAAAAAAATGTGCTTGACTTAGATTCCAATAACAAGTTTTTCTCATTCAACCTTGCACCTTCAGATCCCCGGAGGCTAAAACTATCTTTAAGCTCTTTTGAACAAATTTTTACTTCCTGTGATATAGTAGTGACTCAAAGATCCTTGAAGATATTACTGATACATGGTCATGCCTTATGCCTTGGGCTGCTAAAAGGCAGTAGTTGTGTCCCTGAAAGGAGCATCTCAGGAGGCATCATCTTGGAACAGAACAAGCCCTGGGGGAAATATGGGGAAGTAGCAAGATCATTCTCAGAAAACATAAGATTTTTTTATGACTCATTGAGTTTCATCAGGGTAGCTTGCAAGAGCTTGGGTGTGAGGCTATTTACTTTCTTCTTGACCACTTACTAGTGACAACACCCATTAAGAAAAATTATTTACCCTCCTGAGATGGTCAATGACTAATTAAAGCTCCTACTAAGGGTGGGGCTTCAAAACCAACATTCTAAAAGGAATCAGTTAATTTCCCAATACATATGATCTACCAAAATTAAATTAAATGAAGTAAGCAATTTAAACAGACATAACAACCAACAGAGACAGAAACAATAATTAAGAATATATCAACTTTTAAGCAGTGGGGTTCCCATACCACTGGAGGAAACCACCTATTCCACCAAAGGCCAGTCAGAATCCTGAACCTCAGGAAAAAACTGCACTACACCCATCTTCACACTCACCCTGCATTACACCAATTGCCCCTCCTATCCGCGTTGTCATATTCCACCCACACCTACAGTGGAAGCCTTGCATCCCACAGAGGCCAGGCCAGTATCCTGAACCCCAGGGATCGGGTCAACTCCGTGAAAACCGGACAGAATCCTCCTACCCCACCAGAAGCCAAGACAGGATCCTGAAACCTAGAGGACCCCTGGCCAGATCAGAGGCCACACACAAAGCCAGAAATCCAGCAACAAGCATGTGCAGCAATCCCTTGCTAAACCAGAGGCCATTCAGAGAAGCATACCATAAACTCACATATATATGCTCATGAGCACACATGCACACACATGACCACCACCACCAACAAAATAAAAAGAATTAACACACATTGGTCATTGATATCTGACACTATCAATGAACTCAATTCCCTAATAAAAGGACTCAGAGTAACAGAATGGATATGAAAACAAGATCCATTTTTTGTTGCATAGAAGAAACATACCTCAACAACAAAAATAGATTTTTGCCTCAGAATAAAGGGCTGTAAAAAGATTTTCCAAACAAATGGCTCCAAGAAGCAAGCTTCTGTAGATATTTTAGTAATTAACAAAATAGACTTCCAACCAAAGTTAATCAAAAGAGATGAGAAAGGGCACTTCATAAGCATCAAAAGAAAAATCACCAAGATGATGTCTCCATTCTCAATATCTATGCCCCAAACACAACAGGCACCTACTTTTTGTAAAGGAAGCACTACTAAAGTTTAAATCATATATTGACACTCACACATGATGGTGTGGGACATCAATACCTAACTCTCACCAATGGACATACCATCCAGGCAAACACTGAACAGATAACATTGGAGCTAACAAATGTTATAAAACGAATGTACCTAACAGATATCTACAGAGATTTAACCCAAACACAAAAGAATACACTTTGTTCTCAGCACCTCAAGGATCCTTCTCTAAAATTCCCACATATTCAATCAAAAGTAAGACTCAACAGAAACAAAAACATTCAAATAAAGTCCTGCATCATATCAGAAGACCACAGATTAAGCTGGATATCAACAACAGAAGCAGCAGAAAGCTTACAAACTCAGCGAAACTGAACAACACACTACTTACTGAGTTACCAATGGATCAAAAAAGAAATAAGAAATAAATTAAAGACTTCCTAGGATTCATTGAAAATGAATGTAAAGTGTGCCCAAACTCATGGGGGCACAATGAATGCAGTGTTAAGAGAAACATTCACAACACTAAGTACCTTCATAAAGACTATGGAGAAATCTCATATTAGTGACTTTACGGCATACTGAAAGCTCTAGAACAAAAAGAAGCAAACACACCCAAGAGGAGAAGAAGCAGAAAATAATTAAACTGAGGCCTGAAATCAATAAAACAGAAACAAAGAGAAAATACTAAGAATCAATGAAACAAAATGTTGGTTCTTTGAGGAAAAATAGCAACATAGACAAACCTTATCCAAGCTTACTAGAAGACAGAGAGAGTGAACATCCAGATTAACAAATCAGAAATGAAAAGGTACACATAAAAACAGGTACACATAAAAACAGACACCAGTCTACAAGAGCTAGTTCCAGGACAGGCTCCAAAACCACAGAGTAACCCTGCCTTGAAAAACCAAAAAAAAAAAAAACAAAAAACCAGACACCAGAGAAATACACAGAATCATTAGGTTCTATTCCAATATAGGAATATCTAAAGAAACAGACAATTTGATTGACAGATACTACTTGTCAAAGTTAAACCAATATCAGAAAACAACTTGTATTGGCATATAACCCCTAAAGAAATAGAAGAGTTCATTAAAAGTCTCCCCCCCACCAAAAGAAAAAGTCAAGGGCCAGACAGTTTTAGGGCAGAATTCCACCAGATTTTCAAGGAAGTGCTGACAATACTCCTCAAATTATTCTAAAAAGTAAAAATGAAGGAACATTGCCAATTTTTTAAATTAGGCCAAAGTTACTCTGATACGCAAACCACACAGATTCAACAAAGAAAATTACAGGCACATTTCCTTCAAAAAAATTGATGCAAATACTCAAGAAAATCATCACGAACTGAATCGAAGAACATAACAAAATTATCATAGACCATGACCAAGTAGTCTTCAGCATATGAAAATCAGTCAATTTAATCCACCACATAAACAAACTGAAAGCCGAAAGCCACATAATTATCCCAGTTAGATGCTGAGAAAAGTCTTCGACAAAATTTAAGACCCCTTCATGATAAAAAGTCTTCAAAAGATCAGGGCTGAATGGTAGAAGCTTGGATACCTCGGGGAAGTGAAAATAGGAGATGAAATCTTCTAGGTGGACTTGGGGCACGTGGAGAAAAAAATATGAGGGATTGAGTGGGGAAGGGATGGGGGGAGCAATTACTGATAGAGGTGACTGGAAACGGGCGTATTTCTGGGTGAGAAAGAAACCTAGTATAAGGGAAACACCCAGGAACCTGTGAAGATGATGCTAGGTAAGACTCCTAGGAATACTGGATATGTTGCCTGAATTGTCCATCTCCTGCAACTGGGCAAGACTTTCAGTGGAGGAATTGTGACACCATTCCAGCCATATAAATGTCCATCTGCCTATGGGATGTGTCATGCCACTATTTTAACAGTGGGCTGTCGGTCAGCATAACAGGATGCAGGGTGAAGCACAATTAATAAAATCTCAGAGAGAGAAATTGGGTCCGACCCAAAGACCCAAAAAATCAAAATAGCCAGTCACTGGCTCTTACCTCAACCTCAGACCAAAAATGATGATCCTGCTTCCAGGAATCTCAGGACAGGACTGGGACTGAAAGCTGTCTTCTCCCACTTTATAATCCTCTCTAGTTCTGGGACTAAAGGCATTCACCACAGGGATTAAAGGTGTTTGTTATTGAGACCTGGTCTGTAAGACTGGCCAGTATGGCTATTTTACTCTCTGAACTTCAGGCAAGTTTTATTTATTAAAATACAATTGAAATGTCTCTACAGCGGGACCCAGCAATAGTAAGATCATTGATATCATTTCTCCTCAAATCTTTTGCATAGCAACTTCCAGTACTATGAAAACTAGCCACAAGGGAGTAAACTTCCTGATGAATTTGAGATTGTTTTCTCTATGTCCTACTACCAAAATGCATACAATCTTCAGCAATAAAGACTTGCCATGTAGCTGTGGTGGGAAATCAAAGCCAATGACAATAGCATGCATTGTTTTAGTGACTTTTGAAGCTTCCCTAACCAATAGCTCATAGGGAGGCACTCCTAGTGCTGGTATGGGAATGACAGTGTTCAGCCCTTTGAGGTAATTTCATTCAAACTCATTTTTAAAGTTTTAGTGACAAGGTGAGAAACTTACCGACCACCATACACATATGGTCCAGTTAGAGTCCATCATTTCTCAGTGACCAGTAACAGGATCTTGACATGAAGAACTGACACCAAAGCTCAGGGGTACATCATTTATAAAAACAAAAACTACAATGACATCATTGTCAGGAATAGGTTAGGGGAACCTTGCAACACTTGTTTTTGTAGAACACATTAGTTGTTTGAGTTATCCATCTGGAACACTGTCAGAGTTACGGGAAGTCCTGATGTGCTAGCAAAATCAGCACAACTGTTTAGAGGGTAGGGGTTGAGAAGCACCTGAGCAGACATAAAGTGGATCCAGGGTAAGACCAGGACAAGATGGTGTTACCTCAGTCACTTCAAAAGTTCTGTTGTTTGGCACCATCATCTGAAACATCACTGGATTGTATGTGAGGACAAACACTCATAATTGTAGGGCAGCTAAGAATGGACATGTGTAAACTAGCCCATAACAAATCTGACCAGAGCAGATTATGTCTCCTAAACATCAAAGCATATATTTGATACTAGAAATTTGAGTCAACAAATTCCACATGGCACTAAATCAAAGATTTTGTTACTTAACCTCTTGAAGTGTTCATCTTAATACAGAATGGATGGGCTATTTAGCAATTTCTCTCTTTTCACATAACAGTTAATTCACCTCCTAGTCTTTGCATAATGTTTCCCCAGATCTAACCCTGAGAACCATAATGCTCTCAGTCTATATAGTCTGGGCTTTGTAAGAGTATCATATGAGTGAAATGACAAAAAATATATTCTTTCTTTTACCCTTATGGTAGTCTTGAGTTTTATCTAATCTATTTTAAAATCATATTTAACTCAATAGCTCTTCCTAGATCCATCATACCTTCCCTACATATCCAATTTTCTACCCTTAAAAACGAAATCTTCAAGAACAGTTTGTGATGAATAAATAACCTTAGATGTGATCTTCTACTGGAGAGTGATTAACTTAGCAGTAGCAATTTTCTTATATAAAACTCTCTCTCTCTCTCTCTCTCTCTCTCTCTCTCTCTCTCTCTCTCTCTCCCTCCCTCCCTCCCCTCTCTCTCTCCTTTCTCTTTGCCATCATCTAATAATTGGCATTCATTCATATGCTTTATGACTACAGGTGGGATTGTATGCCCAACTCCCTTCTCCATGCTTGGTTATGTCCTGGTTTGCACAGGTTTTATTTACATTGTAATAATCGCTATGAGCTCTTATTGCACCTGCCTTGCTATATTCCAAAGTTGTTCTCTTAGAATCATCATCTTACACTTTCCACCCCCTTTTGCACATTGGTTCCCGAGCTTTAGGAGGTTATACCCATTTCTTTTAGGGCCAAGCATTATGCAAGCTCTTATTTTCTACACTTTGTTCAGTTGGGAGTCTTTATGTAAATCAGCATCTATTACAAATATAAACTTCTCAGATGAGGGTTGAGAGGCACTTTATAGATATAACAATAATAATCAGGGGTCAATTTAATGCTATGCCTTTTTAGCAGAATAACAGTAGTACATTCTTCCCTCAGGCCTGTCTAGCCAAAAGTTCTTCACTCATTCTTAGACATGAGGCCTTTGTGATCCATTAGTATCCTTTGTTGGCACGTTTTATTTCTTTGGTTTTTGACTCACTGTCTTAGTTAGGGCTTTTATTGTTGTGAAGTGACCCCATGACCATGACAACCACTATAAATAAAATATTTAATTGGGGTGGCTCACTTACAGTTCCAGAGTTTCAGCCCATTATCATCATAGTGGAGAGTATGGTGGAATGCAGGCAGATGTGTTGCTTGAGTAGTAGCTGAAAATCCTACATCTTTCAAGCAACAAGAAGTCAACTGAGATATTGGGTGGTATCCGGAGCCTAGGAAACCTCAAAACTCACCCCCACAGAAACACTTCCTTCAAAGCCATGCATACTCCAACAAAGCCACACTTCCTAGGAGTGTTATTCCCTCTGATATTATGGGGGCCAATTACTTTCAAACTACCACACTCACATTCCTTTGTTTTTGACAGAATATAGCCAGTCTGCCAGTTCACTTGTACAATGGTATTTGTGCTATTTCTAGCTTTAATTATTACAAACAGAATTTCTATTAGAAGAATAAGAGGCAGCTAAACAGCTAAAAGCACTTGTTCTACCACAATCTTCACATTTGATTCCCAGTGCCCACAGGTGGCTGTGGTAGTTTAAATGAGAATGACAACCATAAGCTCATGTATTTGAATGTTTGATGATTAGAGAGTGATACTAACTGATGAGAATTGGGAAGTGTGATCTTGTTTAAGTATGTGTAGCTTTGTTAGAGAAAGTGTGTAACTGGAGATTTCAAAAGCCAAAAGCAGTCTCAATGTCTCTTTTTCTCTTCTTGTACAAAAGGTTTCAGAGGAGATTAATATTAGTAAATGATCTAGGGACTATTCTTATGATATTTAAGAGTTTTAGATCAATAGCATTGACAAGAAAGATTGCCAAATGACCTCTAGAACTGACACTGTATGGGTTATTAGTAGTCACTCTTATACAGGTTTATAATGAGCTGAGAAAGGAAAAATCGAAAATGTGAAGTTTGAGGAGAAAAGGAACACCAGGAAGTAGAGTGGAGCTAGGTCCAATACTCGTAAAGATTTAAAAAAAAATGAAAAGAAAAGCCTGATACTAAATGGAATAAGGAAGTCATGGTCTCAGGGCAAGACCCCACCCAGGTAAGCTTCCAAATTGTAAAAAGGAATTAAAGAAAAGTTCAAGCAGTGAAGGAAAGCTTCAAAAAACAGAAAGCTGATGAAAATATATTTGAACAAAGGGGCCAAGTTCCAGCTCCCTCTAGCAGTACAACTTGGTAGTTTCTGCCATTTGGTTCTGAGTTTATAGTTCAGGATACAGGAAAGATGTTGTGGAATCTCCATAAAAAGGCTAAGGAAATCCACTAAGGCCAGGCATGTGTCATGAAGTCCCTACATGGAGGACCAGAAAGACCACTGAGTGAAACTGAAATACAGATTTCCTTCGAAACATCTAAAAGTTGGAGATGGCAGAGTCATGGGATGCCTGCCAAGGGGAGTTGGAAATAGGCAGTAGCAATAATCCAAGAGAGAGAAAAATGTTGCAATCAGCAAAACTGAAGGAAATTAGGGATGGGAAAAGCACTTCAACATTAGACATGAAGATACAGAGTTTGGAGTTTACCCAGACTGTTTTTGGTCTTGCTTTGGTCCAGTATTTCCTGTTTCCTTCCCTCCCTTTTGGAATTGTAATGTGTTTTCTGTTCCGCTGTATGTTGGAAGAAAACGATCTGCTTTTTATTTTGATTTTAAAGGGGCTAAAGTTAAGAGACTGCTTTGAGTCTCAGAAGAAGCTGAACTTTTGACTTTTAAACAATGTTGAGACTACAGTAGATTATAGAACCTTTGAAGACATTCTAAGCGCATTTTGCATTATGATATGGCTACAAGACTATGGAGAGCAGGAATGTGGAATGTAGTGATTTGAATGAGAATGTCTTTCATTGACTCCCATATTTGGACGTGTGGTACTAACTGAGAGGAATTAAAAGGTATGACCTTGTGGGAGGAGGTGTGACTTTGTTGAAGGACATGAGTCAAGTGAGTACTTATAAATTTTTTCAACTTAAACATTTTTTAATATTTTTATTAACTAAATGTTTTCATTTATTTTACATGCTGACCACAGTTTCCCCCTCCCTTCGCTCCTCCCTGCCACATTCCCTCTTCCCCTCCCAATTTACTATTCTTCCATCTCTTCTCAGAAAGGGGCAGACATCCCATTGGCATCAACAATGCATGTCACATCAAGTTGAGGCAGTATGGTGAGCCCACAAGTATTATACAGTAAATATACAGTTGACAGATCTATTGGACTATCCATAGGAAGAGTATGCATACACTCCACCTGGAGAACCCAATTATATGGAGCTACAGAGACATCTGTTTTTTGGATAAGTCACTGTAAATTCTGTAAAAATCTTGTGAAATCATGCCATGTTTTCCTTCTATAGTATCCCAGCAGTGTATCAGTGTATAAACCTGATTTTTCCTGTAGGACACCTCCCCCCACAACATGAAGCTATGGTATGAAAAGGATTCAATCAAGTCCTTGTTCTCATAACCAAAATCTACATAAAAATGGTTCCCCAAAACTTTTAATTTTTTTTGTTAACATTAGTCATTGATAAGAAAGGAGCCTCACACAGGAGATAGTATGTCTGCTCTAACAGTAGACATAGGAAGGTGTAATCTCCTGGTCTTCTGCTCTGACTTAACAGACTACTAATGTTCTGTATTACAACCTTTACTTTTTTTTTTTTTAACAAACATGGAATCATAGCCCAGGAAATTAACTGTCCATACAGGAAAAAGTCCTGGGTCACTAAAACTAGCTTCAGACAAAAAAAAAAATTCTCACCTGGACACCCTGCTGAAGTCAAAAGCAAGGTTTCCAGAAGAGATTCTTTTTAACTCAGCTACTAGATGCTAATGCAAATCAAGCCCCACAGGTTAGTATAGCTACCAAGGCTATGTTCTGAGCCACAGAGGAACTTCACAGCCATGCCCCCTCTAAGACATAAGGTGCCTCCTTGCCAGAGCCACTTGTTTGTTTTGACTGTGAAAATGTTTGCTTGATACTATTGTTACTTCATATGGGATTGTTAACTTGTCTGTATGTATATATAAACTAAAAGCTTTGTGGAGATTACCACTTTTTTTACCCTTCTTTGCCCTTATGCCCCCCCCCTTTTTAACCTCTTTTTACCCTAAAGTTTTTACCCCTATGCTTTTTCTTTTTCTTCTTCTTCTCCCTTTGTTCATCTTCCTCCAAGGAATAAAGAAACATGAAGGTGAAACATGCATGAGTCAGTTAGTTTGTTCTACCACTCAGATTCCATTTTTAATTGTAATAGAAGTCCTTTTCTGAACTCTGAAAGAGGGCTGAGGCTGGTAGTCAGTAGCTTTCAATAAGGCAGGATCAAGTTCCTTCCACTGCATCAAGGCTGGCAGAGGTAACCCAGCATGTGGATTCATTTTGAATTCTGGCCCCCAGGGTAAACTGTATGAAAAAGATAGAGTAAGTGTTCCTTGATTGTCTATACACAAATGAGGGAGAATGTCTCCAGATGTGATATCTCCACCAAGCTAAATTTCAGAAGCGATTGCTAAAAGTTTTTCTGTTCTCCACTTCATACTCCACCCATCTGAGATAAAAGAGTGTATATATATCAGCCACACCTCACAGTTCCAGGTCTTCACTGCCACATACAGATCTAAAGCCTGACCAGAAACATGGTGTTCAAGAACTTCAGTAAGTACCCCATCTGAAAGAGATGAAACATAAGGGTTTGACTGCATTTGTTTGAATTTTAACTTATTTCTTTGTTTACCTGAGGCACCATTTCACTATGTAGGCATAACTTGCTTCCTGGAACTTGCTATATAGATTAGGCTTTGCTTTGCATTCTTTGAATTCAGAGATTCACCTGCCTCATCCCCATGGGTGCTGGAATTAAAGGCATAAGCCACTTTTCCAGGCTACCTCTGAACTTATGTAATCCTCCTTTCCCTACTTTATTTTTTTTTCTTCCTCTACTTTATTCTGGATTCCCTATGTCATCAAACTTGTTGGCCTCTCTGGTTGTGGTTCAACGGTTTTGCCTAAAATCTTCAGAACATTTCCTCTTCCCAGACCCTCCTCACAAATTTTCTGTCAGAACCAGACATCCTTAGGATAGTCTCAAAGTCTATTACTAGTGCTGAGACCAGACCAAAGAAGTTCAGAGATGTGATCTTTTGGCCCTGATTTTGGCCATGTGGTGGCTCCCCCAGGATCAGTCTCACTCCCTTTCTGCTGCTCATTTTTGTACTTCTGTGCTCAGTCTAAGAAGGAGTCACTGGTAAGAATAGGTACAGTGAGGAGGGAGGAGATGGAGCACTCTGGCTGGGGAAGGGGAAGAGTCTCAGAGTCCACCAAGCCATGATTCCTCCAGATATCTGCATATTAACTTGCCAAAAACTTCCTGGGATGGAGAAGCAGAGTACACCCTTGAAATTGTGCTATGACAAGGATGTCACCTCTATCCTGGAATTAGCACTCATCTCTATGGCTCCAGCTGCATCTCCAGCTGTGTGTTCAGCACTGTGGCCTGGGGTCTTGGGCCTCTCAGAAACACAGGATTATGAAATTCAAAGTCTTATGCTTGAAGCATAACTGCTTACCTTTCGTATCAGCAACATATGTGCTCGAGTGAGGGCAGGTTTGAAGGGGAGGGAGCAAGGACGAAGTCTGACTGTATTGTGCCCTGGAGTTCCACCTCTATGTGAGCATGTGACAGCCCATCTCAGTTATTTGTCTCGCCCTCACTTCCCTCACACTCCTCTAGTCTCTCATCCTGCAGGAATACCACACAAGTCACCCATGGTCAGATCTAACTTCATCTAGATTGCTTCATCTCTGACAGCTTTTCTTACTGTTGTTGCTGTTTTGTGTGTAATGTATGTTTATGAGTTATATGAGTGTGAGATGCCCACAGGAGCTCACACAGATGTGAGAGCAAGATGCAGGGTGTCTTTATATGTTGCCTTCCATCTTGTTGCCTTGTGACAAGATCTTTAACTGAACCTGAAGTTCACTGTTTTGTTTATGTTAGTTGACCAACAAGCTTGTTAGATACTCAAGTCGCTGCTCCTCATCCTAGGGTTACAGATGTGCAGGGTTAGACAGTTTGTTAGTTGTTTGTTTGTTTTACATAGATGGGACATTCAAATTCATGTCCTTATGCTTGTAAGGTAAGTGTTCAAATCTCTTGAACTATTTCTCTAACCCCTTAGAATACTTTCGGCTAATCGTTGCAGGTCATCCAGAATCTGATAGGGGTTATTTGTCACTTTGAGGGTTTTTGACTACTTTTGTGGGTTTTGAGTGTGTCCTCCAAATGTTTATGTCATAAAATCATAACTGACCAGTGCTGGAGTGAATCAAGCAGGGTCTATGAGATATTTTACAGCATGAGAGAAGAGCGTTCTGAAAGAAGTGATGTCAATGTCAGTTCATAGTATCAATGAGGAGGCTCTCATTCTGAGTAGTCACTTGACTGTACCTTGTAAAGAAGAAGGTTCCTCTCATGCGCTCACCTTCCAGTCTACATATTCTCTCTTTCTTCAACCCAGAGTTTGAAGCAGCACACAGTCCTATCCAAGGGATTCTGTGTGATGTGTGATTTTCTAGACTCTATTATAGCCATGGATAAGAATTTGCTGTTTTATTGTTAAAGTACTGAGCCTTGGGCATTTGTTCCCCCAACAGAAAATCAAAATCTAGGACTGTTGATGTGCATATGCTCTTGAACTTCTGCTGAGCCATTGTTCAACACTGCTGTGGGTAGATCCTGCCACCTCCGAGCACAGCAGAGGTCTCCAGGCTCCTGGGAAGAATTGGGCTGGAGAAACCTAAACCAGTTTACTTACCAATGTGCCTCAACTTCAGTCCCAGATTCAACAAAATTGTAGTCTGAAACTTTTAACAGTGTGACTCTGGGGCTGAGGGGATGTTTCGATGGGTTAAATGTTTGCTGTACAAGCATAAGGTCTGAGTTAAAATTGCTAGAGCCTAGATAAAACCAGAAATTGTAGCTGAAGTCTCTAATCCCAGTGCTCCCATGACAAGACTGGAAATGGAAACAAGGGAATCTCCTAGAAGCCTAAGAGCCAAATACCCTGACATGAGAACAAGAGAAGAGACTCTGTCTCAAACAAAGGAGGAAGTGAGTACTAACATCAGAGATTGTCCTCTGAAATCTATAGGGATTCCCTGGCATGCTCTGTCACACACACTGACACACATGAATGGGCACATACACAGTTTTTTAAGCATAGGGATGTTAAGTATCTTACCACATAGAAATGGTTACCAGAAAGTTTTACAACTTGAGTTCAACCAAGAGCAACAATGGAAGGAGAGGCCTGATTCCACAACGTCATCTGACTTCTTTGCACAACCTCCTTCTTTCTCCCTCTCTTTTCTCTCTTCCTCTCTCTCTCTTTCCCTCTGACTCCTCTCTCTCTCTCTCTCTCTCTCTCTCTCTATATATATATATATATATATATATATATATATATATATATATATGTCACAGACATACTAATAAAAATAATAAAGTAACATATTTTAAACATGATTCTGCCAAATGTCTTACTAAAACTGATGCTTGTGGAATCTCCAGTAGGAAAATACACCCCAGTCTCTTCTTCACCTACACACAAAGTACAATGATACACCAGCTGTTTCTTTTTTCTGTGTTTTTAGTTTTTAATTTTACTTTTTAAAAAGAAAATACTTTTTCATTTTATATACCAATACCAGTTCCCACTTCCTCCCCTTTTCCCATTCCCTCTACCTTCCCCCACCCCCATCCACTCCTCAGAGAAGGTAAGGCACATTTCTTTGAGGAAGGACCAAGGCCTCCATACTATATCTAGGCTGGGCAAGGTATCATCCAAAGAGAATGACTTCTGAAAAAACAGTACAAGCAGTATGGACAAATCCTGGTGCCACTGCCAGTGGCCCCACTGTCTGCCCTAGCCATACATCTGTCACTCACATTCATAGGTCCAGTTTACACCAACTGTTTCCTGATACACAACAAAGAATCTCTTTCTGGATTTCTGGGGTTCTCTCTGTATTCAGCTCAATGGAGATCAAGGCCTTCACAGCAGTAGAGATCCAGTCACAAACCCACTTCTGAGTCTCTCTGCCATCCCCTACTCTGCATCCTGAGCAGAATCACAGGGTCTGGAATCTTCTGGAAGAAGACCCAGCCAAAGTTATCTCTTAATGTTATCATGATGCTAATGTACCTCTAAACTTCAAAGCAACCCCCTTCCTGCGTTCAGTCCCAAGGTCTCCCTCATAGCTATCCACTTGGCATTCCCAAGGATAATCTTTCTTCCCACTTGCAAACTTCAGAAACTCCCTTCTTTCTAGTGTTCTACACTTCTCTTCTGTCAGCCAAGACCTGAAACACATTCAGAGTCAGTCTCTAAGTCCACTCTGAATCATCATCAGTCAGTGTCAAAGGCATATAGTGGAGCCCTTCATCTCTGATCACCATCAGTGTCACAAAGGCATCTAGTGGATCCCTTCATCTCTGATCATCATCAGTGTCACAAAGGCATCTAGTGGAGCCCTTCATCTCTGACCATCATCAGTGTCACAAAGGCATCTAGTGGAGCCCTTCATCTCTGACCATCATCAGTGTCACAAAGGCATCTAGTGGAGCCCTTCATCTCTGACCATCATCACCTCTGGCGCGTATTTCACTTATTTTCCTCAGGCATCATCCTCGTTCCTGTACTCCTATTGTCAAACTTGGGAGCTGCAGGAGTGCAAACAAGCCCACCCCTCTCAGATACTGGTTTATGGCTGTGCCAGTCAGCACCCAGGTGTGGGAACAGGATCTACAACCCCTTGGAGCAGTGTTGTGTGGATGACAACATCTTATCGCTTAACCAGACCCGCTATTGTGGCTCCACTGATTGCCCCTACTGGCCCTGCTTTGAGCTCTGCTGTTCCAAGTCCTTTACTGACCCACAGCAGTTTATCATCAAGTTAAAAACTGAGGGGAAGAAATCCCGATGCAGTTCATCCCCCATTTCTGGGAACTGTGAGACGTAAGTATACTCTCTTCCTGTTTGTGTGGGATTGTTGGATATGGAAAATGAGATAGGGCAGCTGCAGGTGAATCCCACTGTATAAAACCCACAGGCCCCATTCTAACAAACTCTCAGATTGTTTTGTTCATTTCCTTTTCTGATTCTTTAGTAATGTCTTTTTTTCTTTGCAGCAGGAAGATGTCTGACAAAATAAAGATCCTCAAGAAAACTTTTTATTAGGCAAAAAAAGTGATTCCCAGGTAGGCTTCAATGTCTGTGCAGTCACTAACTGAGATGATGGTTGAGGGCTGGGATGTAAACAGGACATTTGTACCACCCCTTCTAAGCTCAGGAAACATTTTAGAAGAGACTGGACATTGGCAAGCTCTGTCTTCCTTCAGTGAACTACATAGGACTAGGCCTTTCTACAGCTAACTGTGCATACTGATGCGGCTCATTTGGCCTCTTTTCTCCCTATTGCATTAGCTATTGGTGGAATCCAGAGAAGAGACATTCATTGTCTTTTAAGTACAAAATTTTGAGCCACCAAGCTATAAATAGATGGTTTCAAACCTGTGACCACACAGATGGTCCTGGCTAAAATCAGTGGGTCATAAAAAACATTTTTATTAATCCTTTGATTGCTGTCAATCCAAAGTCCCCTCTTGTTATTGTCAACAGTATTCTGAGTCCAGTCACTGCTGACCATGTGTGAATTAGTGTGAAGCCATCTACTGGGGAATGAGTAGTATAACCGAGGCCATGCCTCCAAAGGAAAGTAAGTGTCTCTTCACCAGCAGACACCAACTGCCAATAGTTTCTCAAGCTGGTTGTGACCCCCCATTCCCCCACACACTGGAATTTTCACTGATTTTAACTTGTCCAGGTCTGTGCAGACAACCATGGTTGCTGTGAGTTGATGTGTGCATCAGCTGTGTGGTGTCTAGAAGACAGATCTCCTTTCATGACTCTCCTTCCTGACCTCTGGCTCTTACATTCTTTCTACTCACTCTTCTAGCACGTGCCCTGAGCCTTGGTTGGGGAGGTTGACACAGATGATTCATCCACAGCTGGGGACTAAAGCTCACTTGTTCTTAGCACTTGACCAGCTTTGAGTCTCTGCATTTACCATTACCAACTTCAAAAGCAACTTCTCTGACCAAGGTTGAGAGCACATGTGTGTGGGTAAAAAAAGAATTATGAAGGTAATTTGAGGAATGGAGAGATGACTCAGTAGCTGGGAGCATCTGTTTTCCTTCCAGAGGACCTGAGGTCCACCCCAGAGCACACATGATGACTGACAGCTATTTATAACTCCAGTCCTAGGATACCCTCTTCTGACCTTTCATACACTGCAGGTAATGAAGCACAGGCAAAATACCTGCATTGGTAAAAATGAACACTAAGACATTAACAACAACAACACAAAAAACAAGGTCATATGACAACATGACTATTTAGTACAATAGCACTGGTAGCTTCCCCCCACACACTGCATCCTACGATTGACAGGTTTTTTTTTTTGTGTGTGTGTGTGTTTCTCCTTTTTTTTTAAGTCAACATACAGTATGTTAGATATTATTTTTGTATTTTTAATCAAAGTGTGTTTTAATAGTTCCCCCTGATAAATCATCCCTATACTTTGCTCTCAGGTCATTTTTGTGTCATTCACCCTCTCATATCTGCCTTCCTGTCATGTGTATCTCTACCTACATTTTAAACATTGCAACTCTCAATTTTCTTCCCTGGACAGATTTGAGTGCCTGGTTTCTTCTGATAAACACCAGCTCTTGAAGGATGGACACCTGTGGCATGGTGTGAAGTAACATTATGTGTGTGTGTGTCATCATAATTCTCATTTGAACATAGTTTACTTAAGCATGTATTGGAATGTTCTAAAATTATCATGTGTCAATGCAAATAAAGATAAATATATCCAATCCTGATTCCATGAGAGCACAGAGTTGTATTCAAACTAGGCCTGTAGTCCTCACAGAATTACAATAATGGGTTCCATGTACCACTTTCTTCCAAACACTCCGTCCTTTGGCTCTGGAGGCTCTAGAAGTGAACGATGACTGTATGCCTATCTAGCAAAAAGGAAACCATCAAGATCCCAGTACCGTCTAAAGATTATAGCAGCAGCAAAGCTATGGCTGAGAGAAGCCACTCACAGGCCAGGCAAACTGCCTGTATGTCCTCCAGTAAGCTCCATGTGAACCAAATCCTGTTAGTAGTCACCATGCTGGGCTTGTTTCCCCGCCCTCCCCTCCAACTGTAATGCAGCTGCCTTTGAGTACTCTCTGATCCTGTTAGTAACACCTCACCCACTCTCATATTAGGAACCCAAATAAACTCAGTGGTTGACTAAGTTGGAATGGGTTAAACTGTTACCTTAACCTGTCAGGTCCTTATCTGAGGTGAATAGATATGTCACAATTACCCCAGGAAAAGTTGCACATAGCCGTGGTCTTTGTGGACTTTGACAACTCAGAACCAGTATAATGTGTCTGTAACATAATTTGTGGCATTGAGTATTTTGTTGTGGCAACTTGAGCTGGCTGATACAGAATCTTAATAACCCTACATAGAATCAGGGAAGGCTTGAGTGATTGTAGCTGATGGGGATCAGCAGTTATCTACATTAGCCCAAGTGGAGGGGTGTTTGCTCACTGTTGTGGTTTGGACAATGCTCATGGTTTTGGTTGTGTGCAGATATGACTATGGTGTGTTCTGATACTTGTCTCTGTTCACCAGAGTCACAGAGAGTACTAGCACAGATGTTCTGTGAACAACAAGCCTTGCTTGGAGGTCAAATCAGTTTCTTATATTAACATACAAGCTCTATTTCCTAATTACAAATCAATTGCAATTACATCAGCATACTCTGAGACTAGGCCCATAAATGTTCTGAGTAAAGTGGAGCTTGGTCCTAGGAGATTGCTACATGCTGAATATGTCCCCAAGGCTAATGTCAAAGACAAAGACAGATATGGAAAAGTGTTCCTGTATTCCAACTCACCTTTGACCAAATAAAACCTTTGACCTTGTGTATTGATGTAAAATGATGAATCTGGGCTGTTGAGATGGCTCAGTGAGTAAAGGCACGTGCTGCTAAGTTGAATGACCTGAGTTCAATTCCCAGAACCTCCATGATGGAAGGAAAGAACTAACTCCTACATAAGTACCTTTACACACTTTCCCTGACATATAAATAAATAAAATCTTTTTTTTCAAGATGATGGTGATTACACCTTTCAAGAAATGAGAAATATGTTTATTGGAATGTGAACATGAGTTACCATGACTCAAGGGTTTTATTCTAGTTTTGGGGATGATGTGTTCTGCCATGAAGAGAATACATGAGTAATCATGGCCTCAGTAATCTGCCTAGACCCACATTCAGTTCCGCCATGCTTTGGGCAAATGAGACGTGCTTGGAAATGGATAGAACCAGGAATGAAAAACTGAACTGTTATACGGGAGACAAAATGGACAAGGGAAGGTCATCCTTTTTAGGGCTGATCCTTCCCTGTGATTCATCAGAAAGTGCTGTTACAAAATAAGGTGACCCAATTCTCAGAGATGTGATCTGTACTGCAAGTGGTATAATATATTGGGATGATTACACTGTCATTCTCTAATCTATCCTTAATTAACTTGTGCCTAATGTTAATAACATTGTTTATAAGAAATGAAAACAGAGGTGCAGGCCTCACCAGTCATAACAGCTAAGAGAACCACTGGCCCTCATAACCCCCCCCCACACACACACACACACAGCTTAGGATCTCAGTCAAAAAGCTGTCTACCACTAATCACTACTGTTATGCCCCCACCATCACATGGGCAGATACCCCCTGCTCAGGTGCAGGCTGGACCAGACAAAATAGACCATGCCAGTCAGAGGAACAGACAATCACTGATGGATCAAAGGCTATGCTAGTGG
This sequence comes from Microtus obscurus, assembly GCA_963919715.1. Taxonomy (NCBI): domain Eukaryota; kingdom Metazoa; phylum Chordata; class Mammalia; order Rodentia; family Cricetidae; genus Microtus; species Microtus obscurus. Next base: position 109,393 of record CAWTZC010002460.1, read on the forward strand.
TCAGAAATCCGGGTCCCAACTTCGATGAAAAGTTCCTACTGGATGAGTGATCACACTGCTTGCCAGAAACATAGACCAAAAAGAACAGAAGACCAAAGGAGAAACAGAAACCAAGGAATAAAACACTCAACTAATAAAGACAAACTCAAAAATTGGCTCCTAGACATATCCATCCCCAAATCAGATGCCAAGATGTCAGTGTTAGAAGACAATCAACAACAGCCCGGGAAATATGGTACCACTAGATCTTAGCTATTGTGCTACAGGAACCCATGAATATTTCAACACAGCCAAAGAAAATGAGATGAAGACCAACTTTGTGAAGGTGATAGAGGAAATTAATAAATCCTTTAAAGAAATCCATAAAAATAAAACAAATAATTTGAAAAAATAAATAAATCCCTTAAGGCAATTCAAGAAAAACAAACAAGTGAAGAAAGTGAGTAAAACTGGTCAGGACCTGGAAATGTAAGGAGAAGCAATAAAGAAAACACAAACTGACAAAATCCTGGAGATTCAAAATCTAGGTAAGTGAACAGGAACTACAGATATGAACATCACCAACATAATATAAGAAATGGAAGAGAAAATCACAGGTGTAGAAGATATGATGTGAGAAATATATACATCAGTCAAAGAAAATGTTAAATCTAAAATTTGCCTGACACAAAACATCCAGGAAATCTGGAACACTATGAAAAAGATCAAATCTAAGAGTAGAAGGAATATAAGAGAAAGAAGATGCCCAGTTCAAAGTATTTTCAACAAAACCATAGAAGAAAATATTCCTAACTTTAAGAGAATAGGTCTATAAGACTATACTATGTTTATAGAACATGAAATATATTGGACCAGAAAAGAAAATTACCCCACCACATAATAATTAAAACACTAAGCATGCATAACCAAGGAAGAATATTAAAAGCTTCAAGGGGAAAAAGCCAAGTATAATATAAAGGCAGACCTACTAGAATTTTACCTGGATTCTTAAAGGAGATTCTAAAGGCCAGAATGACCTAGACAGATGCCTTTAAGACTCTAAAATGTACAGTTGCCAGTCCATTAAAACTGTCAATAAACATACTGGAGAAATGATGTGAGATTCCCCTCTGTGTGTTTTGAATACCATTGGTTATAAAGAAACTGTCTTGAGCCTATAGCGAAGCATGGCAGAACTGTGATAGATAGGGGAAACGAAACTGAATGCTGGAAGAAGGAAGGCTGGGTAGAGAGAAGCCATATAGCCCTGCGGGACACAGATGCTGGAACTTTACCCAGTAAGCCACAGTCTCGTGATTATACACAGATTACTAGAAATGGGTTAAATTAAGATATAAACGTTAGCCAGTAAGAAGATAGACCTAATGGGCCAAGTAGTGATTTAAATAATATAGTTTCTGTGTGACTATTCAGATCTGAGCTGCTGGGCAGCCAGGAAAGAAGCAAGTGGTCTCCATACAACAGAGAAAAACAAGATATTCCATGACAAAGTCAAATTTAAATACTTCCTATCTACAAATCTACAGATGATAATAGAGGGAAAATGCCAACCCTAGGAGGTTAACTACACCAATGAAATCTCAGGAAATAAATAATCTCAAGCCAGCAAAATGAAAAGAAGGGAAACACACACACACACACCATCACCACTACTGACGAAATAATGAGAATTGACAATCATTGGTCATTGATATTTCTCAAAATCACCAGCCTTGACTCCTCAATAAAAAGACATAGACCAACAGAATGGAATGAAAACAAGATCCATCTTTCTGCATCCAGGAAACATTCCTCAACATCAAAAATAGACATTACCTCAGAGTAAAACTTTGTAAAAAGATTTTCCAAACTAATGAGTCCAAGAATCAAGCTGATGTAACTATTCTAATATCTAACAAAATAGACTTCCCACCAAAATAATGAAAAGAGATGGGAAAGAACACTTCATACTCATCAGATGTAAAGTTCACCAAGATGATGTCTCAGTTCTTAATTTCTATGCCCTAAATTCAAGGGCACCCACATTTGTAAAGAAAAGTTACTGAAGCTTAAATCACACATCAAACCTCACATATAAATAGTTGGAGATGTCAATACCCCATTATCCCATGGGACAGGTCATCAGGACAAAAACTAAATGAGAAATAATGGAACTAGCAGACAGCATGAATCAAATGGACCTAACAGATGTGTACAGAACACTTCTGCTTGGTCATACCTGGGTTCTTAGCCCCAAAATAGTCACACAAAAACTGTACTCAGTAAATCAATGTTTGGCCCATTAGCTCTAGATTCTAATTAGCTAACTCTTATATTAATTTAACACATTTATATTAATCTGTATATTGCCACATGGCAGTGGCTTACTGGCAAAGATTGGGCATGTTTGGCTCTGGCAGCTCCATGGTGTCTCACTCTCTGCCTTCCTTCTCCCAGCATTCAGTCCAGTTTTCCCCATATACCTAAGTTCTGCCCTATCAACAGGCCAAGGTGATTTCTTTATTCATTAATGGTAATCACAGCACACAGAGGGGACTCCCACATTACCTCTCCTTTTCTATTTAAATAAAAAGGAAGAGTATAATTTTAACACAGTAAAATTACATATAACAGGTATTAAGCAAGAATTAGTTACAATATTTATATATACTTTATCTTTTATCATAACTAAGGAAAACTATAACTATCACTATAAATTCTTCAACTCCATCAAAGACTCCAGAAGGATATATTACCTAAGTAAACAGAAAGTACATTGTAAACAACTTCCAAAACTAGAATTGACAGAGTCATCTCATTGTCTGGACAGTCACCCAAAGTTTTTCTATATCGTAGAAAAACTATATCTTTAGCCTACAGGCCCATAGTATCCAGAAGAATTTTCCATGAAGCAGGAAATTTCAACGACAGTTCCACCTATATTGACAGTTTGCCAGTCACTTTCTTTTGTATCCTGAAGAAGGTTTGGAGGTTCTTTCATGAAGCAGGAACCCCTAAGGATCATCTGACCTTTAGGCAAGTTCAGCAGTCATTTCTCTGTGGATCCTGCATGTACAGTTCATCTAACAAACTTCATAAGGAGTTCATAAGATGATGTCCGTCTTCCTCATAAAGTAGTTAGTGCTGTCAGAAGCAGATATGTCTCATTCATGAAAAGTCCTAAGTTATTAAAATACTATAAATGCCATACTTTGAAGGTCTCTGAAAGATAATATCTGACTGAAATATATCTCTATATATCTAGAAAACCTAACATGACTTTAGTCTTGACTATTATAGATGACTACTATCTACTAATCTATATTTCTTAATTATACATTACATTTTTAAATGAACTACACAAACACAATATCAAGGGCAGAAATATACACATACAGTATGACAAAATTTACCTTAAATTTGTATCAATAAACCAAGATCTATATCAAAGCAAATTATTCATCTCTATAGCATATTCCCCCTTTAAATGTAAAGAAGCAATTATTGATAATATTTAGGAATATGGGCATAGTTATTTCTATCCAAACTGCTTCCTGCTGTTTGAGGGCACTGTTAATCAGGTCTTTTATGGTGTATTCTGTGTGCTAGGTTCATCTCAGTCAGCAGTTAGGTAAAGTAAGTTTTTGCGGGCTATTCTCGGTGATCTTTCAGGGGGTCTTGTTCCACCATACCACACCAGTCTGGAAGCAATCTACAGGTTCTCATCCTCTGTAGAGACAAGTGAAGAACCTTTTCATATCCTTAGACAAAAATTTGGAAATCGTGATATCTTCATAATATATATGCTGGTTTAGCTAAGCAGTCCATACAAGAAAATGTCTCTCTGTACTTAGTTCCTTCACAGTCAAAAAATTCAAAGAAAACACAATAATATACATAATATTGATTCTCTGTGAATTTTCCAACATTATGTGGCTTATTTTTCTATACTCCTTTTAATCTATAACTTTCTGTACTCTGTCTCTTTAAAGACTTTTAAACTTCTTTTTCAACTCTCTATACTCTTTTTCTTCTCTCTCCCAAGCCTACATACATCAATTCAACACTATGAATCATCTGGATTTGTCTTTTTTGCATATCTGTAATTATTTTCTGTCCAGGAGCATTTCTTAAAACTTAAGCTGTACTATTATTAGGGTAAATATGGAAGTACCTGCTTGCCTGCTCAATCTATAATTTAAGCTGTGTTATTACTATGGCATATATGGTACTGCCTGCTCACTCCTCACAGTCCAGCATGGGAGAACAGCTTGTGTCTTTGAGCCATGAACACCACCCAGTTCCAGGCACAAAGCTGGTTCATCTTGCCATCAAACAAGTTGCAGCACACTGCTCACAAACCCTACTCAAATGTTCTGTAGCAAGATCTCCTGCCTGAAAGAGCCAGAAGTCATGCTGGCAGCATAATCCAGAAAGGTGGCATTTTAAAAGTGCAGCTTTTTTCTTCTGCAGCTGAGTCAGGAAAATCTCTCTTAAAGGAGCAGCGCCAAGCCAGCAGTAAACAGCAACAAGCTGTGTTAAACTCTATTTTTTTTTTGTCTAGAATTACTTTTCAAACCCTCTCAGGTTTTACATGAATTTAGTTAGCCACATGGGCACCAATTTGTAGGAGGAGGGCAACTTGGTTGTTCCCAGCTGCTTAGCCCAGAAATAATCACACAGAAACTGTATTCAGTAAATCACTGCTTGGCCCCTTAGTTCTAGCTTCTTTTTTTTTATAGGTTTTTTTTTTTTCTTTTTTTTTATTGGAAAAAAAAGAAATTTCTGCCTCCTCCCCGCCTCCCATTTCCCTCCCATTCCTCCTCCCCACCCCCCCCCCCTCCTCCACCTCCCTCTCCAGCCTGAAGTGCAGTCAGGGTTCCCTGCCCTATGGAAAATCCAAAGTCCTCCCCCCTCAATCCTGGTCTAGGAAGGTGAACATCCGAACTGGGTAGGATCCCACAAAGCCAGAACATGAAGTAGGATCAAAACCTAGTGCCATTGTCCTTGGCTTCTCAGCAGCCCTCATTGTCTGCCAAATTTAGAGAGTCCGGTTTTATCCCATGTTTTTTGAGTCACAGTCCAGCTGGCCTTGGTAAGCTCCCAATGGATCAGCCCCACTGTCTCCATGGGTGGGTGCACCCCTTGTGGTCTTGACTTCTTTGCTCATATTCTCCCTCCTTCTGCTCCTCATTGGGACATTGGGAGCTCAGTCCAGTGCTCCAGTGTGGGTCTCTGTCTCTATCTCCATCCATCACCAGATGAAGGTTCTGTGGTGATATGCAAGATATTCATCAGTATGGCTACAGGAAAGGGTCATTTCAGGTTCCCTATCCTCAGCTGCCCCAGGCACTAACTGGGGAATCACCCTGGGCACCTGGGAGCCCCTGTAGGTCCAAGTCTCTTGACAACCCTAAGATGGCTCCCTTAATTAAGATGTGTGCTTCCTTGCTCCCCTAACCAACCTTCCTTTATCCCAATCATCCCGTTTCCCCAAGTTCCCCTCACCCTCCCCTTCTCACATTTCTCTCCCCTTCTCCCCTTACCCCCCTCCCACCACACCCCCAAGATCCCATTTTTTTGCCCGGCAATCTTGTCTACTTCCCATAACCAGGAGGATAGCTATATGTTTTTTTTGGGTTCACCTTCTTATTTAGATTCTTTAGGATATCAAATTATAGACTCACTGACCTTTATTTATCTCTAGAAACCAATTATGAGTGAGTACATCCCATGTTCATCCTTTTGGGTCTGGGTTACCTCACTCAGGATAGTGTTTTCTATTTCCATCCATTTGCATGCAAAATTCGCGAAGTCATTGTTTTTTACCGCTGAGTAGTATTCGAATGTGTGTATATTCCACACTTTCTTCATCCATTCTTCCATTGAAGGGCATCTAGGTTGTTTCCAGGTTCTGGCTATTACAAATAATGCTGCTATGAACATAGTTGAACAAATCCGTGTCATATGATCGGCATCTCGGGTATATTCCCAAGAGTGGGAATGCTGGGTCCATGGGTAGTTTGATCCCGAATTTCCTGAGAAACTGCCACACTGCTTTCCAAAGTGGTTGCACAAGTTTGCATGCCCACCAGCAATGGATGAGGGTATCCCTTTCTCCACAGCCTCTCCAGCAAAGGATATCATTGGTGTTTTTGATTTTAGCCATTCTGACAGGTGTAAGATGATATCTCAATGTTGTCTTGATTTGCATTTCCCTGATCGCTAAGGAGGCTGAGCATGACCTTAAGTGTCTTTTGGCCATTTGAACTTCTTCTGTTGAGAATTCTCTCTTCAGATCAGTGCCCCATTTTTTAATTGGTTTAATTAGCATTTTAAAATCTAGTTTCTTGAGTTCTTTATATATTTTGGAGATCAGACCTTTGTCTGTTGCAGGGTTGGTGAAAATCTTCTCCCAGTCAGTGGGTTCCCTTTTTGTCTTAGTGACGGTGTCTTTTGCTTTACAGAAGCTTCTCAGTTTCAGTAGGTCCCATTTATTCAATGTTGCCCTTAATGACTGTGCTGCTGGGGTTATACCTAGGAAGCGATCGCCTGTGCCCATCTGTTGTAGGGTACTTCCCACTTTCTCTTCTATCAGGTTCAGTGTGTTCAGATTGATATTGAGGTCTTTGATCCATTTGGACTTGAGTTTTGTGCATGGTGATAGATATGGGTCTATTTTCATTCTTCTACAGGTTGACATCCAGTTGTGCCAGCACCATTTGTTGAAGATGCTTTCTTTCTTCCATTGTATACTTTTAGCACCTTTATCAAAAATGAGGTGTTCATAGGTTTGTGGGTTAAAATCCGGGTCTTCTATATGATTCCATTGGTCGAGTTCTCTAATTTTATGCCAATACCACACTGTTTTCATTACTGTAGCTCTGTAATAGAGTTTGAAGTCAGGGATGGTAATGCCTCCAGAAGTTCCTTTATTGTATAAGATTGTTTTGGCTCTCCTGGGTTTTTTGTTTTTCCATATAAAGTTGATTATTGTCTTCTCCAGATCTGTGAAGAATTTTGATGGGATTTTGATGGGGATTGTATTGAATCTATAAATTGCTTTTGGTAGGATTGCCATTTTTACTATGTTGATCCTCCCAATCCAAGAGAAAGGGAGATCCTTCCATTTTCTGGTGTCCTCTTCAGTTTCTTACTTCAAAGACTTAAAGTTCTTCTCAAATAGATCTTTCACTTCCTTGGTTAGAGTTACCCCTAGATATTTTATGCTATTTGTGGCTATCATGAAAGGTGATGCTTCTCTGATTTCCCTCTCTGCTTCCTTATCCTTAGTGTATAGGAAGGCCACTGACTTTTTGGGGTTGATCTTGTATCCTGCCACATTACTAAATGCATTTATCAATTGTAGGAGTTCTTTGGTAGAGTTTTTTGGGGTCGCTTATGTATACTATCATATCATCTGCAAATAACAAAAGCTTAACTTCTTCTTTTCCAATACGAATCCCCTTGATCCCCTTATGTTGTCTTATTGCTATTGCTAGAATTTCAAGCACTATATTGAAGAGGTATGGAGAGAGTGGACATCCTTGTCTTGTTCCTGATTTTAGTGGGATGGCTTTGAGTTTTTCTCCATTCAATTAAATGTTAGCTGTCGGCTTGCTGTAAATAGCTTTTATTATATTTAGGTATGACCCTTGTATCCCTAATCTCTCCAAGACTTTTATCATAAAGGGATGTTGAATTTTGTCAAAAGCTTTTTCAGCATCTAATGAAATGAGAGAGGTGGTATCGAGCAGTATAGCCCCTGCAGGATGACCAGGAAGTGTAGGAGGGGTGAGGAACGTCTGAGTTCCCTGTCCTGGGCTACTGCCATGGTCAGAAACTCACTCACCCCAGCGATGTCTCTCCTGGCACCCGGATCTGATCTCCCTGCTGCTTGGGTGTCTCCCGAACAAAGGGATGACCTTGCTTGCTGCAGGCAGACCACCTAGACAAAGGAGCTACTACCCTCCCAGATGCCCTCCCAATTCGGACCCTGTCCTAGCGCCCAAACAGGCTGAGCTGGGAGATGTTGTGTGGTTCAAAGAGGGGAGGGAGTCAGGACGGAGTGGGGGAGGGCTGTGAATGCAAGTTGGGTGGGATAGGAAGAGAGAGGGAGGTATCGAGCAGTATAGCCTCTGCAGGCTGACCAGGAAGTGTAGGATGGGTGAGGAACATCTGAGTTCCCTGTCCCGGGCTGCTGCAGCGGTCAGAAACTCACTCACCCCAGCGATGTCTCTCCCTGGCACCCGGATCGGATCTCCCTGCTGCTTGGGTGTCTTGCAAACAAGGGGCCCGCCTTGCTTGCTGCAGGCAGGCCACCTAGACAAAGGAGCTACTACCTTCCCGGATGCCCTCCCAATTCGGACCCTGTCCCCTAGTTCTGGCTTCTTATTGGCTATCTCTTATATTAATTTAACCCATTTATATTAATCTGTATATTACCACATGGCAGTGGCTTACCTGAAAAGATTTGGAATGTCTGGCTCTCGCAGCTCCACGTCCTCTCACTCTCTGCCTTCCTTCTCCCAGCATTCAGTCCAGTTTTCCCCACATACCAAGTTCTGCCCTATCAACAGGCCAAGGTGGTTTCTTAATTCATTAATGGTAATCACAGCACACAGAGGAGACTACCACATCAAATGTACTTTCTTCTCAGTAGCTCATAGAACTTTCTCCAAAATTGACCACACACTTGGTCATAAAGCAAGGCTCAACAGATAAAAGAAAATTGAAATAACCCCCTGTGTCCTATCAGACCACCACATATTAAACCTGGATTTTAACAGCAATAGAAAGAACGGGAAACCTACAAACACATGAGAACTAAATAACTATCTATCATTGGATCAAGGAAGAAATAAAGAAAGAAATTAAAGACTTTCTCTAATTCAATATAAATGAAGACATCACATACCTAAACTTATGGCACAAACTGAAAGTGGTGCTAAAGGATAAGTTCATAGCCCTAAGTATTCACATAAAATATTAGAGAGATCCCATACCAGCAACTTAACAACATGCCTGAAAAACCTAGAACAAGAAGAAATAAGCACACCCAACAGGAAGAAACAACAGGAAATAATGAAACTGAGGGGTAAAATCAATTAAATAAAAACAAAGAGAACAATACAAAGAATCATTGAAACAAAGAGTTGGTTCTTTGATTAAATACACGACAGACAAATCCTTATTCAAATTGAATAAAGGACAGAGATAATATACAAATTAACAAAATCAGGAGTGAAAAAAGAGGGCTTAAAATAAGCACCAAGGAAATCCAAAGAATCATTAGGTCATACCTGTAATCCACTAAATTGAAAAAATATAAAAGAAATTGTCACTTTTTTTATAGTTACCATTTACCAAAGTTAAATCAAGATCAGATAAACAATTTAAACGGATCTTTATCCCCCTTAGAAATAGATGTAGTCCATTGTATACTTTTAGCTCCTTTATCGAAAATCAGGTGCTCATAGGTTTGTGGGTTAAAGTCAGGGTCTTCTATTCGATTCCATTGGTCAACTTCTCTGTTTTTATGCCAATACCAAGCTGTTTTCAATACTGTAGCTCTGTAATAGAGTTTGAAGTCAGGGATGGTAATGCCTCCAGACATTCCTTTATTGTATAAGATTGTTTTGGCTATCCTGGGTTTTTTGTTTTTCCATATAAAGTTGATTATTATCTTCTCCAGCTCTGTGAAGAATTTTGATGGGATTTTGATGGGGATTGCATTGAATCTATAGATTGCTTTTGGTAGAATTGCCATTTTTACTATGTTGATCCTCCCAATCCAAGAGCAAGGGAGATCCTTCCATTTTCTGGTGTCCTCTACTTTCGATAAAGGAGCTAAAAGTATACAATGGAAAAAAGAGAGCATCTTCAACAAATTGTGCTGGCAAAACTGGATGTCAATCTGTAGAAGAATGAAAATAGATCCATATCTATCACCATGCACAAAACTCAAGTCCAAGTGGATTAAACACCTCAATATCAGTCCGAACACACTGAAATTGATAGAAGAGAAAGTGGGAAGTACTCTACAACAAGTGGGCAGAGGAGACCACTTCCCTACGTAAAACCCCAGCAGCACAGACAGTAAGGGCCTCATTGAATAAATGGGACCTCCTGAGACTGAGAAGCTTCTGTAAAGCAAAGGACACTGTCGCCAAGACAGAAAGGCAACCCACTGACTGGGAGAAAATCTTTACCAACCCTGCAACTGACAAAGGTCTGATCTCCAAAATATATAAAGAACTCAAGAAACTAGACCGTAAAAGGCTAATCAACCCAATTATAAAATGGGGCACTGAGCTGAACAGAGATCTCTCAACAGAAGAAGTTCAAATGGCCAAAAGACACCTAAAGTCATGCTTAACTTCCTTAGTGATCAGGGAGATGCAAATCAAGACAACTTTAAGATACCATATTACACCTGTCAGAATGGCTAAAATCAAAAACACCAATGATAACCTTTGCTGGAGAGGTTGTGGAGAAAGGGGTACACTCATCCATTGCTGGTGGGAATGCAAACTTGTGCAACCACTCTGGAAAGCAGTGTGGAGGTTTCTCAGGAAATTCGGGATCAACCTACCCATGGACCCAGCAATACCACTCTTGGGAATATACCCAAGAGAGGGCGTATCATACAACAGAAGTATATGCTCTACTATGTTCATAGCAGCATTGTTCGTAATAGCCAGAACCTGGAAACAACCTAGATGCCCTTCAATTGAAGAATGGATGAAGAAAGTATGGGATATATATATATTAGAATACTACTCAGCAGTAAAAAAACAAGGACTTCTTGAAGTTTGCAGGCAAATGGATGGAAATTGAAAACACTATCCTGAGTGAAGTAAGCCAGACCCAAAAAGAGGAACATGGGATGTACTCACTCATATTTGGTTTCTAGTCATAAATAGAGGACATTGAGCCTATAATTCGGGTTCTTAGAGAAGCTAAATAAGAAGGAGAACCCAAAGAAAAACATATAGGCATTCTCCTGAATATTAACCTTCATCAGGCGATGAATGGAGACAGAAACAGAGACACACATTGGAGCACCGGACTGAAATCTCAAGGTCCGAATCAGGACCAGAAGGAGAGAGAACACGAGCAAGGAACTCAGGACCGCGAGGGGTGCACCCACACACTGAGACAAAGGGGATGGTCTATCGGGAATTCACCAAGGCCAGCTGGCCTGGGTCTGAAAAAGACTGGGTTAAAACTGGTCTCGCTGAACATAGCGGACAATGAGGACTACTGAGACCCTCAAGAACAATGGCAATGGGGTTTTGATCCTACTGCACCTATTAGCTTTGTGGGAGCCTAGGCAGTTTGGATGCTCACCTTACTAGACCTGGATAGAGGTGGGTGGTCCTTGGACTTCCCACAGGGCAGGGAACCCTGATTGCTCTTTGGGCTGTTGAGGGAGGGGGATTTGATCGGGGGAGGGGGAGGGAAGGGGAGGTGACGGTGGGGAGGAGACAGAAATCTTTAATAAATAAATAAATAAATGAAAAAAAATAAAAAAAATTAAAGTCAAAAAAAAAAAAAAGAAATAGATGTAGTCATTAAAAGTCTCTCAACCAAGAAAAGTCTATGGCCACAGGCTTTAGTGCAGAAATCATCCAGACTTTCAAACAAGAACTACTGCCAATAACTCTCAAATTATTCTAAATATAGAAACAGAAAGAACATTGCCAAATTCATTTTTTTAGCCACAGACACCCTGATACTCAAATCACAGAAAGATAGGGGAGAGAGAGAGAGAGAGAGAGAGAGAGAGAGAGAGAGAGAGAGAATGAATTATAGACCAATTTCCCTTACAAACATAGTTGCAAAATGCTCAATAACATTCTCACAAATCAAATCCAAAAGCACATCCAAACGATCATCCACCATGATCAAGTGGGCTTCATCTCAGAGACGCAGGGATGATTCAACATATGAAAATCTGTCAATGAATTCCACCACATAAAAATCTGAAAGAAAAAATAAATCACATTATTGTTTCATTAGAAGCAAAAATAGCCTTTGACCGAATTCAACATCCCTTCATGCATGATAGAGGTCTTGGAGTAAGCAGGAAGACAAGGACATACCTAAAGATAATAAAGGCTATTTACAGGAAGCCTACAGCCAACAGCACTTTAAAGGATGAGAAAACAAAGCAGTTCCCCTAAAATTAGGAACAAGACAAGGCTGTCTACTCTCTCCTTTTTTTTTTTTTTTTTTTTTTTTTTTTTTTTTTGTTTTTCGAGACAGGGTTTCTCTGTGGCTTTGGAGCCTGTCCTGGAACTAGCTCTGTAGACCAGGCTGGTCTCGAACTCACAGAGATCCGCCTGCCTCTGCCTCCCGAGTGCTGGGATTAAAGGCGTGCGCCACCATCGCCCGGCTTACTCTCTCCTTTTCTATTCAACAGTACTTGAAATTATAGTTAGAGCAGTGAGAAAACAGAAGGAGGTGGGGGGGGGGGGATACAAATTGGAAAGAAAAAGAATCAAAGTATCATTTGTTGTACAAAGTTCTACAATATTAATTCAAAATAAATCAGTAGCCCTCCTATATACAAATGACAAACGTGCTGACAAAAAAATCAGGGAAACAACACTCTTCACATTAGCAATACCCACAAATAATATGAAGTATCTTTGGGTATTTCTAAAAAGTAAGTGAAAGACTTGTATGATAAAATCTTCAAGCATCCTAAGAAAGAAACTGAAGAAGATATCAGAAGATGGAAGTATCTCTTGGTAGGATTAACATAGTAAAAATGGCCATTTTGCCAAAAACAATCTACAGATTCAATGCATTACCAACACAATTACACCACAGTTCTTAAAGAACAAAAGACGAATTCATATGGAAAAACAAACAAACAAAACAGGATAGCTAAAACAATCCTATACAGAAGGAGAAATTCTGGAAGTTTCACCACCCCTGATTTCAAGATGTACTGCCAAGCTATAGTATTAAAAACAGCATGATATTGGCATAAAAACAGAAAAGTGATTCAATGTATGTAAGTAAATTAAAGACGTAGGCCTAAATCTACACACTTATGGACACCTGAGTTTTAATAAAGAAGTCAGAAATAAACAATGGAAAAAGGAAAGCATCTTCAACAAATGGTGCTGGTCTAACTTGATGTCTGCATGCAGAAGAATGCAATTAGATATATTTCTATCTCCCTGAATAAAACTCAAGTCTAAGTCGATCAAAGACTTCAACGTAAAACAAGATGTACTGAACCTTATAAAGGCAAAGTGGGGAATAACTTTGAAAGCATTTGCACAGGTGACAACTTCCTGAACAGAACCATGAAAGCACAGGCACTAATATCGACAATTAATATATAAAAACTCAAAAGCTTCTGTAAGATAAAGAATATAAAAAATAGGACAAAACAGTAGCATACAGAATAAAAAAAATCCACGAACTCCACATCTGACATAGGCCTAATATCCAAAATATATAAAGAACTCAAGACACTAAACATCAACAAAGAAAATAATTCAAATGAAAATGGGGTATATATTTCAATAAATACTTTAATGTACTGCCTTCTTGAAAATTATGCTGCATTGTGACAAGAGTTCTTATTCAGATTAACTGCTTTTATGGAAAAAAAGAGGTAAATCTACATAAGGCAGGTGCAGTACTCCTTTTGGCCATCAGATGGTGAAAGCATCCCAGATAGTCAGAACATTCTTTAAGCTTTTCCATGTCCTGTTTATCAAATTCTTTGAGTAGAAGTAGAGTTTGACAGAACTCTTAATAAGATTAAATGTACCAGGCCACATTTCAACTCTTTATATTTCTGAAATATACAATCCCTCCACATGCAATGAGCACTTGAAATGTGTGAAGATTTGCTTTGAAATTTTTAGTTTGTAATTAGGTCCTGTGCCACATCTAAAGGATTTAAGTTTACATACGTACACACACACACACACACACACACACACACACACACACACACACACACTGATGCACCTATGAATGGTCTTTTGGTGAAACAACACTAAATAAAAGTTTATCTAAAAAAGAGAATTTTAAACAGAGGAATCTCAAATGGCCAAGAAACATTTAAGGGAAATGGTCAATCGTCTTAAACATTAGGGAAATGCAAATGCAAATGACTCTGATATCCCATCTAAATCTGTCAGAATGGCTAAAATTAAAGACACAAATGACAGCTCATGCTTGTGGAAAACAGGGAGCAAGAGAAACACTCTTCCCTTGCTGGTGGAAGTGCAAATGTGTACAACCACTATAGAAATCAATATGTTCATTTGGCAGAAACCTGGGAATCTGTGTACCTCCAGACCTAGCCATAACACATTTTGGCATATACCCAAGGATGTTCTACCCTACCACAAGGATACTTGATCAACAGCACCTTGATTTGTAATACATAGAAACTGGAAACAACCTAGATGTCCCCCAACCAAAAAATGGATAAAGGAAATTTTATATATTTACACAATGAATTATTACTCAGCTGTTAAAAAACTAACATCATGAAATCTGCAGGCTAATGGACAGAATTAGAAAAAATTCCAGAGTGAGGTATTCCAGAGACAGAAAAAGAAATGAGGGTATGTACTCATTTATAAGTGGATATTAACTGTAAAGTAAGGCACGGTTATGCTACAATACACAGGCCCAGAGAGGCTAAGTAACAAAAAAAAGATTCAAGGGGGTAGGGAGAATGCTTAAATCTTCTGCGGAAATGGGAATAGAATACTTACTCATAGGTGGTTTTTAACATAAAGCAAAGAAAACCAGCCTACAAACCACAATCCCAGAGAACTTAGACAACAATGAGGGCACTAAGAGAGACTTACATAGATCTAATCTACATGGGAAGTAGAAAAAGTAAAGATCTCCCTAAGTAAATTAGGAGCATGGGGACCTTGGAGGAGGGTTGAAGAGGGAGGGGAGAGGCAGAGAGGGAGCAGAAAAAAATGTATAGCTTAATAAAAATCAATAAAAAAGAATGATGGGTGTGAAAAAAAATAATTCATTTTGCTGGTGGACTTGGGATGGGTGAGGAACAGGAGGGAGTCAACCAGTGGGGGAGATAGAGAGAGAGAGTACAAGGATAGACTACTGAAATTGGGGCCGGGGAGGGGGGCGTGGCTTTGGATGCAAGACAGAAACCTAGTATGATGGAAACTTCCAGAATCTACAATGATGACCCAAATGAAAACTTCTAGTAATGAGGGACAAGGACTGAATCAACAACCTTTTATAACAAGTCAGGACTCCCTATGGAGGGAATGGTGCACAACCCCAGCAACAAAACATTTGACCTATAATTTATTCTGCCTGCAACATATGCTGGGGTAATGATGGTGCAGAACTTGTGGGAATGGACAATAATGTGTCTAACTTGAAACGTATTTGCCACCAGAGGGAGCTCTTGCCTGACACTGCCTGGAAGGCCAGGAACCAGAGGCTGCATATCCCAGAGACCCAGGACAGAACCAAGCACAACTGGCAAAATATATTAACTAATGAATAAATTGTAATAAACTTAAAGGGCCAACGAAATGATTCCTAATGATGTTCTGCTATACTTTTACACCAAAGTCTAGCATAATTGTCATTACTGAGGCTTCATTCAATTGATGGGAGCATATGCAGAAACTCAGTCAAATCTTAGCCAGAACTTGGAAAACCCTGAAAAAGTGGGGGTAGGAAGGATTGTAGGAGGCAGAGAGATCAAGAACACCACAAGAAAATGGCTCTCAGAGTCAACTAATCGGGGTTCAAAGGGGCTCACAGAGACTGAACAATCAGGCAGCCTGTATGGGTCTGACCTAGGGTCTTCACATGTATGTCACGGTTGTATAGCTTGGTGTTCTTGCAGAAGACATAACAGTGGCAGTGAGGGCCGTCTCTGAGTCTTTTGCCTGCACTTGGGATTCTTTGCCTTCTATTGGGTTGCTTCATCCAGCCTTAGCATTAGGGGATGTGCTTAGTCTTACTGCAGCATGACATGCCATCTTTGGTTGATATCCCTCGGAGACCTGCATATTACTGAAGAGAAATGGGAGAGAAGTAGATCTGGAGGAGAAGGAAGTTAGGGGGAAGGCACTGGGAGGAGAAATTGTGGTTTGGTAGTAATATATGAGAGAAGAATAAACTTAAAAATTTAAATGAAAACAAAGTCAGGTATCCCAAATGCCCCACTCATATAACCTATTTGGCTTTCCCAGCACACACTGTGGAGAAGCTTACTGTAGCACCCTGCTTTCTTGGTACCTGGAAAGGAGCAGGGAGCAGAAATATAGTCATGAGCTGCCACAGACTCACCCTCCTGTTCTGTCCTCACTGCAGGAAACAGAAACATTCCATGCAGTGTCCTGTTAGAATTGACTTCTTTGGAACCCAAAGTACATGCAATTTCTTTAGTGAGGCACCGAAGACTGTCTCCTCTGCCAATATTAGCATTTCCTTGCTCATTGTTAGACTTTTGTATCTTGTCACCACTCTCAGAGTTGATCTGTTCCCTGCTGATACACTAGCTTACCATGGTAAAACTTTTCAGAAGATTCCACAAGGAAAACATCACTGGAGAAACATGATAGTTACTCATTAACTCTTGGGTGGATGCCCTGCTCTATGGGGTCATCAGTATTGTATCTAGACTGTGGGGTTTCACCAAATTACCTCTCCAAAGTCATGCCTTGGTATGTCTTCTATCACCTGATGATAGGAGGTAAACTACACATACTTTGCATAACAGGACTTCATTGGAATCTTACACATTCTCCCTGGATGGGGAAACAGGCTAAACTAATTGAAGGAACAGGTTCTGGTTTGTCTGCCTGAAGCTTGTTAGATGAGGTCAGACACACATTGTCAGTCAATCCAGAGTCCCCCCCCACCCCCATTGTCTCTACTAAGGAAACATGTTACCCTCCTTGTCACCTCCCGTCATTAGTTACCTTGGATTCCAGAATAGCAGAACCATACAGAAACAAACTACCATAAAACACAATCAGTCAAGGAGAACCAGATTAACCCCCTTAAATATTACTGGAGTTGTTAGGGTCAGAGACTGAGAGTTCTGGCATCCCTAAAAAGCCAGGCTTAGGCACCCATGATGAATAATCCAATTAAAGACACAATTAATGATGGAAAGCAGGCTTTTTTTTTCCCAATGCAATTGCTTTGGGAAGAACAAAAGGTACAGTCTCTCTCTCTCTCACACACACACACACACACACACACACACACACACACACACATTCAGAGTCCTAACATGTACTTTAGGCTTAGAGGGTCACAACTGTCCATTGCTGTACTGGTTCAAGTTGTGGCCCCACCCATCACTTTTTCATAGCTTCGTTCTTGCTTGTAAAGTGATCTGGCAAGTTGTCAGAATTATGTGAAATCTCTCCAGGTGACAAGATACCTCTGACCGGTGCCAGTACCCAATCTTTTCCATTCTCCCAGAATGAAATCCTTTGGGAAATTCTGTTCTTGGGAACCATTGTGGCAATAGTCTGATAGCAAAGGGAGGGCATAAGTGTCTCTGTATTCTGCCTAGTCCATGTTTAGAAGTTCTTTCATTTAAGAGAACAACCTTTAAAAGTGACTGTCAATGATATCCACTACAAAGACCCTTTAATAGCTATTGCTATTAATAGCAATTACTTTAAAGTAATTAAAGTAATAAAAATAAGTAGAATATAATAGTACCAAAAAAATTCTAATCAATGTAGCTTTCCAAAATCATCTTGCTAAATGGTTGAATCGTGCTTCACAAGACCCATTCAGTTAAAAGAAAATGAAAACACAACACCTTTATATTTTTCTAACATTATCTTCTCCAAAGAAGGAGCCCAAACCAAATGTTAAGGAGACAAGACACAGTTGAAAATGTCTCCAGAGAAATATTCCTTCTTGCCATAGGACCCTTTATACCTAAAGCCCTAACCTATTGGTTTTTGTCTCAGCACCACAGAACTTTGATCTCTGACTCCTTCATATCCTGACATGTCGTTCGAAAAAGACCTTTAAAAATCAACTGCGATGTTTTAATAAAAGCATTTATAAACATATTAAATCATTTTCTTTTTAATGACATTAAACTCAAATAAAACTATCATAAATTTAAAAAAATCAATCTGCCAGTTATTCCATATATGACAGACACTTTCTGTGTTCAAGCACCCTGGTGAAAACTTTAGGTTTCCAGATCTTTGTTCTCAACATGGAGATAAATATTTCCTCTTGGTTTATATTCATGCCAAATTCCATAAAAGCCTTTTGCAATGCAGTTACAATGACTTTAAAAAGTGAAAACAAACAAAAAAACTCAGCAAAACCAAAATGAGTTACTTTTCCTATAATTGCACCTCTCCAGAAAAACAGGGACCCAAACTTCTTATCTATTAAAATATTGCATGGTAAACACTTTTGAATTTTCCATCAAATGATTTGGTGCCTCTATGCTGTTATGTCACACAAATTTCCTTTGTATTTGGGTATTCCTTGTTATCTGCCAATACTAAACAAGACATCTAGAGTACTATAAACATAATGTGTGAGTGACTACAATGCTCTGTCTTTACCCTTCCAATTCAATACTGCAGATGACTTTTACTGGTTTTCATGTGCTTCTGTCCTATATATTCCCCCAAAACAGTCCTGGAGTGTTATTTAATAGACCTGTGTGTTCTCCAAGATACCCTAAGTGAGTACCATTTGCGTTTCCTGGCTTCAATATCCACGTCAGACTTACAGTCTTGAGAGTTTTAATTCTGGATATGCTTGATACTAACCATGCTTCTGTAACTCTGCTAATACAGAATGACCTTGCCAAGACATAGGAATTTCATCAAAATGTGGTACATTTATTACCCAGTCATGAAACTCAATGTAGATCAATAAAAGTATTTAAATTAAATTCCTAAAAATTTACTATTTATGGCATATATTCACTTACTTTTGATCATTATCCCTGGAAGCTTCTAAAGATTTAATATTTTGATTACATATTCTAAAAAGTCCTACAATTCTTTTCTATTGTCCTGTGGGGCTAAGGATAATACTCAGGATCTCATGCATGCTCTACCACTGACCAACATCCCCTACACCACATACATGTTCTTTTCAATTCTGTCACAACAAAGATTTACAAACATATTCCTCTCAAAAATATCTACTTTAGCCATTATTGCTCTAGTAAAAGAAAATTCATTTCAAGTATAAATAGGATTTAAAATGGGGAATTTGTATAGCAGACAAAAAAGCTACATATAGACAGATTGGTGACAATGGACTTCATCACAACTCTTTTCTAGGGAAGACAAAGGAACACAAGAGAAGGGGAAGGAAAAGAAAAGGAGAGGAGGGAAGTGAAGAGAAGAGAAGGGGAAAGAGGGCACAGTTAGAGTTCAGGGAAGACTCACTGATGAAGGGTAGAGTAGAGCGATGGTTGCTTTGGCCTGGATATGAGGAGATGGAGTTTCACCTGCTACTAGATGTGCTGATGAAGGCAGGATTAAGGCAAAAGACACACACAGTTTTCCTCCTTGAACCTTCCAAATTTTTGCTTATGCCCTAACTTTGCTGGATCAAGCCCAAAGTCACATGACACTGAAAACACAGAAACATCTGGAATGAGTAATTTAACTAATTATGGACAAGAATTTGGAAAAGAGCAGAGTGATTGCCACCTCCTCACCCAAACCCCACACTTGTCCTCTTCAGTGTCCAGGAAAGCACATGTCCCACATATAAATGTCAAGTACTTACTCAGAAGGCCTTTAGGAAGTGTTGCTTCTTTACTTGGACTGGATCCAATTCTGTTCCACTAAACCAAACTTTATGGTCATTCAGAAGTTGCCTGAAATAAAAGAGCTACACTCAGTGGCGAACTGAATCTCTACCCTGATTCAGTGTGACTCTTTCTTACCACTGTTGGTTAGAAGCAGGCAAAAGTCTCAGTGCTAAGTCTTCACAACTCCAGCAGATAAAATAAATAGAAATCACAGCAGTGATAAAGGAGTCTGTAATTCCTCCAGGCAGCTCTCATTTCCTTATCTTAATGTATGCTTATTTTGATTAGCATAATATCTTCAACAATTATCACGTTGGAGCAAAAAGAGAATGTTTTTCTTCTTATGGTTCAGTAATATTCTGCATACAGATTGAACACATTTTTACTCCATCATCCTTCTGTTGATGTACAATTGGGTTGTTTCCTCTTGCTGCTATTATAAATGATGCCATCATGGGCATCAATGTCTAAGTATCTGTTGATTTACTGTGTTCAGTTGGGTTGGTCATATGTAAATTCTGAGTCACATGACAATTCCTTTTAACTTCTTTCAAGAATTGCTACATTGCTTTCAGAGCAAGTGAGCATTATTACATTCTCAGCAGCAATGCACAGGTCATTCATTCTGACTTCCACTATTAAGAGTCCCACAGGGAGATGAGGCTACGCAATTATATCATATAATTATATCACAATTATATCACATAAATATATCAAGCCTAGGTCAGTCTTCAGGGATGTTTTATATTGTCCTAATCCCCACAGGATGGTCTCTGACAGAGTGTTGCTTTCAAGATAAATGCCTTCACCTAAGCTGTGATGGTCTCCTTTTGTGTCCTGGAAAAGAAAGCAGTTGTGTGAGCATGCACAAGATGTGAGAAAGCTCAAGCCAGCCAAATTTAAAGTATGTAAAGTATGGAGAGCGGAGGTACGCATCAAGCCCCACCACTAGGTGAAGCGCTGTTGGCAACTAATAGCTTCTAGGTAAGGGGAGAGTCCATTTTCTTTAACAATATAGTTCCAGTCAACCATGCTCTAGAGTACAAGTAAACACCCAAGAAAATATGAACACTAGAAATTGTACTAAATAGCTTAAAAAAGACATAAAGGTTGGTGTATAATCAGATGGTAGCATTTGTGAAGGGTGACTATGTCAAATATATTCTAGGAAATTCTCATAAAATATTATTATTATTTTAATATCTCTATCTTAGCCAGCTTATTCACATTTACATTGTTACCTATCTGAAGGATCTTTTGATATCTTCATTAAAAGTACATTCCTACTTCCTCTTTAAGAAAAGGATTTGAACTCCTGGTAGAACTTCATTTTTGGACCTACTGGCTTGTGTGGAAGAAGTATCCAGCATTTGTGCCTTGTCCCACCAAAATGTGATTTATTTACTCAGCCTGATATTGTCTACACAGACTCACTCAACATCATCTCCAAAGGTCCCAGATCATGGCACAGACTTGTGCTTTCTCATAAGCATAGTAGTCCAATAGGGTGTGAATGATTGTTAATTAAATTTACATGGTGAAAGTCTAAGTGAGAGGCCTTGAAGTGTAGACACTGTCAAATGATGAAGTCAAACTCAGGGATGTTGGCTTTGGTGGTAGGCCATGATAAAAGGGCATAGTGAATGAAATAATCACAATTATGGTATGTTTGTGACTGTCAGGACATTCTGAGATGTCATGTGATTATTTTGTTTGTTCAGAATGTGTCGAGTCATCCCCTGGTTGTTGTTAATATATATGTCTGTCATTCTTGTGCTTCTGCCAATTTTGTTTACCTCTATTGACTGGTTTCTTTCTCTAGTGTGAGAAATATATAGTCCCTGTCAATCATGCTCTAGAGGACAAGTAAACACTCAAAACAATATGAACACTAGAAATTGTACCCATAGTACCTTTTTTTGGATACTTGACTATGTTTGTTCCTGCCAGATCATCAAGAGAAACTCATTAAACCTCTACCTGTGTGCATTCATTTATTGTAGCTTGACTTCTGCTCACTATCCAGGTTGATCAGTTCCTGTGTGGAGGCATGGAAAGTCTAGGTCTCTCATCCAGGGTCACCTTCAACCTAAACAGAATGCATATATTATGGTGACAAAGTTCACACTGGTGTGTATTTCAACAGATATCCTGTCTGCTCTAAGCAGCCTCCGGGTAAGGGAAAAAGAAAGTTCTTTTTTTCAATTATTGTGTTCCTTTCAAGAAATCATCTGTATAATGTGGAAAGCTCAAAACCCAACATTATCTGAAAAAATGCAGAAAAATTGTCCTGGGTGTGGGCAAGGAAATCTCAGGTGGACAATACAACCTGGAAAGAAAAGATTTTCCTCTCTGTCCAACAATGACAAGGATAATTTAAACAATTTTTACTTGGTCATTTTTAGAAGGGTTTAGAAGGGTCAAAGAGAGCTGCAAGAAGATCACCTTTGTTACACAGTCTGTTCCAGAGATCATGAAAATGTTATAAAATTTTAAAAATTTTAAAGAAAAAATAGGTCCCAGTACCTGGCCCTACTCCTGGACCACCATCAAGTCCAGTTTGAGAAACCCACCCTCATCAATCCTGTCACCCTCCTGCCTGATGATGGCCTTCAAGAAAGTATCAACGACTTTCATGAGATGAAATAAGAAACCAGATAAGTGAGAGCTACCATAGTTATATTGTCTAAAGGTTTGGGCCTAAGCCAGATACCTCAGCCAGAGAGCAGAACTGATTGATCTAGCTTTAAGAAGGGAAAAAAAGAAAGACCAACACCATACAAGTAAACAGTTGCTCTGCTTTTACTACTGTGAATGTTCAAGATAAGAATCTATAGAGAAAGAGGGGAATGGACATTAAAAACAAAGACAAATTATTTGTCTTCTGAAGGGCTCATTGGCTTCACATATGAATTGCTATCCTCCACTGCTAAAGACATCCAAAAGATGACTACCCTGACTCATGAGGTAACTGGGTCACTGATCTAACTGTCCAAAATATGGTCCTGTGATCACTGGGGCTTATTGATATTGTGATGATGTTCGGTGACTCAATGATGTCTGAGACTCCATGGTATAACCAAGAGGAGATATAGAATGCAATAAACGCACAGTTCAAACATGCAGGTTGATGAAGAACACCACCATGAAAGATCATTCTCCAAGAAACAATTGACAGGACTCTGGTAACTGAACTTCACCAGACTATTACTGACCTATGGTCTAAAAAACTCTTGAGTTGCTCAGACCCAGGTATCTCAGACCTAGATGAACAGCATGAAGTAGGATGTGTTGGCCAGAAGCCAAGTTTGTGCTCAAGAAAATCTAAAACAGAGAGCTCTTGCACAGGAAGGGGTTCAGATGAAAGGCCAACACCCTGGCAAACTCTGGGAAAGCAATTTTACCAAAATCTGGTTGGCCAAGGAAGGATACATGTCCTTATTAGTTAATATAGATACCTTCTCCAGGTGGTTAAAAGAATTCTTCAACCAGAGTGAAACAGCTCAAATAGTAGCTTCAAAGCCTATTCCAGAAACTGTTACCCCAATTTGTTCTTCCCCCTAGGAAAAGGGTCCAATAATGGCTGAACTTACATAGCTATAATCTCTCAATTAATAACTAAAGCCTAGGCATAGATTGGAAACTTCATTGTGTATATAGACCTCAGAGGTTTGGGCAGGTAGAAATAATAAACCGGATGTTAAAAGAATCTCTTACAAAAAAACTCTCCCGTGGCCCTGCGGAAGGGGAGGAAGAAGGGAGGAGGTTCCTGGGTGCAAACTGGGATGGGTTAGGGAGAGAAAGGCCCCAGCAGAGGAGAGCAGCCCCTAAACTGGACTCTCTGAATATGGTGGACAATGAGGGCTGCAGAGAAGCCAAGGACAATGGCACTGGGTTTTGATCCTACTGCATGTAGTGGCTTTGTGGGAGCCTAGCCTGTTTGGATGCTCACCTTGCTAGACCTGGATGGACGGGGGAAAACCTTGGATTTCCCACAGGGCAGGGAACCCTGACTGCTCTTTGGACTGGAAAGGGAGGGGAGGGGGAGTGGGGCACGGGGAGTAGGGGTGAGGGAAAGGGAGGCGGGGAGGGAGGCAGAAATTTTCACCAACCCCGCAACAGACAAAGGTCTGATCTCCAAAAATATATAAAGAACTCAAGAAACTAGACTTTAAAATGCTAATTAACCCAATTAAAAAAATGGGGCACTGATCTGAAGAGAGAATTCTCAACAGAAAGAAGTTCAAATGGCCAAAAGACACTTAAGGTCATGCTCAGCCTCCTTAGTGATCAGGGAAATGCAAATCAAAACAAGACTGAGATATCATCTTACACCTGTCAGAATGGCTAAAATCAAAAACACCATTGTTAGCTTTTGCTGGAGAGGCTGTGGAGAAAGGGGTACCCTCATCCATTGCTGGTGGGAATGCAAACTTGTGCAACCACTTTGGAAAGCAGTGTGGCGGTTTCTCAAGGAAATTCGGGATCAAACTACCCATGGACCCAGCAATGCCACTCTTGGGAATATACCCACGAGATGCCCGATCATATGACAAGGACATTTGTTCAACTATGTTCTTAGCAGCATTATTTGTAATAGCCAGAACCTGGAAACAACCTAGATGCCCTTCAATGGAAGATTGGATGAAGAAAGTGTGGAATATATACACATTAGAATACTACTCAGCGGTAAAAAAAAATGACTTCGCGAATTTTCCATGCAAATGGATGGAAATAGAAAACACTATCCTGAGTGAGGTAACCCAGACCCAAAAGGATGAACATGGGATGTACTCACTCATAATTGGTTTCTAGAGATAAATAAAGAACCTTCATCTGGCGATGGATGGAGATAGAGACAGAGACCCACATTGGAGTACCGGACTGAGCTCCCAATGTTCCAATGACAAGCAGAAGGAGGGAGAATATGAGCAAAGAAGTTAGGACCACAAGGGGTGCACCCACCCACGGAGACAGTGGGGCTGATCCATTGGGAGCTCACCAAGGCCAGCTGGACTGTGACTGAAAAAGCATGGGATAAAACCAGACTCTCTGAATTTGGCGGACAATGAGGGCTGCTGAGAAGCCAAGGACAATGGCACTGGGTTTTGATCCTACTTCATGTTCTGGCTTTGTGGGAGCCTACGCAGTTTGGTTGTTCAGGTTCCTAGACCAGGATTGAGGGGGAGGGACTTTGGACTTTCCACAGGGCAGGGAACCCTGACTGCTCTTCAGGCTGGAGAGGGAGGGGAAGAGGAGTGGGGGGAGGGGGAGGAGGGGAAGGGGAAGGAAATGGGAGGCGAAGAGGAGGCAAAAAATTTTTTTCCAATAAAAAAATAAAATAAAATAAAACAAAACAAATACTAAGACACTTTATACAAAAGAAAAAAAAGAAAGAAAAAAAAAGTCTCAATAAAGCCCACTAAAGGGTGGATAGACCTGTTTGTCTTTGCTTTACTTGTACCCTGCTCCATGTAGAAGGGGATTGACTCCCTATGAGAATTTGTTTGGAAGATCACTGTTTCCAATAATCGGAAGCTAACAATTGGTGGAATATTCTAAGAATTTCTTTCTCAAATCACTACATGTCCTTCAGTTCTCCAAAAAGACTATTCATTAGGATTATTTTAGAGATCAAAGTGAACTCAGACTGCACCAGAAGTTTTTGCTTCTTCAAACATGGTGATACTGTCTGGGTTAAGCCAGAGGGGTACTGAAAACAACCGGGAAGAAGCATACCTGACTATTCTCTCCACTACTATGACCATGAAGGCAGATGGTATTATACCATGGATCCACCATATCCAGATCAAGAAATCAAAAAAAAAAGGGGGGATGGTCTCCTGACTATGAGACATTAAAATTAATGTTTCCTTATGCCCCAGACCATTTTACTCCATGCCTTCTTTCTCCTCCTGAGTCTTATGTGATGTCAACACAGGCCATGATCCAGTGCACACTATTCTCAAGACTGGACCAGGAAACTTAGTAAGCCTGATATAGGGAAAACATTAGCTACTATGGCTATATCCTAACAAACTATATTTATCTTGACCTCTGCTCAGTTATGCCCACTTTAACTGTGTGGTTCATTGGAGAAGGAAAAGATATGAGAGTTTATCATTTGGAAATAGGAATATAGGTAGTTTATAATTTTATGCACGCTCTATGACAAGGCCCCCTACTTGCCAAAACGAAGGAAGTTTCCATTGCAAAATATGGGGTTGCAAAACTGAGGCTTCCTGGAAACATACAGATGAATATATATGTATGCAATCCAGCGACCATAAAATTGAAAGTGTGGATATTCTTTAAGAAAGATTATGGCCTTTGGAGAGCAGGGAGAACCTGGGAACTCAGACTCTATGTCACAGGAAGACACCCTGGGATAGATTTATTGTCTAAAGAAACCACCCCCTGGAGTCCCGAGATTTTGAATCCTAAAATGAACTTTTACTTATGCCAAAGTCCCAACCAACTCTTTCCTTCAAAACATTTAACATATCCAGGGCCCACTTCCTGCTGTTCAGAAAGCTGAAGGATCCCAATCTCCATTTTCCACTCTTGACAAGGTCCAATGCTTAGTCCATCATTCCCAGAGATTGATCAGGATTGCTGGTTATGCTGAATCCCCTGGCCCCCATAATACATAGCATAGGGATAGGAGTAACAGACTGTCAGTCAGTTGACTGACCAGACTCACTATGACTAGGCACAGCTCAAACTAAAATTTGAAGATTTACAGAGGGATAAAACTTATCTAATATCCAAAGCCTTTAACCTTGGTACTTCACCTTATTCTGATGCCTGCTATTCTGTCTTATAAGTTAATTTGTCTGGACAATAGCTCTGAGACCCTGAGACTAACTGGTGGGAATGTGTTAATGTTTTCTCTAAATGTGCTTCTCCTGATGCTGCCAAACTGAAAAATCCCTTTTATGTGTCTCTGTACATATTCTGCCCCAAGTGTGTGTGTGTACATATGTATGCGTATATATATATATATATATATATATATATATATATATATATATATATATATATAATTTAATATAGACCTTGGAATACAAAGAAGAAAAAGAGCTGCACCTGTCTTTATCACTGTCCCTGTTGGAGCTGGAAAAACTGGCTCAAGCAGCCATGAACCGACAGATTGATCATGATCTAGAGATATTAAAATTTTCAATTTCCGAACTAAACAATAGATTAAGTATCTTGCAGAAATGAGCCTACAAAATCAGAAACTTAGACTTTCTTCTCAAGAGTTAAGGGGTTGTATATATCTTTAAAGGAAACCTGTTGTTTCTATGGTAATTAATCAGAAGTATTCAGCAAACAATCTTGCTACAGTTGGGAAATAAACTAAACAATCCATCAATCAAAAAAAAAAACCAACAAATCTTATCATTGGTACCAGTCTCTGTTTTCTTGGTCCCCCCTGGCAAACTACTCTGTTATCAACACTGACTAGGTCTTAATTATCATTCTAATTGTATTAATGGCAGGACCTTGCATTTTAAACTATACGGCCAGTTATGCATCAATTCGGTAAAATTAATGGGTTCTTAGGACCAAGTGCACTGCTTTAAAGCAGGATGAGTTCATGATTTGGCTCATTTACTAAAACTGGGGAGGAGCATAACAGGCTCCCAGGACTTAGCATAAGTGACTCTATATGATGGATGTCCCATTTAGACCATAAAACATAGCACATAACAACAACCCCTGCCAAAGTGAAATCAAAGCCTGTAGTAGACACAGCTTATGTAAAGCATTAGAAAAACCAGAATTGTTAAACACGCAGGTCTTTTTTTCTTCAAGGAAAATGACTGAGGCCTGTTCACCCAGAATGCTGGAGTTGATGTTTACTAATATCTGATGATCTTTTGTTTTCACCCAGTCACCATTTACCTGGATCTCCACAAATCCTGAGCATTATTTAGGTCTCAATCCTGAGCTTTGCCTCTCTTGAATAGAAACCATCCTTATGAAAGACTCCTCATGTACTTTGTATCCTCTATCAATAGAACACATCCTCTGATTATTACAAATCCTTCCTCCTTGGGCTTTACCCTGGGCTCTGTTTATCAGTTACTAGAACTGATTCTTGCTGTAATTTTTCACAGGTGTTTTGCTACTTTGCAATGAATTTTTATGAAACCATCCATGAAGCTTTGTTATGATAATTTTACATGGGTATAATTTTCCCTTAAAGTTTTACTGTGCTTAAAAAGCACAAAACAAACAAACAAATCCTGAAGTTAAAAGTTGGAAGTTTTGATCCAGTGACTGCTAAAGTGGTTCTGATTCAAGTTTCATTTATCAACTCACATGGATCATTTTTTTCTGCCAGCGATGATGCTTGCAGGGACCTAAACAAAGACCTAATCCAGCAGAGTCCATAGTTCTTATAAAGTCTTTAAATGTGCTAATGTTGGTTTTGGCTTCTGTAGTTTGGATTGTGGATAACTGTTGAAGTTAAGTGAAGTATATTAACCCAGAATATGTTTTTTGTGCTTAAAAGTTCACCCTGAGAAATGCTCAGTGCTACACTGGGATCCAGAACACCCAGTGAAGTAGGCAAATGGCTAAAACAAAAAGATGTTCTATTGGCTTAAACCCAAATGCAATCAGTCTTCTATGCTGGATACTCAACAAGATACTGATACCGATTGAAGCTGTCTCCCAATGCTGTTCTGTAAATAGGAAAAAATTTCATCCCTCCAGATGGTCAGCGTGATCATTCTGGTAGGCCTCAACAACTCATGGTAAAACTCTGAACATCATCTCACACTCAGTGATAGTCTTATTGTCATACCTTTGGGCAGATTATAGTTTCTGCCCCACTTGTTTTTATGAATCTCTGATAAGAACCCAAAAAATTACTTACATTTGATATGGCCATTATATCCATTGAAGAACTTGAAGTCTATATAAGACTAAAAAGCAACATTTCTAGTCAGACAGAGTGGACACTTACAACCAACCTGGAAGTATCAGCCGATGTAAACAACTGAAGAACGGTCACTGGAACATATGAGTTTTCCTGGTATCCTCTGGAGTTTTATAGAAAGATATCCCTTTCAAAGAGGTACAAGCATGAAGTCAAATACTTTCTGAAACATCCTTACTCTTCTCCAAAATCTTCATCATGTTCTGGGCTTTAGGAAGATGGGTGATCTCTATGCATGGCCGCATCTAACATGCTGTATAATTTTACCTTCAAATTCTAGAAAGGAGTAAAAATTAGTGACTCAAAGATACTTGATTGTATCATCAAGGTTCCAAACTATCCTTTTATTCACTCATTGGAGATTTTTTGCCCAATGTTCCAAAGTTTTTTATAGTGACCTTTCAAAACTATGGGAGCAGGTTTGAGATGCTAAAAGTTCACCATAGGGGGTGGGGCATGGAGGGTGTAGGCATCTCTGAAGTAGCAGGAGTGTGCATTTGTCACTTATTCTCAGGTTTTGCCGGAACAGTCAGTAGGCTCTAGTATTCCATCCCTTTTTGAAGTCTGAGGAAAATTGTAAAGCAGACAGTGATGGAGTGAAGATCAATTCATAAAGGATGAAAAAGACACAAGAAAAATGAGCTCGTCTGAGCAGCAAAAGGACATCTGGAACAGAGTAGAGGAGAGGCAAAGAGATTCTCTTCCTGGCACTGGCAGGGCATGGTCTCCTGAATAGATTCTAGAACAATTTTCCTTGACGTTCCTTGACTAGGGACACTCAACAAGGTGACCAGGAAAATTAACCAATGCCCCACACAACCACATGATTTTCTGCCTCTTTCACTTCCTAGTCACAATCCCACTATCCAACTAAAGGACCCCCTGAGTCAGCTTCCAGATGGACAGAGATGGAAAAGGAAACAAACGTGTTTCATCCTAGTCATCGGTTTATTACTTGGAAAGTGTGTTAAACTTATTTTGGCACCACCGTTGTTATTCTATGAGCTGAATTCTCTCCAGATCTAGCTCGAGTAGGAGGTAACAGAGTGCTGGTGGTTTGTATATGGCTGCCAGCAATGCAGAAAGGAGAAGTGTGAACGGAGGTTATTAAAACTAAGCTGTTCCCTCCACTTACAGATTTCAACTTCATAGCCTCTTTAAAATATTACTAAAGACAAGTTGGGGTTTATAATGCATCCAGGTGATAAGAATTTATCATAAGATAATCTTAACCTCAATAAGAGACCATGCTTGGACAAGTTTTAAGTCTTGTGTGGAAATCTTCTATCCCCAGGTATCATTGCATAAGGTGCATGTGATATCAGTTGATCAAAACTCCAAAGAAAATAGTGTTGTATCGTCAAAAATGAATTAATTAAGACACTGACAGTGATTCAGAACATGGAAACATCAAGAGTTAGTGACAGGGACACTTGGTCAAGCCACATTCACTTGTTATAAAAGACTAGAGAGTATACTGAATGACTTTCAGTTTCTAGTCTAAGCTTCAGGAGGTGACCTTCTCAAGAGGGGGGAGGCGCATGTAACTATTGACTAATGAGCAGTCAGCCATGAACAAAACCTTTCCCGTGTGATACAAGTTTCGTTTCTTCAAGGGTGACAGGTGAATTCTGGAAATGGATCAGCACAGTTCTAAAAAGAATAGAATGTTTTCATATAAGCTTTTTTATTGTTTTTGGAATTTCATTCATGAATATTCACATTTAATTGGAGGCCTTATCACCCCAACTCCTCCTGCTGACCCATACTACCTCTCAAATCTAGGTTCTATATCTATACATCTATATCTACATGCATGTATGTACTTCCTGCACAATCAGTCTGTTTAGTGTTGCTTTGTTCTGATTTTTAGGGATGACCACATGAGATTGGATAATCTATCAGAAGCTTGATCCCAGAGAGAAAGCTGACTTCTCCCTCCCGAGCTCTTTTTCTCAGGATTGACCTTGTGAATCTTTCCCCAATCACACGTCAACTAAAGGTTTTCATAGAAGTTTTGTTTACCTGTGGTCTGTCAATCATGCTTTGAATAAGTGCTTGGTTAGCTAGGCAGGAAATATGGGCAGGTCAACCAGTCAGGAAGTAGAGGTGGGGTGATGAGAACATAATTCTGGGAAGGAAGAAGCCCCATTCCCCACCTGCCCAGACTCCGAAGAAGGCCAACATGTGATCTGCCCAGCTGTGAAAGGTACTGAGCCATTCATGACTAACATAGATCAGAATGATGGGCTATTGTCAGCTACAGGAAGAGCTATTACACCCAGATAGCTTGAGCTAATGGGCCAATCAGTTTATATCTAATACAGACTCACCTGTGTAATTTTCTTTGGGGCTTGCCAGCTGTGAGATACCAAACAGAATGAAAGCCCCGACAAGCATGAGTCCCTCTTGTTACACATATTGTTGAGAATTAATGAGACCATCTTATCTCTCAGGCATTATGATTCTCTAGCTTTTTGCACAATCTCCACCTCTTCTTCCATGATCCTCTCTGTGCCTTAAGCACAGGATTGCACTATTAATGTAAAGTAAATCAGTTAGGGTCTCAACAGCCATCACTCCTGTCACAGAACACTTTCACCAGTTGTGAATTCCCCATCAGTTTCAAAAGAAAGCTTCTTTGATGAGGCGCATGAGAGTTGTATCTGTGTGTAAAGAACGGACGGACTTAGAATACAGCAATGAATTATGTTGGTTTGGGAGAAGGAAAGCAGTGAGTCTGCCTCTGCGGTTTATGGTTTTCAGGGTAATATGCAGCCCCCAGGCTTGAGTATGCCTAACCTCCCCATTGACATCAGATTCTGCTGTTTCTGCCATATGTCAAACAGGCTGTGCTGGAGTATTTTGTAGCATTACCAGAAATAAAATAGAGCACTTTACAGAAATGCCTTAAGATCGTCTTTACCTAGTTTATTTCTTCTCAGACAGCTCCTAATATATTCGGGACTCTGTTCGTATCTCTTCTTAAATAGCTATAAATTGTTTTCCCACTCACAAAGGGGCCATTCCTGAGTTATGTACTATAGTATGTGTAAGATATTTGTGTCATAATGCTTTGGCTTTGGATTTGTTCTCTTTCCCTTCAACCATGCAGCTCCAACTAGTTCCTATTTGTTTTCCAAATTAGTACTCCAAGTTATCCCTCCATCTGATGTCATACAACACTTATTATCTTGCCCCTTGTATGCTCCTCACCTCTTTTGAAATCTTCCCCTCCATTATAATCCTTTTCCGGTTCTATGATTCATTCTTGTGTCTATAAAGTCACGCACACAAACACACAAGTAAAAGCCTATAGCAACAACAAAAAGAATGCAGGAATTATCTTTTTGAATTTGACTGATTTCACTTAACATAATTTCCCTTATTTTTCTGAAAATGTCATGATTTCATTTTTCTTCCTGGTTACATAGAATTTCTTTGTGTCTAGCCACCATATTTACCTTGTCCATGAACTATTCATGAACATCTAGGC